>JAECXW010000137.1:0-49820 GCA_018153365.1 Drosophila fuyamai
CCTCTAAAGATTTGTAATTTGATTCTCTAAAAATCTGCATTTAAAGTTTTCAATTTAACGTTAATCCAATTTTTGTTCCAATTTCATGTCATTTATTTCCAAATTTCCAATTTGTTGTTAAAAGGTGGCCCACAACTGGACTTCCAAAGTTCATAATTTCTCCAAATTTTATCCGATTCCAAAGTGGCATACCTCTAAAGATTTGTAATTTGATTCTCTAAAAATCTGCATTCAAAATTTTCAATTTAACGTTGGTCCAATTTTTGACCCAATTTCAAGTCATTATACCCGTTACTCGTAGAGTAAAAGGGTATATTATATTCGTGCAAAAGTATGTAACAGGTAGAAGGAAGCGTTTCCGACCCTATAAAGTATATATATTCTTGTTCAGGATCACTAGCCGAGTCGATATAGCCATGTCCGTCTGTCCGTCTCTCCGTCTGTCCGTCTGTCCGTCTGTCTGTCCGTCTGTCTGTCTGTCCGTATGAACGCTGAGATCTCGGAAACTATAAAAGCTAGAAGATTGGCATTTTGCATGTAGATTTTAGGAGTTCCTACGTAGCGCAAGTTTGTTTCAAAATGGTGCCACGCCCCCTCTGACGCCCACAAGCCACAAGCTGTGGCTACAGTTTAGATGCTATTATGAAAATTTTTTTTGATATGTATTTGTTTCGTCAATACCTATCGATTGGCCAAATAAAAGTTTGCCACGCCCACTCTAACGCCCAAAAACCCATTAAACACTTAAGCCTGGCTAGCGCCTACATTTCCGCCTTTCATGGCGTATACAATAGCGCCATCTAACGGATGAATTTGGAACAGCTGGCCAAGGTGCTCAATAGAGTCAACGTTAATTCTGGATGTTTTCTATTAAAGGAAATTGCGATGGCTTTTATTTGTCAATACCGAACTATATCCCAAGAACTATGCAAATCAAATCAAGTTAGCCAAATTGGTGTTCCCTGGGTACCGATTTTAACATAAAAATCGGGAGCTAATTCGAGCGGCGAAAAACATACAAGAAGGCATATTTATATTAAGTTGTTTAGCTGAGTAACGGGTATCTAATAGTCGAGGCACTCGACTATAGCGTTCTCTCTTGTTTATTTCTAAGTTTCCGATGTGTTGTTAAAAGGTGGCCCACAACTGGACTTCCGAAGTCTATAATTTTACCAAATTTTATCCTATTCCAAAAAGGGAAAACCTCTAAAGATTTGTAATTTGATTCTCTAAAGATTTGAATTCTACATTTTCAATTTAACGTTGGTCCAATTTTTGACCCAATTTCATGTCATTTATTTCCAAGTTTCCGATGTGTTGTTAAAGGTGGCCCACAACTGGACTTCCAAAGTTCATAATTTCTCCAAATTTTATCCGATTCCAAAGTGGCATACCTCTAAAGATTTGTAATTTGATTCTCTAAAAGCTTCATTCAAAATTTTCAATTTAACGTTGGTCCAATTTTTGACCCAATTTTATGTCATTTATTTCCAAGTTTCCAATTTGTTGTTAAAAGGTGGCCCACAACTGGACTTCCAAAGTCCATAATTTCTCCAAATTTTATCCGATTCAAAAGTGGCATACCTCTAAAGATTTGTAATTTGATTCTCTAAAAACCTGCATTCAAAATTTTCAATTTAACGTTGGTTCAATTTTTAACCCAATTTCATGTCATTTATTTCCAAGTTTTCAATTTGTTGTTAAAAGGTGGCCCACAACTGGACTTCCAAAGTCCATAATTTCTCCAAATTTTATCCGATTCCAAAGTGGCATACCTTTAAAGATTTGTAATTTGATTCTCTCAAAATCTGCATTAAAAATTTGCAATATAACGTTGGGCCAATTTTTGACCCAATTTCAAGTCATTTATTTCCAAGTTTCCGATGTGTTGTTAAAAGGTGGCCCACAACTGGACTTCCGAAGTCTATAATTTTACCAAATTTTATCCTATTCCAAAATGGAATACCTCTAAAAATTTGTAATTTGCTTCTGTAAAAATCTGGATTCAAAATTTTAAATTTAACGTTGGTCCAATTTTTGACCCAATTTCAAGTCATTTATTTCTAAGTTTCCGATGTGTTGTTAAAAGGTGGCCCACAACTGGACTTCCGAAGTCTATAATATGCATACCTCTAAAGATTTGTAATTTGATTCTCTAAAGATTTGAATCTACATTTTCAATTTAACGTTGGTCCAATTTTTGACCCAATTTCATGTCATTTATTTCCAAGTTTCCGATGTGTTGTTAAAAGGTGGCCCACAACTGGACTTCCAAAGTTCATAATTTCTCCAAATTTTATCCTCTAAAGATTTGTAATTTGATTCTCTAAAAATCTGCATTCAACATTTTCAAGTTAACGTTGGTCCAATTTTTGACCCAATTTTATGTCATTTATTTCCAAGTTTCCAATTTGTTGTTAAAAGGTGGCCCAACTGGACTTCCAAGTCCATAATTTCTCCAAATCTTATCCGATTCCAAAGTGGCATACCTCTAAAGATTTGTAATTTGATTCTCTAAAAATCTGCATTAAATGTTTTCAATTTAACGTTAATCCAATTTTTGTTCCAATTTATGTCACTTATTTCCAAGTTTCCAATTTGTTGTTAAAAGGTGGCCCACAACTGGACTTCCAAAGTTCATAATTTCTCCAAATTTTATCCGCTTCCAAAGTGGCATACCTCTAAAGATTTGTAATTTGATTCTCTAAAAATCTGCATTCAATATTTTCAATTTAACGTTGGTCCAATTTTTGACCCAATTTCAAGTCATTTATTTCTAAGTTTCCGATGTGTTGTTAAAAGGTGGCCCACAACTGGGCTTCCGAAGTCTATAATTTTACCAAATTTTATCCTATTCCAAAATGGCATACCTCTAAAGATTTGTAATTTGATTCTCTAAAGATTTGAATTCTACATTTTCAATTTAACGTTGGTCCAATTTTTGACCCAATTTTATGTCATTTATTTCCAAGTTTCCAATTTTTGTTAAAAGGTGGCCCACAACTGGACTTCCAAAGTCCATAATTTCTCCAAATGTTATCCGATTCAAAAGTGGCATACCTCTAAAGATTTGTAATTTGATTCTCTAAAAACCTGCATTCAAAATTTTCAATTTAACGTTGGTTCAATTTTTGACTCTATTTTATGTCATTTATTTCCAAGTTTCCGATGTGTTCTTAAAAGGTGGCCAACAACTGGACTTCCAAAGTCCATAATTTCTCCAAATCTTATCCGATTCCAAAGTGGCATACCTCTAAAGATTTGTAATTTGATTCTCCAAAAATCTGCATTCAAAATTTTCAATTTACGTTGATCCAATTTTTGACCCAATATCATGTCGTTTATTTCCAAGTTTCCAATTTGTTGTTAAAAGGTGGCCCACAACTGGACTTCCAAAGTGGCATACCTTTAAAGATTTGTAATTTGATTCTCTCAAAATCTGCATTAAAAATTTGCAATATAACGTTGGGCCAATTTGTGACCCAATTTCAAGTCATTTATTTCCAATTTTCCGATGTGTTGTTAAAAGGTGGCCCACAACTGGACTTCCGAAGTCTATAATTTTACCAAATTTTATCCTATTCCAAAATGGCATACCTCTAAAAATTTGTAATTTCAAGTCATTTATTTCTAAGTTTCCGATGTGTTGTTAAAAGGTGGCCCACAACTGGACTTCCGAAGTCTATAATATGCATACCTCTAAAGATTTGTAATTTGATTCTCTAAAGATTTGAATCTACATTTTCAATTTAACGTTGGTCCAATTTTTGACCCAATTTCATGTCATTTATTTCCAAGTTTCCGATGTGTTGTTAAAAGGTGGCCCACAACTGGACTTCCAAAGTTCATAATTTCTCCAAATTTTATCCTCTAAAGATTTGTAATTTGATTCTCTAAAAATCTGCATTCAACATTTTCAAGTTAACGTTGGTCCAATTTTTGACCCAATTTTATGTCATTTATTTCCAAGTTTCCAATTTGTTGTTAAAAGGTGGCCCACAACTGGACTTCCAAAGTCCATAATTTCTCCAAATCTTATCCGATTCCAAAGTGGCATACCTCTAAAGATTTGTAATTTGATTCTCTAAAAATCTGCATTAAATGTTTTCAATTTAACGTTAATCCAATTTTTGTTCCAATTTATGTCACTTATTTCCAAGTTTCCAATTTGTTGTTAAAAGGTGGCCCACAACTGGACTTCCAAAGTTCATAATTTCTCCAAATTTTATCCGCTTCCAAAGTGGCATACCTCTAAAGATTTGTAATTTGATTCTCTAAAAATCTGCATTCAATATTTTCAATTTAACGTTGGTCCAATTTTTGACCCAATTTCAAGTCATTTATTTCTAAGTTTCCGATGTGTTGTTAAAAGGTGGCCCACAACTGGGCTTCCGAAGTCTATAATTTTACCAAATTTTATCCTATTCCAAAATGGCATACCTCTAAAGATTTGTAATTTGATTCTCTAAAGATTTGAATTCTACATTTTCAATTTAACGTTGGTCCAATTTTTGACCCAATTTTATGTCATTTATTTCCAAGTTTCCAATTTTTTGTTAAAAGGTGGCCCACAACTGGACTTCCAAAGTCCATAATTTCTCCAAATGTTATCCGATTCAAAAGTGGCATACCTCTAAAGATTTGTAATTTGATTCTCTAAAAACCTGCATTCAAAATTTTCAATTTAACGTTGGTTCAATTTTTGACTCTATTTCATGTCATTTATTTCCAAGTTTCCGATGTGTTCTTAAAAGGTGGCCAACAACTGGACTTCCAAAGTCCATAATTTCTCCAAATCTTATCCGATTCCAAAGTGGCATACCTCTAAAGATTTGTAATTTGATTCTCCAAAAATCTGCATTCAAAATTTTCAATTTACGTTGATCCAATTTTTGACCCAATATCATGTCGTTTATTTCCAAGTTTCCAATTTGTTGTTAAAAGGTGGCCCACAACTGGACTTCCAAAGTGGCATACCTTTAAAGATTTGTAATTTGATTCTCTCAAAATCTGCATTAAAAATTTGCAATATAACGTTGGGCCAATTTGTGACCCAATTTCAAGTCATTTATTTCCAATTTTCCGATGTGTTGTTAAAAGGTGGCCCACAACTGGACTTCCGAAGTCTATAATTTTACCAAATTTTATCCTATTCCAAAATGGCATACCTCTAAAAATTTGTAATTTGCTTCTGTAAAAATCTGGACTCAAAATTTTAAATTTAACGTTGGTCCAATTTTTGACCCAATTTCAAGTCATTTATTTCCAATTTTCCGATGTGTTGTTAAAAGGTGGCCCACAACTGGACTTCCAAAGTTCATAATTTCTCCAAATTTTATCCTCTAAAGATTTGTAATTTGATTCTCTAAAAATCTGCATTCAACATTTTCAATTTAACGTTGGTCCAATTTTTGACCCAATTTTATGTCATTTATTTCCAAGTTTCCAATTTGTTGTTAAAAGGTGGCCCACAACTGGACTTCCAAAGTCCATAATTTCTACAAATGTTATCCGATTCAAAAGTGGCATACCTCTAAAGATTTGTAATTTGATTCTCTAAAAATCTGCATTCAACATTTTCAATTTAACGTTGGTCCAATTTTTGACCCAATTTTATGTCATTTATTTCCAAGTTTCCAATTTGTTGTTAAAAGGTGGCCCACAACTGGACTTCCAAAGTCCATAATTTCTCCAAATTGTATTCGATTCCAAAGTGGCATACCTTTAAAGATTTGTAATTTGATTCTCTAAAAACCTGCATTAAAAATTTGCAATATAACGTTGGGCCAATTTTTGACCCAATTTCAAGTCATTTATTTCCAATTTTCCGATGTGTTGTTAAAAGGTGGCCCACAACTGGACTTCCGAAGTATATAATTTTACCAAATTTTATCCTATTCCAAAATGGCATACCTCTAAAAATTTGTAATTTGCTTCTGTAAAAATCTGGATTCAAAATTTTAAATTTAACGTTGGTCCAATTTTTGACCCAATTTCAAGTCATTTATTTCTAAGTTTCCGATGTGTTGTTAAAAGGTGGCCCACAACTGGACTTCCGAAGTCTATAATTTTACCAAATTTTATCCTATTCCAAAATGGCATACCTCTAAAGATTTGTAATTTGATTCTCTAAAGATTTGAATTCAACATTTTCAATTTAACGTTGGTCCAATTTTTGACCCAATTTCATGTCATTTATTTCCAAGTTTTCGATGTGTTGTTAAAAGGTGGCCCACAACTGGAATTCCAAAGTTCATAATTTCTCCAAATTGTATCCGATTCCAAAGTAGCATACCTCTAAAGATTTGTAATTGGATTCTCTAAAAATCTGCATTCAACATTTTCAATTTAACGTTGGTCCAATTTTTGACCCAATTTTATGTCATTTATTTCCAAGTTTCCAATTTGTTGTTAAAAGGTGGCCCACAACTGGACTTCCAAAGTCCATAATTTCTCCAAATCTTATCCGATTCCAAAGTGGCATACCTCTAAAGATTTGTAATTTGATTCTCAAAAATCTGCATTCAAAATTTTCAATTTACGTTGATCCAATTTTTGACCCAATTTCATGTCGTTTATTTCCAAGTTTCCAATTTGTTGTTAAAAGGTGGCCCACAACTGGACTTCCAAAGTGGCATACCTTTAAAGATTTGTAATTTGATTCTCTCAAAATCTGCATTAAAAATTTGCAATATAACGTTGGGCCAATTTTTGACCCAATTTCAAGTCATTTATTTCCAATTTTCCGATGTGTTGTTAAAAGGTGGCCCACAACTGGACTTCCGAAGTCTATAATTTTACCAAATTTTATCCTATTCCAAAATGGCATACCTCTAAAGATTTGTAATTTGCTTCTGTAAAAATCTGGATTCAAAATTTTAAATTTAACGTTGGTCCAATTTTTGACCCAATTTCAAGTCATTTATTTCCAATTTTCCGATGTGTTGTTAAAAGGTGGCCCACAACTGGACTTCCAAAGTCCATAATTTCTCCAAATTTTATCCGATTCAAAAGTGGCATACCTCTAAAGATTTGTAATTTGATTCTCTAAAAACCTGCATTCAAAATTTTCAAATTAACGTTGGTTCCATTTTTGACCCTATTTCATGTCATTTATTTCCAAGTTTCCGATGTGTTCTTAAAAGGTGGCCAACAACTGGACTTCCAAAGTCCATAATTTCTCCAAATCTTATCCGATTCCAAAGTGGCATACCTCTAAAGATTTGTAATTTGATTCTCCAAAAATCTGCATTCAAAATTTTCAATTTACGTTGATCCAATTTTTGACCCAATTTCATGTCGTTTATTTCCAAGTTTCCAATTTGTTGTTAAAAGGTGGCCCACAACTGGACTTCCAAAGTGGCATACCTTTAAAGATTTGTAATTTGATTCTCTCAAAATCTGCATTAAAAATTTGCAATATAACGTTGGGCCAATTTTTGACCCAATTTCAAGTCATTTATTTCCAATTTTCCGATGTGTTGTTAAAAGGTGGCCCACAACTGGACTTCCGAAGTCTATAATTTTACCAAATTTTATCCTATTCCAAAATGGCATACCTCTAAAGATTTGTAATTTGCTTCTGTAAAAATCTGGATTCAAAATTTTAAATTTAACGTTGGTCCAATTTTTGACCCAATTTCAAGTCATTTATTTCCAATTTTCCGATGTGTTGTTAAAAGGTGGCCCACAACTGGACTTCCAAAGTCCATAATTTCTCCAAATTTTATCCGATTCAAAAGTGGCATACCTCTAAAGATTTGTAATTTGATTCTCTAAAAACCTGCATTCAAAATTTTCAAATTAACGTTGGTTCCATTTTTGACCCTATTTCATGTCATTTATTTCCAAGTTTCCGATGTGTTCTTAAAAGGTGGCCAACAACTGGACTTCCAAAGTCCATAATTTCTCCAAATCTTATCCGATTCCAAAGTGGCATACCTCTAAAGATTTGTAATTTGATTCTCCAAAAATCTGCATTCAAAATTTTCAATTTACGTTGATCCAATTTTTGACCCAATTTCATGTCATTTATTTCCAAGTTTCCAATTTGTTGTTAAAAGGTGGCAACTGGACTTCCAAAGTCCATAATTTCTCCAAATTTTTTCCGATTCCAAAGTGGCATACCTCTAAAGATTTGTAATTTGATTCTCTAAAAATCTGCATTCAAAATTTTCAATTTAACGTTGGTCCAATTTTTGACCCAATTTTATGTCATTTATTTCCAAGTTTCCAATTTGTTGTTAAAAGGTGGCCCACAACTGGACTTCCAAAGTCCATAATTTCTCCAAATCTTATCCGATTCCAAAGTGGCATACCTCTAAAGATTTGTAATTTGATTCTCTAAAAATCTGCATTTAAAGTTTTCAATTTAACGTTAATCCAATTTTTGTTCCAATTTCATGTCATTTATTTCCAAGTTTCCAATTTGTTGTTAAAAGGTGGCCCACAACTGGACTTCCAAAGTTCATAATTTCTCCAAATTTTATCCGATTCCAAAGTGGCATACCTCTAAAGATTTGTAATTTGATTCTCTAAAAATCTGCATTCAAAATTTTCAATTTAACGTTGGTCCAATTTTTGACCCAATTTCAAGTCATTTATTTCTAAGTTTCCGATGTGTTGTTAAAAGGTGGCCCACAACTGGACTTCCGAAGTCTATAATTTTACCAAATTTTATCCTATTCCAAAAAGGGAAAACCTCTAAAGATTTGTAATTTGATTCTCTAAAGATTTGAATCCTACATTTTCAATTTAACGTTGGTCCAATTTTTGACCCAATTTCATGTCATTTATTTCCAAGTTTCCGATGTGTTGTTAAAAGGTGGCCCACAACTGGACTTCCAAAGTTCATAATTTCTCCAAATTTTATCCGATTCCAAAGTGGCATACCTCTAAAGATTTGTAATTTGATTCTCTAAAAATCTGCATTCAAAATTTTCAATTTAACGTTGGTCCAATTTTTGACCCAATTTTATGTCATTTATTTCCAAGTTTCCAATTTGTTGTTAAAAGGTGGCCCACAACTGGACTTCCAAAGTCCATAATTTCTCCAAATTTTATCCGATTCAAAAGTGGCATACCTCTAAAGATTTGTAATTTGATTCTCTAAAAACCTGCATTCAAAATTTTCAATTTAACGTTGGTTCCAATTTTTGACCCTATTTCATGTCATTTATTTCCAAGTTTCCGATGTGTTCTTAAAAGGTGGCCAACAACTGGACTTCCAAAGTCCATAATTTCTCCAAATCTTATCCGATTCCAAAGTGGCATACCTCTAAAGATTTGTAATTTGATTCTCCAAAAATCTGCATTCAAAATTTTCAATTTAACGTTGGTCCAATTTTTGACCCAATTTCATGTCATTTATTTCCAAGTTTCCAATTTGTTGTTAAAAGGTGGCCCACAACTGGACTTCCAAAGTCCATAATTTCTCCAAATTTTATCCGATTCCAAAGTGGCATACCTCTAAAGATTTGTAATTTGATTCTCTAAAAATCTGCATTCAAAATTTTCAATTTAACGTTGGTCCAATTTTTGACCCAATTTCATGTCATTTATTTCCAAGTTTCCGATGTGTTGTTAAAAGGTGGCCCACAACTGGACTTCCAAAGTCCATAATTTCTCCAAATTTTATCCGATTCCAAAAGTGGCATACCTCTAAAGATTTGTAATTTGATTCTCTAAAAATCTGGATTCAAAATTTTCAATTTAACGTTGGTCCAATTTTTGACCCAATTTCATGTCATTTATTTCCAAGTTTCCGATGTGTTGTTAAAAGGTGGCCCACAACTGGACTTCCAAAGTCCATAATTTCTCCAAATTTTATCCGATTCCAAAGTGGCATACCTCTAAAGATTTGTAATTTGATTCTCTAAAAATCTGCATTCAAAATTTTCAATTTAACGTTGGTCCAATTTTTGACCCAATTTCATGTCATTTATTTCCAAGTTTCCGATGTGTTGTTAAAAGGTGGCCCACAACTGGACTTCCAAAGTCCATAATTTCTCCAAATTTTATCCATTCCAAAGTGGCATACCTCTAAAGATTTGTAATTTGATTCTCTAAAAATCTGCATTCAAAATTTTCAATTTAACGTTGGTCCAATTTTTGACCCAATTTTATGTCATTTATTTCCAAGTTTCCGATTTGTTGTTAAAAGGTGGCCCACAACTGGACTTCCAAAGTCCATAATTTCTCCAAATCTTATCCGATTCCAAAGTGGCATACCTCTAAAGATTTGTAATTTGATTCTCTAAAAATCTGCATTCAAAGTTTTCAATTTAACGTTAATCCAATTTTTGTTCCAATTTCATGTCATTTATTTCCAAGTTTCCAATTTGTTGTTAAAAGGTGGCCCACAACTGGACTTCCAAAGTTCATAATTTCTCCAAATTTTATCCGATTCCAAAGTGGCATACCTCTAAAGATTTGTAATTTGATTCTCTAAAAATCTGCATTCAAAATTTTCAATTTAACGTTGGTCCAATTTTTGACCCAATTTCAAGTCATTTATTTCTAAGTTTCCGATGTGTTGTTAAAAGGTGGCCCACAACTGGACTTCCGAAGTCTATAATTTTACCAAATTTTATCCTATTCCAAAAAGGGCATACCTCTAAAGATTTGTAATTTGATTCTCTAAAGATTTGAATTCTACATTTTCAATTTAACGTTGGTCCAATTTTTGACCCAATTTTATGTCATTTATTTCCAAGTTTCCAATTTGTTGTTAAAAGGTGGCCCACAACTGGACTTCCAAAGTCCATAATTTCTCCAAATTTTATCCGATTCAAAAGTGGCATACCTCTAAAGATTTGTAATTTGATTCTCTAAAAACCTGCATTCAAAATTTTCAATTTAACGTTGGTCCAATTTCATGTCATTTATTTCCAAGTTTCCGATGTGTTGTTAAAAGGTAGCCAACAACTGGACTTCCAAAGTCCATAATTTCTCCAAATCTTATCCGATTCCAAAGTGGCATACCTCTAAAGATTTGTAATTTGATTCTCCAAAAATCTGCATTCAAAATTTTCAATTTACGTTGATCCAATTTTTGACCCAATTTCATGTCATTTATTTCCAAGTTTCCAATTTGTTGTTAAAAGGTGGCCCACAACTGGACTTCCAAAGTCCATAATTTCACCAAATTTTATCCGATTCCAAAGTGGCATACCTCTAAAGATTTGTAATTTGATTCTCTCAAAATCTGCATTAAAAATTTGCAATTTAACGTTGGGCCAATGTTTGACCCAATTTCAAGTCATTTATTTCCAAGTTTCCGATGTGTTGTTAAAAGGTGGCCCACAACTGGACTTCCGAAGTCCATAATTTCTCCAAATCTCATCCGATTCCAAAGTGGCATACCTCTAAAGATTTGTAATTTGCTTCTGTAAAAATCTGGATTCAAAATTTTCAATTTAACGTTGGTCCAATTTTTGACCCAATTTCAAGTCATTTATTTCCAATTTTCCGATGTGTTGTTAAAAGGTGGCCCACAACTGGACTTCCAAAGTTCATAATTTCTCCAAATTTTATCCGATTCCAAAGTGGCATACCTCTAAAGATTTGTAATTTGATTCTCTAAAAATCTGCATTCAAAATTTTCAATTTAACGTTGGTCCAATTTTTGACCCAATTTTATGTCATTTATTTCCAAGTTTCCAATTTGTTGTTAAAAGGTGGCCCACAACTGGACTTCCAAAGTCCATAATTTCTCCAAATTTTATCCGATTCCAAAGTGGCATACCTCTAAAGATTTGTAATTTGATTCTCTAAAAATCTGCATTCAAAATTTTCAATTTAACGTTGGTCCAATTTTTGACCCAATTTTATGTCATTTATTTCCAAGTTTCCAATTTGTTGTTAAAAGGTGGCCCACAACTGGACTTCCAAAGTCCATAATTTCTCCAAATTTTATCCGATTCCAAAGTGGCATACCTCTAAAGATTTGTAATTTGATTCTCTAAAAACCTGCATTTAAAATTTTCAATTTAACGTTGGGCCAATTTTTGACCCAATTTCAAGTCATTTATTTCCAAGTTTCCGATGTGTTGTTAAAAGGTGGCCCACAACTGGACTTCCAAAGTTCATAATTTCTCCAAATTTTATCCTATTCCAAAGTGGCATACCTCTAAAGATTTGTAATTTGATTCTCTAAAAATCTGGATTCAAAATTTTCAATTTAACGTTGGTCCAATTTTTGACCCAATTTCAAGTCATTTATTTCTAAGTTTCCGATGTGTTGTTGAAAAGTGGCCCACAACTGGACTTTCGAAGTATATAATTTTACCAAATTTTATCCTATTCCAAAATGGCATACCTCTAAAGATTTGTAATTTGATTCTCTAAAGATTTGAATTCAACATTTTCAATTTAACGTTGGTCCAATTTTTGACCCAATTTCATGTCATTTATTTCCAAGTTTCCAATTTGTTGTTAAAAGGTGGCCCACAACTGGACTTCCAAAGTTCATAATTTCTCCAAATTTTATCCGATTCCAAAGTGGCATACCTCTAAAGATTTGTAATTTGATTCTCTAAAAATCTGCATTCAAAATTTTCAATTTAACGTTGGTCCAATTTTTGACCCAATTTCATGTCATTTATTTCCAAGTTTCCAATTTGTTGTTAAAAGGTGGCCCACAACTGGACTTCCAAAGTCCATAATTTCTCCAAATCTTATCCGATTCCAAAGTGGCATACCTCTAAAGATTTGTAATTTGATTCTCCAAAAATCTGCATTCAAAATTTTCAATTTACGTTGATCCAATTTTTGACCCAATTTCATGTCATTTATTTCCAAGTTTTCAATTTGTTGTTAAAAGGTGGCCCACAACTGGACTTCCAAAGTCATATTTTCCTTTAAAGATTTGTAATTTGATTCTCTCAAAATCTGCATTAAAAATTTGCAATATAACGTTGGGCCAATTTTTGACCCAATTTCAAGTCATTTATTTCCAAGTTTCCGATGTGTTGTTAAAAGGTGGCCCACAACTGGACTTCCAAAGTCCATAATTTCTCCAAATTTTATCCGATTCAAAAGTGGCATACCTCTAAAGATTTGTAATTTGCTTCTGTAAAAATCTGGATTCAAAATTTTAAATTTAACGTTGGTCCAATTTTTGACCCAATTTCAAGTCATTTATTTCCAATTTTCCGATGTGTTGTTAAAAGGTGGCCCACAACTGGACTTCCAAAGTCCATAATTTCTCCAAATCTTATCCGATTCCAAAGTGGCATACCTCTAAAGATTTGTAATTTGATTCTCCAAAAATCTGCATTCAAAATTTTCAATTTACGTTGATCCAATTTTTGACCCAATTTCATGTCATTTATTTCCAAGTTTCCAATTTGTTGTTAAAAGGTGGCAACTGGACTTCCAAAGTCCATAATTTCTCCAAATTTTTTCCGATTCCAAAGTGGCATACCTCTAAAGATTTGTAATTTGATTCTCTAAAAATCTGCATTCAAAATTTTCAATTTAACGTTGGTCCAATTTTTGACCCAATTTTATGTCATTTATTTCCAAGTTTCCAATTTGTTGTTAAAAGGTGGCCCACAACTGGACTTCCAAAGTCCATAATTTCTCCAAATCTTATCCGATTCCAAAGTGGCATACCTCTAAAGATATGTAATTTGATTCTCTAAAAATCTGCATTTAAAGTTTTCAATTTAACGTTTATCCAATTTTTGTTCCAATTTCATGTCATTTATTTCCAAGTTTCCAATTTGTTGTTAAAAGGTGGCCCACAACTGGACTTCCAAAGTTCATAATTTCTCCAAATTTTATCCGATTCCAAAGTGGCATACCTCTAAAGATTTGTAATTTGATTCTCTAAAAATCTGCATTCAAAATTTTCAATTTAACGTTGGTCCAATTTTTGATCCAATTTCAAGTCATTTATTTCTAAGTTTCCGATGTGTTGTTAAAAGGTGGCCCACAACTGGACTTCCGAAGTCTATAATTTTACCTAATTTTATCCTATTCCAAAAAGGGAAAACCTCTAAAGATTTGTAATTTGATTCTCTAAAGATTTGAATTCTACATTTTCAATTTAACGTTGGTCCAATTTTTGACCCAATTTCATGTCATTTAATTCCAAGTTTCCAATGTGTTGTTAAAAGGTGGCCCACAACTGGACTTCCAAAGTTCATAATTTCTCCAAATTTTATCCGATTCCAAAGTGGCATACCTCTAAAGATTTGTAATTTGATTCTCTAAAAGCTTCATTCAAAATTTTCAATTTAACGTTGGTCCAATTTTTGACCCAATTTTATGTCATTTATTTCCAAGTTTTAAATTTGTTGTTAAAAGGTGGCCCACAACTGGACTTCCAAAGTCCATAATTTCTCCAAATTTTATCCGATTCCAAAGTGGCATACCTTTAAAGATTTGTAATTTGATTCTCTCAAAATCTGCATTAAAAATTTGCAATATAACGTTGGGCCAATTTTTGACCCAATTTCAAGTCATTTATTTCCAAGTTTCCGATGTGTTGTTAAAAGGTGGCCCACAACTGGACTTCCGAAGTCTATAATTTTACCAAATTTTATCCTATTCCAAAATGGCATACCTCTAAAAATTTGTAATTTGCTTCTGTAAAAATCTGGATTCAAAATTTTAAATTTAACGTTGGTCCAATTTTTGACCCAATTTCAAGTCATTTATTTCTAAGTTTCCGATGTGTTGTTAAAAGGTGGCCCACAACTGGACTTCCGAAGTCTATAATATGCATACCTCTAAAGATTTGTAATTTGATTCTCTAAAGATTTGAATCTACATTTTCAATTTAACGTTGGTCCAATTTTTGACCCAATTTCATGTCATTTATTTCCAAGTTTCCGATGTGTTGTTAAAAGGTGGCCCACAACTGGACTTCCAAAGTTCATAATTTCTCCAAATTTTATCCTCTAAAGATTTGTAATTTGATTCTCTAAAAATCTGCAATCAACATTTTCAATTTAACGTTGGTCCAATTTTTGACCCAATTTTATGTCATTTATTTCCAAGTTTCCAATTTGTTGTTAAAAGGTGGCCCACAACTGGACTTCCAAAGTCCATAATTTCTCCAAATCTTATCCGATTCCAAAGTGGCATACCTCTAAAGATTTGTAATTTGATTCTCTAAAAATCTGCATTAAATGTTTTCAATTTAACGTTAATCCAATTTTTGTTCCAATTTATGTCACTTATTTCCAAGTTTCCAATTTGTTGTTAAAAGGTGGCCCACAACTGGCTTTCCAAAGTTCATAATTTCTCCAAATTTTATCCGCTTCCAAAGTGGCATACCTCTAAAGATTTGTAATTTGATTCTCTAAAAATCTGCATTCAATATTTTCAATTTAACGTTGGTCCAATTTTTGACCCAATTTCAAGTCATTTATTTCTAAGTTTCCGATGTGTTGTTAAAAGGTGGCCCACAACTGGACTTCCAAAGTCCATAATTTCTCCAAATGTTATCCGATTCAAAAGTGGCATACCTCTAAAGATTTGTAATTTGATTCTCTAAAAATCTGCATTCAAAATTTTCAATTTAACGTTGGTCCAATTTTTGATCCAATTTCAAGTCATTTATTTCTAAGTTTCCGATGTGTTGTTAAAAGGTGGCCCACAACTGGACTTCCGAAGTCTATAATTTTACCAAATTTTATCCTATTCCAAAAAGGGAAAACCTCTAAAGATTTGTAATTTGATTCTCTAAAGATTTGAATTCTACATTTTCAATTTAACGTTGGTCCAATTTTTGACCCAATTTCATGTCATTTAATTCCAAGTTTCCAATGTGTTGTTAAAAGGTGGCCCACAACTGGACTTCCAAAGTTCATAATTTCTCCAAATTTTATCCGATTCCAAAGTGGCATACCTCTAAAGATTTGTAATTTGATTCTCTAAAAGCTTCATTCAAAATTTTCAATTTAACGTTGGTCCAATTTTTGACCCAATTTTATGTCATTTATTTCCAAGTTTTAAATTTGTTGTTAAAAGGTGGCCCACAACTGGACTTCCAAAGTCCATAATTTCTCCAAATTTTATCCGATTCCAAAGTGGCATACCTTTAAAGATTTGTAATTTGATTCTCTCAAAATCTGCATTAAAAATTTGCAATATAACGTTGGGCCAATTTTTGACCCAATTTCAAGTCATTTATTTCCAAGTTTCCGATGTGTTGTTAAAAGGTGGCCCACAACTGGACTTCCGAAGTCTATAATTTTACCAAATTTTATCCTATTCCAAAATGGCATACCTCTAAAAATTTGTAATTTGCTTCTGTAAAAATCTGGATTCAAAATTTTAAATTTAACGTTGGTCCAATTTTTGACCCAATTTCAAGTCATTTATTTCTAAGTTTCCGATGTGTTGTTAAAAGGTGGCCCACAACTGGACTTCCGAAGTCTATAATATGCATACCTCTAAAGATTTGTAATTTGATTCTCTAAAGATTTGAATCTACATTTTCAATTTAACGTTGGTCCAATTTTTGACCCAATTTCATGTCATTTATTTCCAAGTTTCCGATGTGTTGTTAAAAGGTGGCCCACAACTGGACTTCCAAAGTTCATAATTTCTCCAAATTTTATCCTCTAAAGATTTGTAATTTGATTCTCTAAAAATCTGCAATCAACATTTTCAATTTAACGTTGGTCCAATTTTTGACCCAATTTTATGTCATTTATTTCCAAGTTTCCAATTTGTTGTTAAAAGGTGGCCCACAACTGGACTTCCAAAGTCCATAATTTCTCCAAATCTTATCCGATTCCAAAGTGGCATACCTCTAAAGATTTGTAATTTGATTCTCTAAAAATCTGCATTAAATGTTTTCAATTTAACGTTAATCCAATTTTTGTTCCAATTTATGTCACTTATTTCCAAGTTTCCAATTTGTTGTTAAAAGGTGGCCCACAACTGGCTTTCCAAAGTTCATAATTTCTCCAAATTTTATCCGCTTCCAAAGTGGCATACCTCTAAAGATTTGTAATTTGATTCTCTAAAAATCTGCATTCAATATTTTCAATTTAACGTTGGTCCAATTTTTGACCCAATTTCAAGTCATTTATTTCTAAGTTTCCGATGTGTTGTTAAAAGGTGGCCCACAACTGGACTTCCAAAGTCCATAATTTCTCCAAATGTTATCCGATTCAAAAGTGGCATACCTCTAAAGATTTGTAATTTGATTCTCTAAAAATCTGCATTAAAAATTTGCAATATAACGTTGGGCCAATTTTTGACCCAATTTCAAGTCATTTATTTCCAAGTTTCCGATGTGTTGTTAAAAGGTGGCCCACAACTGGACTTCCGAAGTCTATAATTTTACCAAATTTTATCCTATTCCAAAATGGCATACCTCTAAAGATTTGTAATTTGATTCTCTAAAGATTTGAATTCTACATTTTCAATTTAACGTTGGTCCAATTTTTGACCCAATTTTATGTCATTTATTTCCAAGTTTCCGATGTGTTCTTAAAAGGTGGCCAACAACTGGACTTCCAAAGTCCATAATTTCTCCAAATCTTATCCGATTCCAAAGTGGCATACCTCTAAAGATTTGTAATTTGATTCTCCAAAAATCTGCATTGAAAATTTTCAATTTACGTTGATCCAATTTTTGACCCAATTTCATGTCGTTTATTTCCAAGTTTCCAATTTGTTGTTAAAAGGTGGCCCACAACTGGACTTCCAAAGTCCATAATTTCTCCAAATGTTATCCGATTCAAAAGTGGCATACCTCTAAAGATTTGTAATTTGATTCTCTAAAAATCTGCATTAAAAATTTGCAATATAACGTTGGGCCAATTTTTGACCCAATTTCAAGTCATTTATTTCCAAGTTTCCGATGTGTTGTTAAAAGGTGGCCCACAACTGGACTTCCGAAGTCTATAATTTTACCAAATTTTATCCTATTCCAAAATGGCATACCTCTAAAAATTTGTAATTTGCTTCTGTAAAAATCTGGATTCAAAATTTTAAATTTAACGTTGGTCCAATTTTTGACCCAATTTCAAGTCATTTATTTCTAAGTTTCCGATGTGTTGTTAAAAGGTGGCCCACAACTGGACTTCCGAAGTCTATAATATGCATACCTCTAAAGATTTGTAATTTGATTCTCTAAAGATTTGAATCTACATTTTCAATTTAACGTTGGTCCAATTTTTGACCCAATTTCATGTCATTTATTTCCAAGTTTCCGATGTGTTGTTAAAAGGTGGCCCACAACTGGACTTCCAAAGTTCATAATTTCTCCAAATTTTATCCTCTAAAGATTTGTAATTTGATTCTCTAAAAATCTGCAATCAACATTTTCAATTTAACGTTGGTCCAATTTTTGACCCAATTTTATGTCATTTATTTCCAAGTTTCCAATTTGTTGTTAAAAGGTGGCCCACAACTGGACTTCCAAAGTCCATAATTTCTCCAAATCTTATCCGATTCCAAAGTGGCATACCTCTAAAGATTTGTAATTTGATTCTCTAAAAATCTGCATTAAATGTTTTCAATTTAACGTTAATCCAATTTTTGTTCCAATTTATGTCACTTATTTCCATGTTTCCAATTTGTTGTTAAAAGGTGGCCCACAACTGGCTTTCCAAAGTTCATAATTTCTCCAAATTTTATCCGCTTCCAAAGTGGCATACCTCTAAAGATTTGTAATTTGATTCTCTAAAAATCTGCATTCAATATTTTCAATTTAACGTTAGTCCAATTTTTGACCCAATTTCAAGTCATTTATTTCTAAGTTTCCGATGTGTTGTTAAAAGGTGGCCCACAACTGGGCTTCCGAAGTCTATAATTTTACCAAATTTTATCCTATTCCAAAATGGCATACCTCTAAAGATTTGTAATTTGATTCTCTAAAGATTTGAATTCTACATTTTCAATTTAACGTTGGTCCAATTTTTGACCCAATTTTATGTCATTTATTTCCAAGTTTCCGATGTGTTCTTAAAAGGTGGCCAACAACTGGACTTCCAAAGTCCATAATTTCTCCAAATCTTATCCGATTCCAAAGTGGCATACCTCTAAAGATTTGTAATTTGATTCTCCAAAAATCTGCATTGAAAATTTTCAATTTACGTTGATCCAATTTTTGACCCAATTTCATGTCGTTTATTTCCAAGTTTCCAATTTGTTGTTAAAAGGTGGCCCACAACTGGACTTCCAAAGTCCATAATTTCTCCAAATGTTATCCGATTCAAAAGTGGCATACCTCTAAAGATTTGTAATTTGATTCTCTAAAAATCTGCATTCAACATTTTCAATTTAACGTTGGTCCAATTTTTGACCCAATTTTATGTCATTTATTTCCAAGTTTCCAATTTGTTGTTAAAAGGTGGCCCACAACTGGACTTCCAAAGTCCATAATTTCTCCAAATTGTATCCGATTCCAAAGTGGCATACCTTTAAAGATTTGTAATTTGATTCTCTAAAAACCTGCATTAAAAATTTGCAATATAACGTTGGGCCAATTTTTGACCCAATTTCAAGTCATTTATTTCCAATTTTCCGATGTGTTGTTAAAAGGTGGCCCACAACTGGACTTCCGAAGTCTATAATTTTACCAAATTTTATCCTATTCCAAAATGGCATACCTCTAAAAATTTGTAATTTGCTTCTGTAAAAATCTGGATTCAAAATTTTAAATTTAACGTTGGTCCAATTTTTGACCCAATTTCAAGTCATTTATTTCTAAGTTTCCGATGTGTTGTTAAAAGGTGGCCCACAACTGGACTTCCGAAGTCTATAATTTTACCAAATTTTATCCTATTCCAAAATGGCATACCTCTAAAGATTTGTAATTTGATTCTCTAAAGATTTGAATTCAACATTTTCAATTTAACGTTGGTCCAATTTTTGACCCAATTTCATGTCATTTATTTCCAAGTTTCCGATGTGTTTTTAAAAGGTGGCCCACAACTGGAATTCCAAAGTTCATAATTTCTCCAAATTGTATCCGATTCCAAAGTAGCATACCTCTAAAGATTTGTAATTGGATTCTCTAAAAATCTGCATTCAACATTTTCAATTTAACGTTGGTCCAATTTTTGACCCAATTTTATGTCATTTATTTCCAAGTTTCCAATTTGTTGTTAAAAGGTGGCCCACAACTGGACTTCCAAAGTCCATCATTTCTCCAAATCTTATCCGATTCCAAAGTGGCATACCTCTAAAGATTTGTAATTTGATTCTCCAAAAATCTGCATTCAAAATTTTCAATTTACGTTGATCCAATTTTTGACCCAATTTCATGTCGTTTATTTCCAAGTTTCCAATTTGTTGTTAAAAGGTGGCCCACAACTGGACTTCCAAAGTGGCATACCTTTAAAGATTTGTAATTTGATTCTCTCAAAATCTGCATTAAAAATTTGCAATATAACGTTGGGCCAATTTTTGACCCAATTTCAAGTCATTTATTTCCAATTTTCCAATTTGTTGTTAAAAGGTGGCCCACAACTGGACTTCCGAAGTCTATAATTTTACCAAATTTTATCCTATTCCAAAATGGCATACCTCTAAAGATTTGTAATTTGCTTTTGTAAAAATCTGGATTCAAAATTTTACATTTAACGTTGGTCCAATTTTTGACCCAATTTCAAGTCATTTATTTCCAATTTTCCGATGTGTTGTTAAAAGGTGGCCCACAACTGGACTTCCAAAGTTCATAATTTCTCCAAATTTTATCCTCTAAAGATTTGTAATTTGATTCTCTAAAAATCTGCATTCAACATTTTAAATTTAACGTTGGTCCAATTTTTGACCCAATTTTATGTCATTTATTTCCAAGTTTCCGATGTTTTGTTAAAAGGTGGCCCACAACTGGACTTCCAAAGTCCATAATTTCTCCAAATGTTATCCGATTCAAAAGTGGCATACCTCTAAAGATTTGTAATTTGATTCTCTAAAAACCTGCATTCAAAATTTTCAATTTAGCGTTGGTTCAATTTTTGACCCTATTTTATGTCTTTTATTTCCAAGTTTCCGATGTGTTCTTAAAAGGTGGCCAACAACTGGACTTCCAAAGTCCATAATTTCTCCAAATCTTATCCGATTCCAAAGTGGCATACCTCTAAAGATTTGTAATTTGATTCTCCAAAAATCTGCATTCAAAATTTTCAATTAACGTTGATCCAATTTTTGACTCAATTTCATGTCGTTTATTTCCAAATTTCCAATTTGTTGTTAAAAGGTGGCCCACAACTGGACTTCCAAAGTCCATAATTTCTCCAAATTTTATCCGATTCCAAAGTGGCATACCTTTAAAGATTTGTAATTTGATTCTCTAAAAACCTGCATTAAAAATTTGCAATATAACGTTGGGCCAATTTTTGACCCAATTTCAAGTCATTTATTTCCAATTTTCCGATGTGTTGTTAAAAGGTGGCCCACAACTGGACTTCCGAAGTCTATAATTTTACCAAATTTTATCCTATTCCAAAATGGCATACCTCTAAAAATTTGTAATTTGCTTCTGTAAAAATCTGGATTCAAAATTTTAAATTTAACGTTGGTCCAATTTTTGACCCAATTTCAAGTCATTTATTTCTAAGTTTCCGATGTGTTGTTAAAAGGTGGCCCACAACTGGACTTCCGAAGTCTATAATTTTACCAAATTTTATCCTATTCCAAAATGGCATACCTCTAAAGATTTGTAATTTGATTCTCTAAATATTTGAATTCAACATTTTCAATTTAACGTTGGTCCAATTTTTGACCCAATTTCATGTCATTTATTTCCAAGTTTCCGATGTGTTGTTAAAAGGTGGCCCACAACTGGAATTCCAAAGTTCATAATTTCTCCAAATTGTATCCGATTCCAAAGTAGCATACCTCTAAAGATTTGTAATTGGATTCTCTAAAAATCTGCATTCAACATTTTCAATTTAACGTTGGTCCAATTTTTGACCCAATTTTATGTCATTTATTTCCAAGTTTCCAATTTGTTGTTAAAAGGTGGCCCACAACTGGACTTCCAAAGTTCATAATTTCTCCAAATTTTATCCGATTCCAAAGTGGCATACCTCTAAAGATTTGTAATTTGATTCTCTAAAAATCTGCATTCAAAATTTTCAATTTAACGTTGGTCCAATTTTTGACCCAATTTCAAGTCATTTATTTCTAAGTTTCCGATGTGTTGTTAAAAGGTGGCCCACAACTGGACTTCCGAAGTCTATAATTTTACCAAATTTTATCCTATTCCAAAATGGCATACCTCTAAAGATTTGTAATTTGATTCTCTAAAAATCTGCATTAAAAGTTTTCAATTTAACGTTAATCCAATTTTTGTTCCAATTTATGTCATTTATTTCCAAGTTTCCAATTTGTTGTTAAAAGGTGGCCCACAACTGGACTTCCAAAGTTCATAATTTCTCCAAATTTTATCCGATTCCAAAGTGGCATACCTCTAAAGATTTGTAATTTGATTCTCTAAAAATCTGCATTCAAAATTTTCAATTTAACGTTGGTCCAATTTTTGACCCAATTTCAAGTCATTTATTTCTAAGTTTCCGATGTGTTGTTAAAAGGTGGCCCACAACTGGACTTCCGAAGTCTATAATTTTACCAAATTTTATCCTATTCCAAAATGGCATACCTCTAAAGATTTGTAATTTGATTCTCTAAAGATTTGAATTCTACATTTTCAATTTAACGTTGGTCCAATTTTTGACCCAATTTTATGTCATTTATTTCCAAGTTTCCAATTTGTTGTTAAAAGGTGGCCCACAACTGGACTTCCAAAGTCCATAATTTCTCCAAATGTTATCCGATTCAAAAGTGGCATACCTCTAAAGATTTGTAATTTGATTCTCTAAAAACCTGCATTCAAAATTTTCAATTTAACGTTGGTCCAATTTTTGACCCAATTTCATGTCATTTATTTCCAAGTTTCCGATGTGTTGTTAAAAGGTGGCCCACAACTGGACTTCCAAAGTTCATAATTTCTCCAAATTTTATCCGATTCCAAAGTAGCATACCTCTAAAGATTTGTAATTTGATTCTCTAAAAATCTGCATTCAAAATTTTTAATTTAACGTTGGTCCAATTTTTGACCCAATTTTATGTCATTTATTTCCAAGTTTCCAATTTGTTGTTAAAAGGTGGCCCACAACTGGACTTCCAAAGTCCATAATTTCTCCAAATTTTATCCGATTCAAAAGTGGCATACCTCTAAAGATTTGTAATTTGATTCTCTAAAAATCTGCATTAAAAATTTTAAATTTAACGTTGGTCCAATTTTTGAACCAATTTCATGTCATTTATTTCCAAGTTTCCGATGTGTTGTTAAAAGGTGGCCCACAACTGGACTTCCGAAGTCTATAATTTTACCAAATTTTATCCTATTCCAAAATGGCATATTTCTAAAGATTTGTTATTTGATTCTCTAAAAATCTGGATTCAAAATTTTCAATTTAACGTTGGTCCAATTTTTGACCCAATTTCATATCAATTGTTTCCAAGTTTCCAATTTGTGGTTAAAAGGTGGCCCACAACTGGACTTCCAAAGTTCATAATTTCTCCAAATTTTATCCGATTCCAAAGTAGCATACCTCTAAAGATTTGTAATTTGATTCTCTAAAAATCTGCATTCGAAATTTTCAATTTAACGTTGGTCCAATTTTTGACCCAATTTCAAGTCATTTATTTCTAAGTTTCCGATGTGCTGTTAAAAGGTGGCCCACAACTGGACTTCCGAAGTCAATAATTTTACCAAATTTTATCCTATTCCAAAATGGCATACCTCTAAAGATTTGTAATTGGATTCTCTAAAGATTTGAATTCAACATTTTCAATTTAACATTGGTCAAATTTTTGACCCAAATTCATGTCATTTATTTCCAAGTTTCCGATGTGTTGTTAAAAGGTGGCCCACAACTGGACTTCCAAAGTTCATAATTTCTCCAAATTTTATCCGATTCTAAAGTGGCATACCTCTAAAGGTTTGTAATTTGATTCTCTAAAAATCTGCATTCCAAATTTTCAATTTAACGTTGGTCCAATTTTTGACCCAATTTCATGTCATTTATTTCCAAGTTTCCGATGTGTTGTTAAAAGGTGGCCCACAACTGGACTGCCGAAGTATATAATTTTACCAAATTTTATCCTATTCCTAAATGGCATATCTCTAAAGATTTGCAATTTGATTCTCCAAAAATCTGCATTCAAAATTTTCAATTTACGTTGATCCAATTTTTGACCCAATTTCATGTCGTTTATTTCCAAGTTTCCAATTTGTTGTTAAAAGGTGGCCCACAACTGGACTTCCAAAGTCCATAATTTCTCCAAATTTTATCCGATTCCAAAGTGGCATACCTTTAAAGATTTGTAATTTGATTCTCTCAAAATCTGCATTAAAAATTTGCAATATAACGTTGGGCCAATTTTTGACCCAATTTCAAGTCATTTATTTCCAATTTTCCGATGTGTTGTTAAAAGGTGGCCCACAACTGGACTTCCGAAGTCTATAATTTTACCAAATTTTATCCTATTCCAAAATGGCATACCTCTAAAGATTTGTAATTTGATTCTCTAAAGATTTGAATTCAACATTTTCAATTTAACGTTGGTCCAATTTTTGACCCAATTTCATGTCATTTATTTCCAAGTTTCCGATGTGTTGTTAAAAGGTGGCCCACAACTGGACTTCCAAAGTCCATAATTTCTCCAAATTTTATCCGATTCCAAAGTAGCATACCTCTAAAGATTTGTAATTTGATTCTCTAAAAATCTGCATTTGAAATTTTCAATTTAACGTTGGTCCAATTTTTGACCCAATTTCAAGTCATTTATTTCTAAGTTTCCGATGTGCTGTTAAAAGGTGGCCCACAACTGGACTTCCGAAGTCTATAATTTTACCAAATTTTATCCTATTCCAAAATGGCATACCTCTAAAAATTTGTAATTTGCTTCTGTAAAAATCTGGATTCAAAATTTTAAATTTAACGTTGGTCCAATTTTTGACCCAATTTCAAGTCATTTATTTCTAAATTTCCGATGTGTTGTTAAAAGGTGGCCCACAACTGGACTTCCGAAGTCTATAATTTTACCAAATTTTATCCTATTCCAAAATGGCATACCTCTAAAGATTTGTAATTTGATTCTCTAAAAATCTGGCTTCAAAATTTTCAATTTAACGTTGGTCCAATTTTTGACCCAATTTCATATCAATTGTTTCCAAGTTTCCAATTTGTGGTTAAAAGGTGGCCCACAACTGGACTTCCAAAGTCCATAATTTCTCCAAATTTTATCCGATTCCAAAGTGGCATACCTCTAAAGATTTGTAATTTGATTCTCTAAAAATCTGCATTTGAAATTTTCAATTTAACGTTGGTCCAATTTTTGACCCAATTTCATGTCATTTATTTCCAAGTTTCCGATGTGTTGTTAAAAGGTGGCCCACAACTGGACTTCCGAAGTCTATAATTTTACCAAATTTTATCCTATTCCTAAATGGCATACCTCTAAAGATTTGTAATTTGATTCTCTAAAAATCTGGATTCAAAATTTTCAATTTAACGTTGGTCCAATTTTTGACCCAATTTCAAGTCATTTATTTCTAAGTTTCCGATGTGCTGTTAAAAGGTGGCCCACAACTGGACTTCCGAAGTCAATAATTTTACCAAATTTTATCCTATTCCAAAATGGCATACCTCTAAAGATTTGTAATTGGATTCTCTAAAGATTTGAATTCAACATTTTCAATTTAACATTGGTCAAATTTTTGACCCAAATTCATGTCATTTATTTCCAAGTTTCCGATGTGTTGTTAAAAGGTGGCCCACAACTGGACTTCCAAAGTTCATAATTTCTCCAAATTTTATCCGATTCTAAAGTGGCATACCTCTAAAGGTTTGTAATTTGATTCTCTAAAAATCTGCATTCCAAATTTTCAATTTAACGTTGGTCCAATTTTTGACCCAATTTCATGTCATTTATTTCCAAGTTTCCGATGTGTTGTTAAAAGGTGGCCCACAACTGGACTGCCGAAGTATATAATTTTACCAAATTTTATCCTATTCCTAAATGGCATATCTCTAAAGATTTGCAATTTGATTCTCCAAAAATCTGCATTCAAAATTTTCAATTTACGTTGATCCAATTTTTGACCCAATTTCATGTCGTTTATTTCCAAGTTTCCAATTTGTTGTTAAAAGGTGGCCCACAACTGGACTTCCAAAGTCCATAATTTCTCCAAATTTTATCCGATTCCAAAGTGGCATACCTTTAAAGATTTGTAATTTGATTCTCTCAAAATCTGCATTAAAAATTTGCAATATAACGTTGGGCCAATTTTTGACCCAATTTCAAGTCATTTATTTCCAATTTTCCGATGTGTTGTTAAAAGGTGGCCCACAACTGGACTTCCGAAGTCTATAATTTTACCAAATTTTATCCTATTCCAAAATGGCATACCTCTAAAAATTTGTAATTTGCTTCTGTAAAAATCTGGATTCAAAATTTTAAATTTAACGTTGGTCCAATTTTTGACCCAATTTCAAGTCATTTATTTCTAAATTTCCGATGTGTTGTTAAAAGGTGGCCCACAACTGGACTTCCGAAGTCTATAATTTGACCAAATTTTATTCTATTCCAAAATGGCATACCTCTAAAGATTTGTAATTTGATTCTCTAAAGATTTGAATTCAACATTTTCAATTTAACGTTGGTCCAATTTTTGACCCAATTTCATGTCATTTATTTCCAAGTTTCCGATGTGTTGTTAAAAGGTGGCCCACAACTGGACTTCCAAAGTCCATAATTTCTCCAAATTTTATCCGATTCCAAAGTAGCATACCTCTAAAGATTTGTAATTTGATTCTCTAAAAATCTGCATTTGAAATTTTCAATTTAACGTTGGTCCAATTTTTGACCCAATTTCAAGTCATTTATTTCTAAGTTTCCGATGTGCTGTTAAAAGGTGGCCCACAACTGGACTTCCGAAGTCTATAATTTTACCAAATTTTATCCTATTCCAAAATGGCATACCTCTAAAAATTTGTAATTTGCTTCTGTAAAAATCTGGATTCAAAATTTTAAATTTAACGTTGGTCCAATTTTTGACCCAATTTCAAGTCATTTATTTCTAAATTTCCGATGTGTTGTTAAAAGGTGGCCCACAACTGGACTTCCGAAGTCTATAATTTTACCAAATTTTATCCTATTCCAAAATGGCATACCTCTAAAGATTTGTAATTTGATTCTCTAAAAATCTGGCTTCAAAATTTTCAATTTAACGTTGGTCCAATTTTTGACCCAATTTCATATCAATTGTTTCCAAGTTTCCAATTTGTGGTTAAAAGGTGGCCCACAACTGGACTTCCAAAGTCCATAATTTCTCCAAATTTTATCCGATTCCAAAGTGGCATACCTCTAAAGATTTGTAATTTGATTCTCTAAAAATCTGCATTTGAAATTTTCAATTTAACGTTGGTCCAATTTTTGACCCAATTTCATGTCATTTATTTCCAAGTTTCCGATGTGTTGTTAAAAGGTGGCCCACAACTGGACTTCCGAAGTCTATAATTTTACCAAATTTTATCCTATTCCTAAATGGCATACCTCTAAAGATTTGTAATTTGATTCTCTAAAAATCTGGATTCAAAATTTTCAATTTAACGTTGGTCCAATTTTTGACCCAACTTCATGTCATTTATTTCCAAGTTTCCAATTTGTTGTTCAAAGGTGACCCACAACCGGACTTCCGAAGTCCATAATTTCTCCAAATTTTATACGATTCTAAAGTGGCATACCTCTAAAGATTTGTAATTTGATTCTCCAAAAATCTGCATTGAAAATTTTCAATTTTACGTTGGTCCAATTTTTGACCCAATTCCAAGTCATTTATTTTCAATTTTCCGATGTGTTGTTAAAAGGTGGCCCACAACTGGACTTCCAAAGTCCATAATTTCTCCAAATTTTATCCGATTCCAAAGTGGCATACCTCTAAAGATTTGTAATTTGATTCTCTAAAGATTTGAATTCAACATTTTCAATTTAACGTTGGTCCAATTTTTGACTCAATTTCATATCATTTATTTCCAAGTTTCCAATTTGTTGTTAAGAGGTGGCCCACAACTGGACTTCCGAAGTCTATAATTTTACCAAATTTTATCCTATTCCTAAATGGCATACCTCTAAAGATTTGTAATTTGATTCTCTCAAAATCTGCATTAAAAATTTGCAATATAACGTTGGACCAATTTTTGACCCAATTTCAAGTCATTTATTTCCAATTTTCCGATGTGTTGTTAAAAGGTGGCCCACAACTGGACTTCCGAAGTCTATAATTTTACCAAATTTTATCCTATTCCAAAATGGCATACCTCTAAAAATTTGTAATTTGCTTCTGTAAAAATCTGGATCCAAATTTTTAAATTAACGTTGGTCCAATTTTTTACCCAATTTCAAGTCATTTATTTCTAAGTTTCCGATGTGCTGTTAAAAGGTGGCCCACAACTGGACTTCCGAAGTCAATAATTTTACCAAATTTTATCCTATTCCAAAATGGCATACCTCTAAAGATTTGTAATTGGATTCTCTAAAGATTTGAATTCAACATTTTCAATTTAACGTTGGTCAAATTTTTGACCCAATTTCATGTCATTTATTTCCAAGTTTCCGATGTGTTGTTAAAAGGTGGCCCACAACTGGACTTCCAAAGTTCATAATTTCTCCAAATTTTATCCGATTCCAAAGTGGCATACCTCTAAAGGTTTGTAATTTGATTCTCTAAAAATCTGTATTCCAAATTTTCAATTTAACGTTGGTCCAATTTTTGACCCAATTTCATGTCATTTATTTCCAAGTTTCCGATGTGTTGTTAAAAGGTGGCCCACAACTGGACTGCCGAAGTATATAATTTTACCAAATTTTATCCTATTCCGAAATAGCATACCTCTAAAGATTTGCAATTTGATTCTCCAAAAATCTGCATTCAAAATTTTCAATTTACGTTGATCCAATTTTTGACCCAATTTCATGTCGTTTATTTCCAAGTTTCCAATTTGTTGTTAATTTCTCCAAATTTTATCCGATTCCAAAGTGGCATACCTTTAAAGATTTGTAATTTGATTCTCTCAAAATCTGCATTAAAAATTTGCAATATAACGTTGGGCCAATTTTTGACCCAATTTCAAGTCATTTATTTCCAATTTTCCGATGTGTTGTTAAAAGGTGGCCCACAACTGGACTTCCGAAGTCTATAATTTTACCAAATTTTATCCTATTCCAAAATGGCATACCTCTAAAAATTTGTAATTTGCTTCTGTAAAAATCTGGATTCAAAATTTTAAATTTAACGTTGGTCCAATTTTTGACCCAATTTCAAGTCATTTATTTCTAAATTTCCGATGTGTTGTTAAAAGGTGGCCCACAACTGGACTTCCGAAGTCTATAATTTTACCAAATTTTATCCTATTCCAAAATGGCATACCTCTAAAGATTTGTAATTTGATTCTCTAAAAATCTGCATTCAAAATTTTCAATTTAACGTTGGTCCAATTTTTGACCCAATTTCATGTCATTTATTTCCAAGTTTCCGATGTGTTGTTAAAAGGTGGCCCACAACTGGACTTCCAAAGTTCATAATTTCTCCAAATTTTATCCGATTCCAAAGTAGCATACCTCTAAAGATTTGTAATTTGATTCTCTAAAAATCTGCATTCAAAATTTTTAATTTAACGTTGGTCCAATTTGTGACCCAATTTTATGTCATTTATTTCCAAGTTTCCAAATTGTTGTTAAGAGGTGGCCCACAACTGGACTTCCAAAGTCCATAATTTCTCCAAATTTTATCCGATTCAAAAGTGGCATACCTCTAAAGATTTGTAATTTGATTCTCTAAAAATCTGCATTAAAAATTTTAAATTTAACGTTTGTCCAATTTTTGAACCAATTTCATGTCATTTATTTCCAAGTTTCCGATGTGTTGTTAAAAGGTGGCCCACAACTGGACTTCCGAAGTCTATAATTTTACCAAATTTTATCCTATTCCAAAATGGCATACCTCTAAAGATTTGTTATTTGATTCTCTAAAAATCTGGATTCAAAATTTTCAATTTAACGTTGGTCCAATTTTTGACCGAATTTCATATCAATTGTTTCCAAGTTTCCAATTTGTGGTTAAAAGATGGCCCACAACTGGACTTCCAAAGTCCATAATTTCTCCAAATTTTATCCGATTCCAAAGTAGCATACCTCTAAAGATTTGTAATTTGATTCTCTAAAAATCTGCATTCGAAATTTTCAATTTAACGTTGTTCCAATTTTTGACCCAATTTCAAGTCATTTATTTCTAAGTTTCCGATGTGCTGTTAAAAGGTGGCCCACAACTGGACTTCCGAAGTCAATAATTTTACCAAATTTTATCCTATTCCAAAATGGCATACCTCTAAAGATTTGTAATTGGATTCTCTAAAGATTTGAATTCAACATTTTCAATTTAACGTTGGTCAAATTTTTGACCCAATTTCATGTCATTTATTTCCAAGTTTCCGATGTGTTGTTAAAAGGTGGCCCACAACTGGACTTCCAAAGTTCATAATTTCTCCAAATTTTATCCGATTCCAAAGTGGCATACCTCTAAAGGTTTGTAATTTGATTCTCTAAAAATCTGCATTCCAAATTTTCAATTTAACGTTGGTCCAATTTTTGACCCAATTTCATGTCATTTATTTCCAAGTTTCCGATGTGTTGTTAAAAGGTGGCCCACAACTGGACTGCCGAAGTCTATAATTTTACCAAATTTTATCCTATTCCAAAATGGCATACCTCTAAAGATTTGTAATTGGATTCTCTAAAGATTTGAATTCAACATTTTCAATTTAACGTTGGTCAAATTTTTGACCCAATTTCATGTCATTTATTTCCAAGTTTCCGATGTGTTGTTAAAAGGTGGCCCACAACTGGACTTCCAAAGTTCATAATTTCTCCAAATTTTATCCGATTCCAAAGTGGCATACCTCTAAAGGTTTGTAATTTGATTCTCTAAAAATCTGCATTCCAAATTTTCAATTTAACGTTGGTCCAATTTTTGACCCAATTTCATGTCATTTATTTCCAAGTTTCCGATGTGTTGTTAAAAGGATGCCCACAACTGGACTGCCGAAGTCTATAATTTTACCAAATTTTATCCTATTCCTAAATGGCATACCTCTAAAGATTTGTAATTTGATTCTCTAAAAATCTGGATTCAACATTTTCAATTTAACGTTGGTCAAATTTTTGACCCAATTTCATGTCATTTATATCCAAGTTTCCGATGTGTTGTTAAAAGGTGGCCCACAACTGGACTTCCAAAGTTCATAATTTCTCCAAATCTTATCCGATTCCAAAGTGGCATACCTCTAAAGATTTGTAATTTGATTCTCTAAAAATCTGCATTCCAAATTTTCAATTTAACGTTGGTCCAATTTTTGACCCAATTTCATGTCATTTATTTCCAAGTTTCCGATGTGTTGTTAAAAGGTGGCCCACAACTGGACTTCCGAAGTCTATAATTTTACCAAATTTTATCCTATTCCTAAATGGCATACCTCTAAAGATTTGTAATTTGATTCTCTAAAAATCTGGATTCAACATTTTCAATTTAACGTTGGTCAAATTTTTGACCCAATTTCATGTCATTTATTTCCAAGTTTCCGATGTGTTGTTAAAAGGTGGCCCACAACTGGACTTCCAAAGTTCATAATTTCTCCAAATCTTATCCGATTCCAAAGTGGCATACCTCTAAAGATTTGTAATTTGATTCTCTAAAAATCTGCATTCCAAATTTTCAATTTAACGTTGGTCCAATTTTTGACCCAATTTCATGTCATTTATTTCCAAGTTTCCGATGTGTTGTTAAAAGGTGGCCCACAACTGGACTTCCGAAGTCTATAATTTTACCAAATATTATCCTATTCCTAAATGGCATACCTCTAAAGATTTGTAATTTGATTCTCTAAAAATCTGCATTCCAAATTTTCAATTTAACGTTGGTCCAATTTTTGACCCAATTTCATGTCATTTATTTCCAATTTTCCGATGTGTTGTTAAAAGGTGGCCCACAACTGGACTGCCGAAGTCTATAATTTTACCAAATTTTATCCTATTCCTAAATGGCATACCTCTAAAGATTTGTAATTTGATTCTCTAAAAATCTGGATTCAACATTTTCAATTTAACGTTGGTCAAATTTTTTACCCAATTTCATGTCATTTATTTCCAAGTTTCCGATGTGTTGTTAAAAGGTGGCCCACAACTGGACTTCCAAAGTTCATAATTTCTCCAAATCTTATCCGATTCCAAAGTGGCATACCTCTAAAGATTTGTAATTTGATTCTCTAAAAATCTGCATTCCAAATTTTCAATTTAACGTTGGTCCAATTTTTGACCCAATTTCATGTCATTTATTTCCAAGTTTCCGATGTGTTGTTAAAAGGTGGCCCACAACTGGACTTCCGAAGTCTATAATTTTACCAAATTTTATCCTATTCCTAAATGGCATACCTCTAAAGATTTGTAATTTGATTCTCCAAAAATCTGCATTGAAAATTTTCAATTTTACGTTGGTCCAATTTTTGACCCAATTCCAAGTCATTTATTTCCAATTTTCCGATGTGTTGTTAAAAGGTGGCCCACAACTTTTTGACCCAATTTCATGTCATTTATTTCCAAGTTTCCGATGTGTTGTTAAAAGGTGGCCCACAACTGGACTTCCAAAGTCCATAATTTCTCCAAATTTTATCCGATTCCAAAGTGGCTTACCTCTAAAGATTTGTAATTTGATTTTCCAAAAATCTGCATTCCAAATTTTCAATTTAACGTTGGTCTAATTTTTGACCCAATTTCATGTCATTTATTTCCAAGTTTCCGATGTGTTGTTAAAAGATGGCCCACAACTGGACTTCCAAAGTCCATAATTTCTCCAAATTTTATCCGATTCCAAAGTGGCATACCTCTAAAGGTTTGTAATTTGATTCTCTAAAAATCTGCATTCCAAATTTTCAATTTAACGTTGGTCCAATTTTTGACCCAATTTCATGTCATTTATTTCCAAGTTTCCGATGTGTTGTTAAAAGGTGGCCCACAACTGGACTGCCGAAGTCTATAATTTTACCAAATTTTATCCTATTCCTAAATGGCATACCTCTAAAGATTTGTAATTTGATTCTCTAAAAATCTGGATTCAACATTTTCAATTTAACGTTGGTCAAATTTTTGACCCAATTTCATGTCATTTATTTCCAAGTTTCCGATGTGTTGTTAAAAGGTGGCCCACAACTGGACTTCCAAAGTTCATAATTTCTCCAAATCTTATCCGATTCCAAAGTGGCATACCTCTAAAGATTTGTAATTTGATTCTCTAAAAATCTGCATTCCAAATTTTCAATTTAACGTTGGTCCAATTTTTGACCCAATTTCATGTCATTTATTTCCAAGTTTCCGATGTGTTGTTAAAAGGTGGCCCACAACTGGACTTCCGAAGTCTATAATTTTACCAAATTTTATCCTATTCCTAAATGGCATACCTCTAAAGATTTGTAATTTGATTCTCTAAAAATTAAAAATTTTAAATTTAACGTTTGTCCAATTTTTGAACCAATTTCATGTCATTTATATCCAAGTTTCCGATGTGTTGTTAAAAGGTGGCCCACAACTGGACTTCCGAAGTCTATAATTTTACCAAATTTTATCCTATTCCAAAATGGCATACCTCTAAAGATTTGTTATTTGATTCTCTAAAAATCTGGATTCAAAATTTTCAATTTAACGTTGGTCCAATTTTTGACCGAATTTCATATCAATTGTTTCCAAGTTTCCAATTTGTGGTTAAAAGATGGCCCACAACTGGACTTCCAAAGTCCATAATTTCTCCAAATTTTATCCGATTCCAAAGTGGCTTACCTCTAAAGATTTGTAATTTGATTCTCTAAAAATCTGCATTCCAAATTTTCAATTTAACGTTGGTCCAATTTTTGACCCAATTTCATGTCATTTATTTCCAAGTTTCCGATGTGTTGTTAAAAGGTGGCCCACAACTGGACTTCCGAAGTCCATAATTTCTCCAAATATTATACGATTCCAAAGTGGCATACCTCTAAAGATTTGTAATTTTATTCTCTAAAGATCAGAATTCCAAATTTTCGATTTAACGTTGGTCCAATTTTTGACCCAATTTTATGTCATTTATTTCCAAGTTTCCAATTTGTTGTTAAAAGGTGGCCCACAACTGGACTTCCAAAGTCCATAATTTCTCCAAATTTTATCCGATTCAAAAGTGGCATACCTCTAAAGATTTGTAATTTGATTCTCTAAAAATCTGCATTAAAGATTTTAAATTTAACGTTGGTCCAATTTTTGACCCAATTTCATGTCATTTATTTCCAAGTTTCCGATGTGTTGTTAAAAGGTGGCCCACAACTGGACTTCCGAAGTCTATAATTTTACCAAATTTTATCCTATTCCAAAATGGCATACCTCTAAAGATTTGTTATTTGATTCTCTAAAAATCTGGATTCAAAATTTTCAATTTAACGTTGGTCCAATTTTTGACCCAATTTCATATCAATTGTTTCCAAGTTTCCAATTTGTGGTTAAAAGGTGGCCCACAACTGGACTTCCAAAGTCCATAATTTCTCCAAATTTTATCCGACTCCAAAGTGGCATACCTCTAAAGATTTGTAATTTGATTCTCTAAAAATCTGCATTCAAAATTTTCAATTTAACGTTGGTCCAATTTTTGACCCAATTTCATGTCATTTATTTCCAAGTTTCCGATGTGTTGTTAAAAGGTGGCCCACAACTGGACTTCCAAAGTCCATAATTTCTCCAAATTTTATCCGATTCCAAAGTGGCATACCTCTAAAGATTTGTAATTTGATTTTCCAAAAATCTGCATTCCAAATTTTCAATTTAACGTTGGTCTAATTTTTGACCCAATTTCATGTCATTTATTTCCAAGTTTCCGATGTGTTGTTAAAAGATGGCCCACAACTGGACTTCCAAAGTCCATAATTTCTCCAAATTTTATCCGATTCCAAAGTGGCATACCTCTAAAGGTTTGTAATTTGATTCTCTAAAAATCTGCATTCCAAATTTTCAATTTAACGTTGGTCCAATTTTTGACCCAATTTCATGTCATTTATTTCCAAGTTTCCGATGTGTTGTTAAAAGGTGGCCCACAACTGGACTGCCGAAGTCTATAATTTTACCAAATTTTATCCTATTCCTAAATGGCATACCTCTAAAGATTTGTAATTTGATTCTCTAAAAATCTGGATTCAACATTTTCAATTTAACGTTGGTCAAATTTTTGACCCAATTTCATGTCATTTATTTCCAAGTTTCCGATGTGTTGTTAAAAGGTGGCCCACAACTGGACTTCCAAAGTTCATAATTTCTCCAAATCTTATCCGATTCCAAAGTGGCATACCTCTAAAGATTTGTAATTTGATTCTCTAAAAATCTGCATTCCAAATTTTCAATTTAACGTTGGTCCAATTTTTGACCCAATTTCATGTCATTTATTTCCAAGTTTCCGATGTGTTGTTAAAAGGTGGCCCACAACTGGACTTCCGAAGTCTATAATTTTACCAAATTTTATCCTATTCCTAAATGGCATACCTCTAAGGATTTGTAATTTGATTCTCTAAAAATCTGGATTCAAAATTTTCAATTTAACGTTGGTCCAATTTTTGACCCAACTTCATGTCATTTATTTCCAAGTTTCCAATTTGTTGTTCAAAGGTGACCCACAACCGGACTTCCGAAGTCCATAATTTCTCCAAATTTTATACGATTCTAAAGTGGCATACCTCTAAAGATTTGTAATTTGATTTTCCAAAAATCTGCATTGAAAGTTTTCAATTTTACGTTGGTCCAATTTTTGACCCAATTCCAAGTCATTTATTTCCAATTTTCCGATGTGTTGTTAAAAGGTGGCCGACAACTGGACTTCCAAAGTCCATAATTTCTCCAAATTTTATCCGATTCCAAAGTGGCATACCTCTAAAGATTTGTAATTTGATTCTCTAAAAATCTGCATTCCAAATTTTCAATTTAACTTTGGTCCAATTTTTGACCCAATTTCATGTCATTTATTTCCAAGTTTCCGATGTGTTGTTAAAAGGTGGCCCACAACTGGACTTCCGAAGTCCATAATTTCTCCAAATATTATACGATTCCAAAGTGGCATACCTCTAAAGATTTGTAATTTGATTCTCTAAAGATCAGAATTCCAAATTTTCGATTTAACGTTGGTCCAATTTTTGACCCAATTTTATGTCATTTATTTCCAAGTTTCCAATTTGTTGTTAAAAGGTGGCCCACAACTGGACTTCCAAAGTCCATAATTTCTCCAAATTTTATCCGATTCAAAAGTGGCATACCTCTAAAGATTTGTAATTTGATTCTCTAAAAATCTGCATTAAAGATTTTAAATTTAACGTTGGTCCAATTTTTGACCCAATTTCATGTCATTTATTTCCAAGTTTCCGATGTGTTGTTAAAAGGTGGCCCACAACTGGACTTCCGAAGTCTATAATTTTACCAAATTTTATCCTATTCCAAAATGGCATACCTCTAAAGATTTGTTAATTTGATTCTCTAAAAATCTGGATTCAAAATTTTCAATTTAACGTTGGTCCAATTTTTGACCCAATTTCATATCAATTGTTTCCAAGTTTCCAATTTGTGGTTAAAAGGTGGCCCACAACTGGACTTCCAAAGTCCATAATTTCTCCAAATTTTATCCGACTCCAAAGTGGCATACCTCTAAAGATTTGTAATTTGATTCTCTAAAAATCTGCATTCAAAATTTTCAATTTAACGTTGGTCCAAATTTTTTGTCATTTATTTCCAAGTTTGTGTTGTTAAAGGTGGCCCACAACTGGACTTCCAAAGTCCATAATTTCTCCAAATTTATCCGATTCCAAAGTGGCATACCTCTAAAGATTTGTAATTTGATTTTCCAAAAATCTGCATTCAAAATTTTCAATTTAACGTTGGTCCAATTTTTGATCCAATTTCATGTCATTTATTTTCAAGTTTCCGATGTGTTGTTAAAAGGTGGCCCACAACTAGACTTCCAAAGTCCATAATTTCTCCAAATATTATCCGATTCCAAAGTGGCATACCTCTAAAGATTTGTAATTTGATTCTCTAAAAATCTGCATTCAAAATTTTCAATTTATCGTTGGTCCAATTTTTGACCCAATTCCAAGTCATTTATTTCCAAGTTTCCGATGTGTTGTTAAAAGGTGGCCCACAACTGGACTTCCGAAGCCCATAATTTCTCCAAATTTTCTCCGATTCCAAAGTGGCATACCTCTAAAGATTTGTAATTTGATTCTCTAAAAATCTGCATAAAAAATTTTCAATTTAACGTTGGTCCAATTGTTGACCCAATTTCAAGTCATTTATTTCCAAGTTTCCGATGTGTTGTTAAAAGGTGGCCCACAACTGGACTTCCGAAGCCCATAATTTCTCCAAATTTTCTCCGATTCCAAAGTGGCATACCTCTAAAGATTTGTAATTTGATTCTCTAAAAATCTGCATAAAAAATTTTCAATTTAACGTTGGTCCAATTGTTGACCCAATTCCAAGTCATTTATTTCCAAGTTTCCGATGTGTTGTTAAAAGGTGGCCCACAACTGGACTTCCAAAGTCCATAATTTCTCCAAATCTTATCCGATTCCAAAGTGGCATACCTCTAAAGATTTGTAATTTGATTCTCTAAAAATCTGCATTAAAAATTTTCAATTTAACGTTGGTCCAATTTTTGACCCAATTTCAAGTCATTTATTTCCAAGTTTCCGATGTGTTGTTAAAAGGTGGCCCACAACTGGACTTCCAAAGTCCATAATTTCTCCAAATTTTATCCGATTCCAAAGTGGCATACCTCTAAAGATTTGTAATTTGATTCTCCAAAAATCTGCATTCAAAATTTTCAATTTAACGTTGGTCCAATTTTTGACCCAATTTCATGTCATTTATTTCCAAGTTTCCGATGTGTTGTTAAAAGGTGGCCCACAACTGGACTTCCAAAGTCCATAATTTCTCCAAATTTTATCCGATTCCAAAGTGGCATACCTCTGAAGATTTGTAATTTGATTCTCCAAAAATCTGCATTCAAAATTTTCAATTTACCGTTGGTCCAATTTTTGACCCAATTTCATGTCATTTATTTCCAAGTTTCCGATGTGTTGTTAAAAGGTGGCCCACAACTGGACTTCCAAAGTCCATAATTTCTCCAAATCTTATCCGATTCCAAAGTGGCATACCTCTAAAGATTTGTAATTTGATTCTCTAAAAATCTGCATTCAAAATTTTCAATTAAACGTTGGTCCAATTTTTGACCCAATTTCATGTCATTTATTTCCAAGTTTCCGATGTGTTGTTAAAAGGTGGCCCACAACTGGACTTCCAAAGTCCATAATTTCTCCAAATTTTATCCGATTCCAAAGTGGCATACCTCTAAAGATTTGTAATTTGATTCTCTAAAAATCTGCATTCAAAATTTTCAATTTAACGTTGGTCCAATTTTTGACCCAATTTCAAGTCATTTATTTCCAAGTTTCCGATGTGTTGTTAAAAGGTGGCCCACAACTGGACTTCCAAAGTCCATAATTTCTCCAAATCTTATCCGATTCCAAAGTGGCATACCTCTAAAGATTTGTAATTTGATTCTCTAAAAATCTGCATTCAAAATTTTCAATTTAACGTTGGTCCAATTTTTGACCCAATTTCATGTCATTTATTTCCAAGTTTCCGATGTGTTGTTAAAAGGTGGCCCACAACTGGACTTCCAAAGTCCATAATTTCTCCAAATTTTATACGATTCCAAAGTGGCATACCTCTAAAGATTTATAATTTGATTCTCTAAAAATCTGGATTCAAAATTTTCAATTTACCGTTGGTCCAATTTTTGACCCAATTCCAAGTCATTTATTTCCAAGTTTCCGATGTGTTGTTAAAAGGTGGCCCACAACTGGACTTCCGAAGTCCATAATTTCTCCAAATTTTATACGATTCCAAAGTGGCATACCTCTAAAGATTTGTAATTTGATTCTCTAAAAATCTGCATTCAAAATTTTCAATTTAACGTTGGTCCAATTTTTGACCCAATTTCATGTCATTTATTTCCAAGTTTCCGATGTGTTGTTAAAAGGTGGCCCACAACTGGACTTCCAAAGTCCATAATTTCTCCAAATCTTATCCGATTCCAAAGTGGCATACCTCTAAAGATTTGTAATTTGATTCTCTAAAAATCTGGATTCAAAATTTTCAATTTACCGTTGGTCCAATTTTTGACCCAATTCCAAGTCATTTATTTCCAAGTTTCCGATGTGTTGTTAAAAGGTGGCCCACAACTGGACTTCCAAAGTCCATAATTTCTCCAAATTTTATACGATTCCAAAGTGGCATACCTCTAAAGATTTGTAATTTGATTCTCTAAAAATCTGCATTCAAAATTTTCAATTTAACGTTGGTCCAATTTTTGACCCAATTTCATGTCATTTATTTCCAAGTTTCCGATGTGTTGTTAAAAGGTGGCCCACAACTGGACTTCCAAAGTCCATAATTTCTCCAAATTTTATCCGATTCCAAAGTGGCATACCTCTAAAGATTTGTAATTTGATTCTCTAAAAATCTGCATTCAAAATTTTCAATTTAACGTTGGTCCAATTTTTGACCCAATTTCATGTCATTTATTTCCAAGTTTCCGATGTGTTGTTAAAAGGTGGCCCACAACTGGACTTCCAAAGTCCATAATTTCTCCAAATTTTATACGATTCCAAAGTGGCATACCTCTAAAGATTTGTAATTTGATTCTCTAAAAATCTGCATTCAAAATTTTCAATTTAACGTTGGTCCAATTTTTGACCCAATTTCAAGTCATTTATTTCCAAGTTTCCGATGTGTTGTTAAAAGGTGGCCCACAACTGGACTTCCAAAGTCCATAATTTCTCCAAATTTTATACGATTCCAAAGTGGCATACCTCTAAAGATTTGTAATTTGATTCTCTAAAAATCTGCATTCAAAATTTTCAATTTAACGTTGGTCCAATTTTTGACCCAATTTCATGTCATTTATTTCCAAGTTTCCGATGTGTTGTTAAAAGGTGGCCCACAACTGGACTTCCAAAGTCCATAATTTCTCCAAATTTTATCCGATTCCAAAGTGGCATACCTCTAAAGATTTGTAATTTGATTCTCTAAAAATCTGCATTCAAAATTTTCAATTTAACGTTGGTCCAATTTTTGACCCAATTTCATGTCATTTATTTCCAAGTTTCCGATGTGTTGTTAAAAGGTGGCCCACAACTGGACTTCCAAAGTCCATAATTTCTCCAAATTTTATCCGATTCCAAAGTGGCATACCTCTAAAGATTTGTAATTTGATTCTCTAAAAATCTGCATTCAAAATTTTCAATTTAACGTTGGTCCAATTTTTGACCCAATTTCATGTCATTTATTTCCAAGTTTCCGATGTGTTGTTAAAAGGTGGCCCACAACTGGACTTCCAAAGTCCATAATTTCTCCAAATTTTATCCGATTCCAAAGTGGCATACCTCTAAAGATTTGTAATTTGATTCTCTAAAAATCTGCATTCAAAATTTTCAATTTAACGTTGGTCCAATTTTTGACCCAATTTCAAGTCATTTATTTCCAAGTTTCCGATGTGTTGTTAAAAGGTGGCCCACAACTGGACTTCCAAAGTCCATAATTTCTCCAAATTTTATCCGATTCCAAAGTGGCATACCTCTAAAGATTTGTAATTTGATTCTCTAAAAATCTGCATTCAAAATTTTCAATTTAACGTTGGTCCAATTTTTGACCCAATTTCAAGTCATTTATTTCCAAGTTTCCGATGTGTTGTTAAAAGGTGGCCCACAACTGGACTTCCAAAGTCCATAATTTCTCCAAATTTTATCCGATTCCAAAGTGGCATACCTCTAAAGATTTGTAATTTGATTCTCTAAAAATCTGCATTCAAAATTTTCAATTTAACGTTGGTCCAATTTTTGACCCAATTTCAAGTCATTTATTTCCAAGTTTCCGATGTGTTGTTAAAAGGTGGCCCACAACTGGACTTCCAAAGTCCATAATTTCTCCAAATTTTATCCGATTCCAAAGTGGCATACCTCTAAAGATTTGTAATTTGATTCTCTAAAAATCTGCATTCAAAATTTTCAATTTAACGTTGGTCCAATTTTTGACCCAATTTCAAGTCATTTATTTCCAAGTTTCCGATGTGTTGTTAAAAGGTGGCCCACAACTGGACTTCCAAAGTCCATAATTTCTCCAAATTTTATCCGATTCCAAAGTGGCATACCTCTAAAGATTTGTAATTTGATTCTCCTAAAAATCTGCATTCAAAATTTTCAATTTAACGTTGGTCCAATTTTTGACCCAATTTCATGTCATTTATTTCCAAGTTTCCGATGTGTTGTTAAAAGGTGGCCCACAACTGGACTTCCAAAGTCCATAATTTCTCCAAATTTTATCCGATTCCAAAGTGGCATACCTCTAAAGATTTGTAATTTGATTCTCTAAAAATCTGCATTCAAAATTTTCAATTTACCGTTGGTCCAATTTTTGACCCAATTTCATGTCATTTATTTCCAAGTTTCCGATGTGTTGTTAAAAGGTGGCCCACAACTGGACTTCCAAAGTCCATAATTTCTCCAAATCTTATCCGATTCCAAAGTGGCATACCTCTAAAGATTTGTAATTTGATTCTCTAAAAATCTGCATTCAAAATTTTCAATTTAACGTTGGTCCAATTTTTGACCCAATTTCATGTCATTTATTTCCAAGTTTCCGATGTGTTGTTAAAAGGTGGCCCACAACTGGACTTCCAAAGTCCATAATTTCTCCAAATTTTATCCGATTCCAAAGTGGCATACCTCTAAAGATTTGTAATTTGATTCTCTAAAAATCTGCATTCAAAATTTTCAATTTAACGTTGGTCCAATTGTTGACCCAATTTCAAGTCATTTATTTCCAAGTTTCCGATGTGTTGTTAAAAGGTGGCCCACAACTGGACTTCCAAAGTCCATAATTTCTCCAAATTTTATCCGATTCCAAAGTGGCATACCTCTAAAGATTTGTAATTTGATTCTCTAAAAATCTGCATTCAAAATTTTCAATTTAACGTTGGTCCAATTTTTGACCCAATTTCATGTCATTTATTTCCAAGTTTCCGATGTGTTGTTAAAAGGTGGCCCACAACTGGACTTCCAAAGTCCATAATTTCTCCAAATTTTATACGATTCCAAAGTGGCATACCTCTAAAGATTTGTAATTTGATTCTCTAAAAATCTGGATTCAAAATTTTCAATTTACCGTTGGTCCAATTTTTGACCCAATTCCAAGTCATTTATTTCCAAGTTTCCGATGTGTTGTTAAAAAGTGGCCCACAACTGGACTTCCAAAGTCCATAATTTCTCCAAATTTTATACGATTCCAAAGTGGCATACCTCTAAAGATTTGTAATTTGATTCTCTAAAAATCTGCATTCAAAATTTTCAATTTAACGTTGGTCCAATTTTTGACCCAATTTCATGTCATTTATTTCCAAGTTTCCGATGTGTTGTTAAAAGGTGGCCCACAACTGGACTTCCAAAGTCCATAATTTCTCCAAATTTTATACGATTCCAAAGTGGCATACCTCTAAAGATTTGTAATTTGATTCTCTAAAAATCTGGATTCAAAATTTTCAATTTACCGTTGGTCCAATTTTTGACCCAATTCCAAGTCATTTATTTCCAAGTTTCCGATGTGTTGTTAAAAAGTGGCCCACAACTGGACTTCCAAAGTCCATAATTTCTCCAAATTTTATACGATTCCAAAGTGGCATACCTCTAAAGATTTGTAATTTGATTCTCTAAAAATCTGCATTCAAAATTTTCAATTTAACGTTGGTCCAATTTTTGACCCAATTTCATGTCATTTATTTCCAAGTTTCCGATGTGTTGTTAAAAGGTGGCCCACAACTGGACTTCCAAAGTCCATAATTTCTCCAAATCTTATCCGATTCCAAAGTGGCATACCTCTAAAGATTTGTAATTTGATTCTCTAAAAATCTGCATTCAAAATTTTCAATTTAACGTTGGTCCAATTTTTGACCCAATTTCATGTCATTTATTTCCAAGTTTCCGATGTGTTGTTAAAAGGTGGCCCACAACTGGACTTCCAAAGTCCATAATTTCTCCAAATTTTATACGATTCCAAAGTGGCATACCTCTAAAGATTTGTAATTTGATTCTCTAAAAATCTGCATTCAAAATTTTCAATTTAACGTTGGTCCAATTTTTGACCCAATTTCATGTCATTTATTTCCAAGTTTCCGATGTGTTGTTAAAAGGTGGCCCACAACTGGACTTCCAAAGTCCATAATTTCTCCAAATTTTATACGATTCCAAAGTGGCATACCTCTAAAGATTTGTAATTTGATTCTCTAAAAATCTGCATTCAAAATTTTCAATTTAACGTTGGTCCAATTTTTGACCCAATTTCATGTCATTTATTTCCAAGTTTCCGATGTGTTGTTAAAAGGTGGCCCACAACTGGACTTCCAAAGTCCATAATTTCTCCAAATTTTATCCGATTCCAAAGTGGCATACCTCTAAAGATTTGTAATTTGATTCTCTAAAAATCTGCATTCAAAATTTTCAATTTAACGTTGGTCCAATTTTTGACCCAATTTCATGTCATTTATTTCCAAGTTTCCGATGTGTTGTTAAAAGGTGGCCCACAACTGGACTTCCAAAGTCCATAATTTCTCCAAATTTTATCCGATTCCAAAGTGGCATACCTCTAAAGATTTGTAATTTGATTCTCTAAAAATCTGCATTCAAAATTTTCAATTTAACGTTGGTCCAATTTTTGACCCAATTTCATGTCATTTATTTCCAAGTTTCCGATGTGTTGTTAAAAGGTGGCCCACAACTGGACTTCCAAAGTCCATAATTTCTCCAAATTTTATACGATTCCAAAGTGGCATACCTCTAAAGATTTGTAATTTGATTCTCTAAAAATCTGCATTCAAAATTTTCAATTTAACGTTGGTCCAATTTTTGACCCAATTTCAAGTCATTTATTTCCAAGTTTCCGATGTGTTGTTAAAAGGTGGCCCACAACTGGACTTCCAAAGTCCATAATTTCTCCAAATTTTATCCGATTCCAAAGTGGCATACCTCTAAAGATTTGTAATTTGATTCTCTAAAAATCTGCATTCAAAATTTTCAATTTAACGTTGGTCCAATTTTTGACCCAATTTCATGTCATTTATTTCCAAGTTTCCGATGTGTTGTTAAAAGGTGGCCCACAACTGGACTTCCAAAGTCCATAATTTCTCCAAATTTTATCCGATTCCAAAGTGGCATACCTCTAAAGATTTGTAATTTGATTCTCTAAAAATCTGCATTCAAAATTTTCAATTTAACGTTGGTCCAATTTTTGACCCAATTTCAAGTCATTTATTTCCAAGTTTCCGATGTGTTGTTAAAAGGTGGCCCACAACTGGACTTCCAAAGTCCATAATTTCTCCAAATTTTATCCGATTCCAAAGTGGCATACCTCTAAAGATTTGTAATTTGATTCTCTAAAAATCTGCATTCAAAATTTTCAATTTAACGTTGGTCCAATTTTTGACCCAATTTCATGTCATTTATTTCCAAGTTTCCGATGTGTTGTTAAAAGGTGGCCCACAACTGGACTTCCAAAGTCCATAATTTCTCCAAATTTTATCCGATTCCAAAGTGGCATACCTCTAAAGATTTGTAATTTGATTCTCTAAAAATCTGCATTCAAAATTTTCAATTTAACGTTGGTCCAATTTTTGACCCAATTTCATGTCATTTATTTCCAAGTTTCCGATTTGTTGTTAAAAGGTGGCCCACAACTGGACTTCCAAAGTCCATAATTTCTCCAAATTTTATCCGATTCCAAAGTGGCATACCTCTAAAGATTTGTAATTTGATTCTCTAAAAATCTGCATTCAAAATTTTCAATTTAACGTTGGTCCAATTTTTGACCCAATTTCATGTCATTTATTTCCAAGTTTCCGATGTGTTGTTAAAAGGTGGCCCACAACTGGACTTCCAAAGTCCATAATTTCTCCAAATTTTATCCGATTCCAAAGTGGCATACCTCTAAAGATTTGTAATTTGATTCTCTAAAAATCTGCATTCAAAATTTTCAATTTAACGTTGGTCCAATTTTTGACCCAATTTCATGTCATTTATTTCCAAGTTTCCGATGTGTTGTTAAAAGGTGGCCCACAACTGGACTTCCAAAGTCCATAATTTCTCCAAATTTTATCCGATTCCAAAGTGGCATACCTCTAAAGATTTGTAATTTGATTCTCTAAAAATCTGCATTCAAAATTTTCAATTTAACGTTGGTCCAATTTTTGACCCAATTTCATGTCATTTATTTCCAAGTTTCCGATGTGTTGTTAAAAGGTGGCCCACAACTGGACTTCCAAAGTCCATAATTTCTCCAAATTTTATCCGATTCCAAAGTGGCATACCTCTAAAGATTTGTAATTTGATTCTCTAAAAATCTGCATTCAAAATTTTCAATTTAACGTTGGTCCAATTTTTGACCCAATTTCATGTCATTTATTTCCAAGTTTCCGATGTGTTGTTAAAAGGTGGCCCACAACTGGACTTCCAAAGTCCATAATTTCTCCAAATTTTATCCGATTCCAAAGTGGCATACCTCTAAAGATTTGTAATTTGATTCTCTAAAAATCTGCATTCAAAATTTTCAATTTAACGTTGGTCCAATTTTTGACCCAATTTCAAGTCATTTATTTCCAAGTTTCCGATGTGTTGTTAAAAGGTGGCCCACAACTGGACTTCCAAAGTCCATAATTTCTCCAAATTTTATCCGATTCCAAAGTGGCATACCTCTAAAGATTTGTAATTTGATTCTCTAAAAATCTGCATTCAAAATTTTCAATTTAACGTTGGTCCAATTTTTGACCCAATTTCATGTCATTTATTTCCAAGTTTCCGATGTGTTGTTAAAAGGTGGCCCACAACTGGACTTCCAAAGTCCATAATTTCTCCAAATTTTATCCGATTCCAAAGTGGCATACCTCTAAAGATTTGTAATTTGATTCTCTAAAAATCTGCATTCAAAATTTTCAATTTAACGTTGGTCCAATTTTTGACCCAATTTCATGTCATTTATTTCCAAGTTTCCGATGTGTTGTTAAAAGGTGGCCCACAACTGGACTTCCAAAGTCCATAATTTCTCCAAATCTTATCCGATTCCAAAGTGGCATACCTCTAAAGATTTGTAATTTGATTCTCTAAAATCTGCATTCAAAATTTTCAATTTAACGTTGGTCCAATTTTTGACCCAATTTCATGTCATTTATTTCCAAGTTTCCGATTTGTTGTTAAAAGGTGGCCCACAACTGGACTTCCAAAGTCCATAATTTCTCCAAATTTTATCCGATTCCAAAGTGGCATACCTCTAAAGATTTGTAATTTGATTCTCTAAAAATCTGCATTCAAAATTTTCAATTTAACGTTGGTCCAATTTTTGACCCAATTTCATGTCATTTATTTCCAAGTTTCCGATGTGTTGTTAAAAGGTGGCCCACAACTGGACTTCCAAAGTCCATAATTTCTCCAAATTTTATCCGATTCCAAAGTGGCATACCTCTAAAGATTTGTAATTTGATTCTCTAAAAATCTGCATTCAAAATTTTCAATTTAACGTTGGTCCAATTTTTGACCCAATTTCATGTCATTTATTTCCAAGTTTCCGATGTGTTGTTAAAAGGTGGCCCACAACTGGACTTCCAAAGTCCATAATTTCTCCAAATCTTATCCGATTCCAAAGTGGCATACCTCTAAAGATTTGTAATTTGATTCTCTAAAAATCTGCATTCAAAATTTTCAATTTAACGTTGGTCCAATTTTTGACCCAATTTCATGTCATTTATTTCCAAGTTTCCGATGTGTTGTTAAAAGGTGGCCCACAACTGGACTTCCAAAGTCCATAATTTCTCCAAATTTTATCCGATTCCAAAGTGGCATACCTCTAAAGATTTGTAATTTGATTCTCTAAAAATCTGCATTCAAAATTTTCAATTTAACGTTGGTCCAATTTTTGACCCAATTTCATGTCATTTATTTCCAAGTTTCCAATTTGTTGTTAAAAGGTGGCCCACAACTGGACTTCCAAAGTCCATAATTTCTCCAAATTTTATCCGATTCCAAAGTGGCATACCTCTAAAGATTTGTAATTTGATTCTCTAAAAATCTGCATTCAAAATTTTCAATTTAACGTTGGTCCAATTTTTGACCCAATTTCATGTCATTTATTTCCAAGTTTCCGATGTGTTGTTAAAAGGTGGCCCACAACTGGACTTCCGAAGTCCATAATTTCTCCAAATTTTATCCGATTCCAAAGTGGCATACCTCTAAAGATTTGTAATTTGATTCTCTAAAAATCTGCATTCAAAATTTTCAATTTAACGTTGGTCCAATTTTTGACCCAATTTCATGTCATTTATTTCCAAGTTTCCGATGTGTTGTTAAAAGGTGGCCCACAACTGGACTTCCAAAGTCCATAATTTCTCCAAATTTTATCCGATTCCAAAGTGGCATACCTCTAAAGATTTGTAATTTGATTCTCTAAAAATCTGCATTCAAAATTTTCAATTTAACGTTGGTCCAATTTTTTGACCCAATTTCATGTCATTTATTTTCAAGTTTCCGATGTGTTGTTAAAAGGTGGCCCACAACTGGACTTCCAAAGTCCATAATTTCTCCAAATTTTATCCGATTCCAAAGTGGCATACCTCTAAAGATTTGTAATTTGATTCTCTAAAAATCTGCATTCAAAATTTTCAATTTAACGTTGGTCCAATTTTTGACCCAATTTCATGTCATTTATTTCCAAGTTTCCGATGTGTTGTTAAAAGGTGGCCCACAACTGGACTTCCGAAGTCCATAATTTCTCCAAATTTTATACGATTCCAAAGTGGCATACCTCTAAAGATTTGTAATTTGATTCTCTAAAAATCTGCATTCAAAATTTTCAATTTAACGTTGGTCCAATTTTTGACCCAATTTCATGTCATTTATTTCCAAGTTTCCGATGTGTTGTTAAAAGGTGGCCCACAACTGGACTTCCAAAGTCCATAATTTCTCCAAATTTTATCCGATTCCAAAGTGGCATACCTCTAAAGATTTGTAATTTGATTCTCTAAAAATCTGCATTCAAAATTTTCAATTTAACGTTGGTCCAATTTTTGACCCAATTTCATGTCATTTATTTCCAAGTTTCCGATGTGTTGTTAAAAGGTGGCCCACAACTGGACTTCCAAAGTCCATAATTTCTCCAAATTTTATCCGATTCCAAAGTGGCATACCTCTAAAGATTTGTAATTTGATTCTCTAAAAATCTGCATTCAAAATTTTCAATTTAACGTTGGTCCAATTTTTGACCCAATTTCATGTCATTTATTTCCAAGTTTCCGATGTGTTGTTAAAAGGTGGCCCACAACTGGACTTCCAAAGTCCATAATTTCTCCAAATCTTATCCGATTCCAAAGTGGCATACCTCTAAAGATTTGTAATTTGATTCTCTAAAAATCTGCATTCAAAATTTTCAATTTAACGTTGGTCCAATTTTTGACCCAATTTCAAGTCATTTATTTCCAAGTTTCCGATGTGTTGTTGTAAAAGGTGGCCCACAACTGGACTTCCAAAGTCCATATTTCTCCAAATTTTATCCGATTCCAAAGTGGCATACCTCTAAAGATTTGTAATTTGATTCTCTAAAAATCTGCATTCAAAATTTTCAATTTAACGTTGGTCCAATTTTTGACCCAATTTCATGTCATTTATTTCCAAGTTTCCGATGTGTTGTTAAAAGGTGGCCCACAACTGGACTTCCAAAGTCCATAATTTCTCCAAATTTTATACGATTCCAAAGTGGCATACCTCTAAAGATTTGTAATTTGATTCTCTAAAATCTGGATTCAAAATTTTCAATTTAACGTTGGTCCAATTTTTGACCCAATTTCATGTCATTTATTTCCAAGTTTCCGATGTGTTGTTAAAGGTGGCCCACAACTGGACTTCCAAAGTCCATAATTTCTCCAAATTTTATACGATTCCAAAGTGGCATACCTCTAAAGATTTGTAATTTGATTCTCTAAAAATCTGCATTCAAAATTTTCAATTTAACGTTGGTCCAATTTTTGACCCAATTTCATGTCATTTATTTCCAAGTTTCCGATGTGTTGTTAAAGGTGGCCCACAACTGGACTTCCAAAGTCCATAATTTCTCCAAATTCTTATCCGATTCCAAAGTGGCATACCTCTAAAGATTTTGTAATTGATTCTCCAAAATCTGCATTCAAAATTTTCAATTTAACGTTGGTCCAATTTTTGACCCAATTTCATGTCATTTATTTCCAAGTTTCCGATGTGTTGTTAAAAGGTGGCCCACAACTGGACTTCCAAAGTCCATAATTTCTCCAAATCTTATCCGATTCCAAAGTGGCATACCTCTAAAGATTTGTAATTTGATTCTCTAAAAATCTGCATTCAAAATTTTCAATTAAACGTTGGTCCAATTTTTGACCCAATTTCATGTCATTTATTTCCAAGTTTCCGATGTGTTGTTAAAAGGTGGCCCACAACTGGACTTCCAAAGTCCATAATTTCTCCAAATATTATCCGATTCCAAAGTGGCATACCTCTAAAGATTTGTAATTTGATTCTCTAAAAATCTGCATTCAAAATTTTCAATTTATCGTTGGTCCGATTTTTGACCCAATTCCAAGTCATTTATTTCCAAGTTTCCGATGT
>JAECXW010000138.1:0-13955 GCA_018153365.1 Drosophila fuyamai
GGCATTTATAACCACGTACCAGTTCCAATAAAAACATTTCAGTCAACATTTTCAACCAGATAACGGATAAAGGAAAGCTCAAAACATTCCACAGATTTATCTCGTCCTTATCAGTGTATACTTTAAGGAGGCGATCGGTTATCTAAGCTTAGCTTTATCTTATCAGCTGCTTTGTTAAGCGCAGCCAACTTTAGTCGGGGAAATTATTCTCTTCTCAGCGAAAAGCTTATTGCAGTGGATATATTCGGTATATAAACGCCCACGCGGCTGCAATTGCTCTTCTTTTCAACCAGCAAAAGTAATATATAATTCACGTATATGTACTCTGCACAACGTCAGAGGTTAAGTTCGAAAAGCCGAAAATTTAATTTTTACCCTCGCTGATCGTGTGAAATTTAATAAATCAAAGAAAACCAAATCAAATTTGTGTCCCCAAGTGCATTGGCCAAAGCCTAGTTAGTGGTTGGCAAAACCCTAGTTGCCACTTGCACGTGCTGGTTTCCGGAAACACTTCCGGCGGGAAGCTGTTCGGATAAAACTCCCGGAAGAATATTCCATCACAGGTATGTGTACTTCTGGATAATATTCTTCTGAATAACAGAAGCTATCTATCCTAGTTTTCAAGGTGTGTACCTGGCCACAAGCCCCGGAAGCAGACGCCTATGGCTAACGCCAGTCCGCAGCACCCTACCGGATAAAGTAGTGCGCGGTTTTCCTACCCTAGTTGGCATGCAGTGAGCCCGTCTAAGCGCAAGACGGCCATATCACCCACATAACAGAAAATTCAACTTTAAAGGCAGTTATTGTGCGCAATCCGAATCGCAGCAGCCTCGGATCAGGAAACCGAGCTCATCATTAAAATTAATAAGGAGGATTAATTAAGTTAGGGCCAGTGGACTTCTGTATACCTTTGTAGAGCCATTAGAAGTGGTGACGATGGTTGTTGGTCGAGGCTAAGTATCTGGCTTTTGCCAAAATAAATTTCTAAAATAAAAGTTTTCCTTTGCCAATAAAATCTTTATCAATGTACAGAGTTTAACCGTCTGCAACAACAACCCCGTGTAACCCATCTCTACGCTGGAAGGCCTTTCAACGCTGGAGCTGTAAACATGTGAGTGATACCTGTGCGAATTTGCATACACATCTTGTATTTTATTTAAGCCGATCCAATCTCAAAATTCAAAATTAAATAAATAAAAAAATATGTTCTTGTATTGAGAGTTTTGGTGACTGCTTTTTACATTTATATTGATAGTTTTTTTTGGCAAATAAAAGTAAACAAAGAGAAAATAAAAAAAAAAATAAAATGAATTAAAACTTTGAACAGAAAAATTAAATAAAAAAAAAAAAAATAAAAATAATCAAATTTAAAACCTAGCTATATCAACCACTTCGTCTATCAGCAACCACACCCAATAAGAATAAAATTAATTTTTATGAAATGGTAATCTTTCAATATGGAAAAGTAAATAAATTTTTACGATTTCTATACTAAAGTTAATTATGTTTAGGTTCCTTTCAATAAATTAAGGCAATGTTTTTGAATAATATCCAAATCAAAAATTATAATAAATTGTAATATTAATACTCGCTATGGAAATAATATTTCGTACTTCCACCCTTTTGCTTAAATAAAAACAATGAAGGTAATTATTTGAAAAAAATATGAACGGCTAGAAGTGTATATTTTTTCCTGAATTGACATGGCAACTTAAACTAAATCGAATGTATCTCTAGGGTATATTCTTAAATATTATAATGAAGATTATAGTTGGGTTGGGTAGAGACCGCAAGATTCAAATGTCACCATAGACCGCGCAAAATTTTTTCGGTAGTCGTCTGATTTAAACCTCATTATCTTTTGTCCGTTTTCCCAAGTCTAAATTATCCGATTGATGATATTAGTAACTTTTAGTAATTAGTTTCAGTAGGAATCCTAAAAATTAAAGTATGTTTGGGCAGTTAGAGAAGGCAATTAGACCCACCCCACCGCCGAAAGAGCTAAGGCACCAGAGGATTCCCCCCGCCGTTTCTCCTAACTGAATAGAAGTCTGAGAGCCCGAATGATCAGTTGCCTGGTTTATCGTGTACCCCGTGAATCCTGTGCTCGATATCTCGGAATCTCATTCTTAGTCAACATGGGACAATTACAAACTTTTGGCATCCCAACGACGTACCCCCATTACAAACTTTTTGGCGCCCAACCGGTGAGGCCACTTTAAGGATCAACACTTTTAGTGGTACAAACATAGATTTGTGTTTAGGTCACTCAATGCTTATATCATTAGTGCTGAAATAGTTTAGACTAGGTAGGTTGGACTATCGCATTAAAGGGTAGAAGATGAGTTCGATCCTCTACTAGGACTACGAAGCTGTTATTCAGAAAAGGATAACAGACCGAGAAACCTAAGAGGCTTGACCTACACCAAAAGAAAGGAAAGAATATAGCAACAACATCAGCTATAGGAAAAATCTTTTCTCTCACAAAAAAAAAAAAAAAAAAAAAAAATGCTCGTTTCTTTTAGGTGTTTGTTTTAGTATACCTTATTGTAGGGAAATAGTCTTCCGTGTATAATGAATGAATATTGTGATTTCGACTAAGTACGGATACCAATACTTCAGTATCACTACTATTTTTTGCAGGGCTTTACTTTAATAAAACCAAAAACCATAAAATAAAAGGAGATTTTAAATTGCCAGTAAATATTCTTCCTAAGGGTAGCTGTTGTCCGGAACTCGTTAAAATGCGTTTCATTGCGTTTACTTGCCGAATAGAACCCCTTAAGAAGTTATTAATCTGACAGTTTGAGACGATCCAGTTTTATTGACAACAATCCAGTAATATTTAATTTTCAATTGCCAGTAAAAAGTCGTCCTAAGGGTAGCTGTTGTCTGGAACTTGTTAAAATGCGGTTCAATGCGTTTACTTGCCGAATAGAACACCTTTAGATGTTATTAATCTGACAGTTCGAAGTTTAGTTTCAATAATCCGGAAATTTTTAGTAGTTAGACGCTACAGGCTAATCCGATTTTTTTTCGTTGCCATTATATGTCAGGTTCAGGAAATATTACATTTAATAGAGAAAGAAGAAAAAATTAATCAACATGCCAGTTATTAACACGCCTCCACACCCCTCTTCTGTGGATAATATAGAGAATAATTGCGCATTATGTGCAACTGTTATGGATATACCAATCCTTGTTATTTATTGGCGTGCAAACATGTCTTTCACAAAAATTGTGTAGACGCATGGTTAACAGAAAATTCTTGTTGTTACACTTGTAGTGCCCCAATTACCAGAAAGCAAATTAAATTGGTTGTAGGAAATTGTTCGCCATCCAGATCGCAACAATTGCCACCTTCACACGAATCAGGTCAGCAAGGAGTTAAAACCAGAAGGTTAGCCAGAGCGTTAGCTCAATTAGAAGATGGTAGTTCGGCCAATCTAGCCGAACCTGTCCCTTTAAACGCAAGTGGAGCTCAATCCTCGGCTTTGGATGCTAGCCAGAGTACCATCCATGGTGAAGGCATTGCAAGTAGACCTTCTCGCGGGAGACCTCGCGCGGTGAGATCAGCCCGCACTACAAATACCCGCCGAAATCAAGCGGTGGATTATAATACCATACAAAACATGATAGAACAAACGGTCAATAGAGTTATAACGTCTTTAAATATACCTGATCGCTCACAACCTGATAATGTTCAGATGTCAGAAATTCGAGAATCACCATCTTTCACTTCATCATCTATACATATTAGGCAGACAGTCGACATCATGCAAAAATGGGGAGTTCATTTTGATGGATCAACTGAGGGATTAGGAGTTGAAGAGTTTATTTATAGAATAAAAGTGCTTACTGATGAAACTTTGAATAGTGATTTTATCAGTATGTGTAAGAACATGCATGTCTTGTTCACAGAAAAAGCTCGATCATGGTATTGGAGATACCATAAACAAGTAGATGGAATTGTTTGGTCAAACATTTGCGCTTCACTCCGTCAACAATATAAAGATTATCGATCAGACTTTATGAGCATGGAATTGATCAGAGCGCGTAAGCAAAAGCAGGGTGAACCGTTCTCAGCTTTCTATGAGGATGTGGCATCCCTAATTGATAAGGCTTCTATCAAAATTGGAGAAGAGGAGCTTATCGAAATATTAAAGAACAATTTGTTGCAAGATACCAGGCAAAAGTTGCTATACCAGCCAGTCCATTCGGTAGGACACTTACGTCGCTTAGTTCAGATGAGTGAAAACTTATCACATGAGATAAACTGTCGTTCAGATTTCGGTAGGACAAAACAAGTACCTAGTCGCAGACAAGTATATGCTTTAGAAGAAAATAATTCTGAGACAGAGGAGAATGAACAAGCGGATGCTGAACTTGCTGCCTTACGAATATCTCATGCAAAGATAACGTGTTGGAATTGTGAAGAGTTAGGACACATCTGGGAGAATTGTTTAGCTGAACGTCGTATTTTTCTGCTACGGCTGTGGTAAGCCAAATGTGTACAAGCCGCAGTGTCAAAACTGTCTCCAAAAAGCGGTCGGAAAAACCGTCGAACGGGTGCATTCAACAAGAACTGAATGCCCCCGAAAACTTAATACCAAACACTACATTGGAAAAATACGAAAAATTTAATTTTGTACCAATGCGATTGCGTCCGTACGAAGAGCGGAAGCAAAACTATTTAGAAGTAAGAAATCGTGTATTTCAGGATGTAGAGCCGCAATGCAGTAAACGCATTACTAGATTGAAGTCATATTATGCTGAGGTTAAGAGAAATAGAAAACTACAAATTTCAACTATTTTTAATTACGCTAAAGACTTGCGAAGCTATGCAGAAGTGTCATTCCTCGAGCACACAGAACTTGGTCTGTTGGACACGGGTGCGAACATTAGCTGCATTGGAGCAGAGCTGGCTCAGAAAGATTTTTCAAAGCTTCCTGAATACAAACCATTGAAATCGCGTGCGAAAACAGCAGGCGGGGAAAATCAGGCAATAATAGGTTTTCTTGATATCGAAATGAATTACAAAAGTGTCAAAAAGCCATTGCGATTGTATATTATTCCCAGCATCAAACAAAAACTGATTTTAGGTCACGATTTTTGGACAACCTTTCAGATTGCTCCGAATATTATATCTTCTCTTCAGGCAGAGGAAGAAACAAATGAGGTTTCCGGGAAAATTTATATCCCTTAAGCGCTACGCAAAGTCAACAACTAGCAGTAGTGAAGCAACTTTTTCCAAAAGCATCTGAAGGACTAGGTCGCACTCCACTGATAGAACATAGCATTGAGGTGGGGAACGCAACACCAGTTAAACAGAGGTTTTATCCTGTTAGTCCCGCAGTAGAGAAATTGCTTTATAAAGAGATTGATCGTATGCTACAGTTGGAGGTAATTGAACCTTCCGTGAGCCCTTGGAGTTCACCCATGCGTCTTGTTGTCAAGCCTAACAAAGTTCGACTTTGCCTTGACGCGCGCAGGCTTAACGACGCTACTAAAAAGGATGCTTATCCATTGCCTAGCATCGACGGGATATTTTCAAGATTGCCAAAAGCTAACATCATCTCCAAGATAGACTTAAAGGATGCCTACTGGCAAATTCAGCTAAGCGCAGAGTCCAAGCACTTAACTGCATTCACGGTGCCTGGACGACCTTTATACCAGTTCAAGGTAATGCCATTTGGCTTGTGTAATGCACCGTCCACGATGTGCCGCTTAATGGACCAGATCATACCACCAGATCTTCGTCATTGTGTCTTTGGGTATTTAGATGACCTTTGCGTTGTCTCTGAAGATTTTGCCTCACATTTGTCAGTATTAGTTCGATTGGCCGAGGAATTTCGTAAAGCCAATCTTACTATTAATGTGGATAAAAGCCAGTTTGGAGTTACAAGTATTAATTACTTAGGGTATGTAATTGGTAGTGGAGGTATCTGTACCGATCCTGCAAAAATTTCGTGCATTGTAAATTGGCCACCGCCCAAAAATCTTAAACAAGTGCGAGGATTTCTCGGTGTTTGTGGCTGGTATAGACGATTTATACATAATTTCTCTGATCTAACCTGTCCAATAACAGATGTACTTTCTAAAAAGGTAAAATTTACTTGGCCACCAGAGGCTCAAGAGGCTATGGATAAATTGAAAACTATACTGACCTCTGCCCCGGTTTTGACAAATCCGGACTTTGACAAAAAGTTTTATCTTCACTGTGATGCCAGCGATTTCGGAGTTGGGGCAGTATTGGTTCAACTGTCTGAAGATCAGGCTGAAATGCCCATTGCTTTCATGTCGAAAAAACTTAGTCGTTCGCAACGTAATTACAGCGTCACCGAACGTGAAATTTTGGCGGTAATACTCGCTATTGAAAAGTTTCGTTGCTACTTAGAATTGCAAGAATTTGAAGTAGTCACCGACCACTCTAGCTTACTGTGGCTCATGAGGCAACAGAACGTGTCTGGCAGACTCGCTCGTTGGATCTTTCGCTTGCAGCAGTTTAAATTCACTTTTTCGCATAGAAAAGGAAAAGATCATGTTGTCCCTGACGCCTTATCTAGGTTATGCGAAAACGAAATATCTGCGTTAGACATGGCTCCTATGATAGATCTTAAATCCGATGCTTTTCAGGATTCTACATACACGGCGTTAATAGCCAAGTTTACTGCTAACAAAGAGAAATTTCCAGATATAAAGATAGTAGATAACTTTTTGTATATTCGTACCGAACATGCTGACGGAACCGAATCCCAAAAAGCACAGTCCTGGAAATTATGGGTTCCAGAAACACTGAAAGAAGATGTTCTAAAGCAAGCACACGATAGTCTTACATCCTCTCATGCGGGAGTGCAAAAGACCATAGCCAAGCTAAGGCGAAATTTATTTTGGCCAGGTTTATCTAAAGATGTTAGAGACTATATTCGAGCTTGTGACGCATGTAAGGAGAACAAAGCACCTAACTATACCTTACGTCCCCCAATGGGAGAGCACTGTCCATCGTACAGACCCTTTCAACGTCTATATATAGACTTGCTCGGACCTTACCCCCGTAGTAAGCAAGGACATGTTGGCTTGTTAATAGTACTTGACCATTTTAGCAAATACAACTGGCTGCAACCTTTAAAAAATTTACATCGACAGCAATAATCGAGTTTCTATTAAAACAAGTATTTCATAGTGTCGGAGTTCCCGAGACTATAGTTAGCGATAATGGTGTCCAATTTAAAGCCTCTCAATTTAACGCTTTTCTAACCGAATTAGGAATAAACCACGTTTACACCGCTCTTTACTCACCACAAAGTAATGCGGCCGAGCGTGTTAACCGTTCCTTATTAGCTGCTGTTCGTACGTATCTTAAAAATGATCAAACCGAATGGGACTTGCACATCACTAGTATTTCATGTTCTTTAAGATCATCGTTGCACCAATCGATAGGATGTTCCCCATACCGTGCTTTGTTTGGATTGGATATGATAACACACGGAGCAGATTACAAGCTGCTAAAAGACTTATCTCTTCTAGAAGAACCTATAGTGCCTTTATCTCGGTCTGATAACTTAGCTCTTTTACGAAACGATATTAGAGTAAATATTCGTCGGGCTTACGATCGCAATGTCCGAAAATACAATTTACGCGCTAAGCCGACCAATTTCCGAGAAGGACAGGAAGTATATCGTCGTAATTTTGCCCAGAGTAAATTTGTTCAGAATTACAATGCAAAATTAGGGCCTCAATTTGTAAAAAGCAGAATTCGAAAAAAACTTGGCAATTGCTACTACCAACTGGAGAATTTACAAGGAAAGGAGGTAGGAACCTATCACGCGAAAGACATTCGAAGCTAATTCCCGCTAATATTGCATCTAACGAAGAAATATTATCGGGTGGTGTAATGGTCGGCATTTATAACCACGTACCAGTTCCAATAAAAACATTTCAGTCAACATTTTTCAACCAGATAACGGATAAAGGAAAGCTCAAAACATTCCACAGATTTATCTCGTCCCTTATCAGTGTATACTTTAAGGAGGCGATCGGTTATCTAAGCTTAGCTTTATCTTATCAGCTGCTTTGTTAAGCGCAGCCAACTTTAGTCGGGGAAATTATTCTCTTCTCAGCGAAAAAAGCTTATTGCAGTGGATATATTCGGTATATAAACGCCCACGCGGCTGCAATTGCTCTTCTTTTTCAACCAGCAAAAGTAATATATAATTCACGTATATGTACTCTGCACAACGTCAGAGGTTAAGTTCGAAAAGCCGAAAATTTAATTTTTACCCTCGCTGATCGTGTGAAATTTAATAAATCAAAGAAAACCAAATCAAATTTGTGTCCCCAAGTGCATTGGCCAAAGCCTAGTTAGTGGTTGGCAAAACCCTAGTTGCCACTTGCACGTGCTGGTTTCCGGAAACACTTCCGGCGGGAAGCTGTTTCGGATAAAACTCCCGGGAAGAATATTCCATCACAGGTATGTGTACTTCTGGATAATATTCTTCTGAATAACAGAAGCTATCTATCCTAGTTTCAAGTGTGTACCTGGCCACAAGCCCCGGAAGCAGACGCCTTACGGCTAACGCCAGTCCGCAGCACCCTACCGGATAAAGTAGTGCGCGGTTTTCCTTACCCTAGTTGGCATGCAGTGAGCCCGTCTAAGCGCAAGACGGCCATATCACCCACATAACAGAAAATTCAACTTTAAAGGCAGTTATTGTGCGCAATCCGAATCGCAGCAGCCTCGGATCAGGAAACCGAGCTCATCATTAAAATTAATAAGGAGGATTAATTAAGTTAGGGCCAGTGGACTTCTGTATACCTTTGTAGAGCCATTAGAAGTGGTGACGATGGTTGTTGGTCGAGGGCTAAGTATCTGGCTTTTGCCAAAATAAATTTCTAAAATAAAAAGTTTTCCTTTGCCAATAAAATCTTTATCAATGTACAGAGTTTAACCGTCTGCAACAACAACCCCGTGTAACCCATCTCTACGCTGGAAGGCCTTTCAACGCTGGAGCTGTAAACATGTGAGTGATACCTGTGCGAATTTGCATACACATCTTGTATTTTATTTAAGCCGATCCAATCTCAAAATTCAAAATTAAATAAATAAAAAAATATGTTCTTGTATTGAGAGTTTTGGTGACTGCTTTTACATTTATATTGATAGTTTTTTTGGCAAATAAAAGTAAACAAAGAGAAAATAAAAAAAAAAATAAAATGAATTAAAACTTTGAACAGAAAAATTAAATAAAAAAAAAAAAAATAAAAATAATCAAATTTAAAACCTAGCTATATCAACCACTTTCGTCTATCAGCAACCACACCCAATAAGAATAAAATTAATTTTTATGAAATGGTAATCTTTCAATATGGAAAAGTAAATAAATTTTTACGATTTCTATACTAAAGTTAATTATGTTTAGGTTCCTTTCAATAAATTAAGGCAATGTTTTTGAATAATATCCAAATCAAAAATTATAATAAATTGTAATATTAATACTCGCTATGGAAATAATATTTCGTACTTCCACCCTTTTGGTTAAATAAAAACAATGAAAGTAATTATTTGAAAAAAAATATGAACGGCTAGAAGAGTATATTTTTTCCTGAATTGACATGGCAACTTAAACTAAATCGAATGTATCTCTAGGGTATCTTCTTAAATATTATAATGAAGATTATGGTTGGGTTGGGTAGAGACCGCAAGCGTCAAATGTCACCGTAGACCTTGCAAAATTTTTCCTGTAGTCGTCTGATTTAAACCTCATTATCTTTTGTCCGTTTTCCCAAGTCTAAATTATCCGATTGATGATATTAGTAACTTTTAGTAATTAGTTTCAGTAGGAATCCTAAAAATTAAAGTATGTTTGGGCAGTTAGAGAAGGCAATTAGACCCACCCCACCGCCGAAAGAGCTAAGGCACCAGAGGATTCCCCCGCCGTTTCTCCTAACTGAATAGAAGTCTGAGAGCCCGAATGATCAGTTGCCTGGTTTATCGTGTACCCCGTGAATCCTGTGCTCGATATCTCGGAATCTCATTCTTAGTCAACATGGGACAATTACAAACTTTTGGCATCCCAACGACGTACCCCCATTACAGACATTTGAAGTATAAAATCAAGTAGGATGGTTTTCTTTGTGTTTTCATCCTTGTTATTTGGGTATTTTAATATTGTTTTCTGCATTATGTCAATGCATTGTATTATATTTTTTCCAAATAGATTAAGGGAGTCGTTGTCGATTTCTTCAAAGGACAGAATATTTTTATTTTCGTTTCGACTGTGTTTTTTTGTAATGTTCATGTGTTGCTGTAAGACTGGATTTGTGGTTTTTATGTTGCTGGTAGGAGCTGCCTGGGAACTTTGTTTAAATAGGGAAGAAAAGCTTTTGCCTTGGGTTATTTTATTTTGAGGTAAAATTTTGTGTATGATTTTGGTCGATTTGTTTATAGCTTCAGTTCGTTTACGGTTTATTTTTTCTAGTAATTCGATTCTTTTTGGGCATATTTTAGCATTAGCTGTGTGCTGCCCCTTGCAGTTAATGCATCGGGCTTTGGTTGTCTCATTCTCTACTTCGGTGTCGTCTTTTTGATTTTACATTGCCCTGGGGCGTGTGTATCTATACACTTTACGCATCTATAGGGCATATTGCAATTGGAGGCGACATGTAGAAATCTTTGGCATTTGTGGCATTGCTTAATCTCATTTGGATGTGGTTTGTAAGCTTCTATTAATATTTTACAGTTAAGTAGGGTTTTGGGCTTAAAAATTAAATTCACTTGGTTCGATTTTTGAATTGTTATTTTCCAATGCACTTCTTTGTATTGTTTAACTGATAGGAACACAAGTTCTGGTACTGATTCGACTAGGGCCTTCTTAATTTCTAATTCTTCGTAAACGCTGGGCGGAAGTTTTTTTAAAATGACAGTATGGGGTTTTAGTTGTTTGGGAGTGTGAGTAAAATAGCGAATTTTACGTTCGGTTAGTAGTTTTTTTTACATTTTCGAGGTTTTCCAACGAATATAGTTTTATGTTAGTTCTGTTTTTATTCAAAATGTTTAACGTGTAGTCTTCTAGCTTAATAATATTTTTCAAGGAACTTTGCAAAATTTTTGGGTTCTGATTAAAAACTACTATTACAGGTAAGTTTTTTACTTGCTTTTCCAAGTTATTTTTTTCAGCTGGTGGTGTTGTTGGCGATGTCTTCTTTGCTGACTTCTTGGCTGTATTCTTCGATTGTTGCTTGTTGTACTTCTCGTGCTTAGGATAGTCCTTGTTGTTGTTGTTGTCAGCTGCTTCGTCCTTCAGGCGCTGATTTTCTTCACGAAGGAGGGTTAATTCCTCTATTAAGCTTTTTAGTTGATCTTTGGTGATGGGGGCATCATCTTCCCCACCATCATCTTCTTCTTCTTCCCCTTCTGATTCAGAGGAATCTTCTGTGTAATCATCACTATCTTCAGTGGAGGAGTCGGTATTTCGTTGACGCTTCGTTGAAGTTTCTTCGAAGTCCATCGTTAAGTTTTTAGTAGTGTCCAAGCTACATGCCCATAGAGAAGAATTGGTTGAATAAGCTTTCTATATGTCAATGTGCATAGGTCAATTATTTTACTTTTATTTAATGAGTGTGACATTGGTTTAAAAATGTGATGTATTTCTTTTAGTTTTATTGTTGCCTTTTGTAAGGCGTATTCAGCATGTTTGATGAAGTTTAATTTTTCGTCATATATTACTCCTAGGTATTTTAATTGTTTTTGATTTTGAAGAGGAATATTGTAATAAATGAACAATTTGGGACAAAATTTTTTTGCATTCTTATAGAGGTTGCAAGTTGTTGGTCCTTTAAAAATGCTGCTTACACATTTGCTATTTTGTAAAGTATTCACATAGTGTGTCTAAAAATTTGTTCATTTCTGATTCGGTTCGGTGAGCGGACGCACCAGACCCTAAGATAAGGATGTCATCAGCATAAATAAGTTTAATTATTCGGGTGGACGAATTTGGTTCGGGTGGTCCGTAAGACGGCATATCTGCTAAATATATATTATACAAAATGGGGGCCAGTATAGAGCCTTGAGGCACTCCTGCTGTTATAGATCTGGTCATAGAGTTTTCTGTGCCATCTAGGTTGAAAACGGCAAAGGTTCTGTCTGTTAGGTAGTTTTGTATTAATCTTGCGGTGTTGGGGTTGAATCTATAAATGTTAATCATTTTATGAACCAGGCCTTGAGTCCAGACTGTATCGAATGCCTTTTCGAAATCAAGTGCACAAGCTATTGTAGCACGTCTACGGTGGATGTTTTCAAAAATAAAGTTGTTTACCGATAGGAAAGCGTGGTTAAGGGTTACTCCCTCACGGAAGCCATATTGTTCGTTTCTCAATATGTCGTATTGCTTTATTTGCCTTATTAATTGTTTAATGATAATTTTTCGAACAACATACTAATTGCCGAGAGGATAGCTATAGGTCTATAACTGCGGAGGTGGCTAGGGTTAGAGTTTGGTTTAAGGATCGGGATAATTTTGCAGTGTTTCCAGTAGGAGGGAAAGTAACTGCGATTGATGCAGTGGTTAAAAATAATACTTAGGTGCTTTAGCACAGGTATGTTAAAACATTTTATGATGAAATTGCTGGTGTTATCGTGTCCAAGTCCTTTTTTATTATTTTTACATTTAAGAATGTTGAATAACTCGTCGGCATTGGTGAATCCAAGTTCGTCAGATCCTTCCCATTCACCATCGGCTGTATTTTGGCTATTGAAAGTTATGATGCTATTGTGGGGTTCGGAGATCAGTTCATGTATTGTAGATTCTACCTGGGATCGGAGTTCTCTGTGTGATAAGTTATTAAGAGACATGTCTTGGTTCTGTTTGTGTATTTGCTCGAAAGACCAGGCCAGAGCGTTTACTTTGGCAAAATCGGTGATAAGTTTGGAGAAGGTCTTTTTGTCTATTTCTATATCAATTAAGTTCTTTTCATTGTCATTAAGTATTAGGTTATGATAAAAATTCTCCTTTTTGGGGATCTGAGGGTTTAGGTTTTGGATTGTTTTGTAGCTGATTTTACTCGGGTTTATAGCTCTAAGCCTGCTGTCAATAATTTTAAGTTCGGTTAATTCTATGTGGTTTTTTATTTGTATATCTATTTCCTTGATTGCTTGTTTGATGATCATAATATGTTCTATTGTTAAAGAGAATGATTTTTGAAACATGGTTCGTCTTAAGTTGCGTTTCTGGCATATTAGCTTTAGGCATTGTTTGCTTAAGTTGATGGTCGGGTAGTTAGGTCTATTTGGTTTGATTTCCAGTTTTGGGATGGCTTCAGGATTTTGTATTGCTTTTGTAATGGCGTTGGATAGGTTCTGAATGGTTTGGATATTTGTCGTATTTTGTAGAATTATTCTATTAAAGAGAGTCGGATTAATTTTGTTGAAATTATGTATTGATTTGTTTTCATTAATTATTAGTCGGGATTTTCCTATGTTAATATTAATTTGAATGGAGAAATGGTCTGATGGAAAGTCCTTAATAACTTGGCAGCCAAAATGTTGTGAATGAAAATCTAAGGAGGTTGTGGTTGACGTTATAAATAGGTCTATGGATGAATCTAGTCGTTGTCTTGGATTAGGGCGAGTTGGTTCTAGCGGTGCATGTATGGTGCTTCAATGGAGATCATGGGTTCTAAAGTTATTTGTTTGTATTTAATACCATTTTTTATGCATATTCCTACTGAGGTTCCAGGTTCTTGAGATGCAATATTGGGTCGTTTTGTGCCTGAGTTTTGTCTTAAAAACTTGTAGTTTTTTAACAAGGCTGGATTGTTTTGGTTAAGGTGATGCTCGGCAGTTAACAAGACATCTGGACGCTGAGTACTTATAAAATTATTAAGTTCATTTCTTTTTCGAATTTGCCTTATACCATTAACATTTAGAAATAAGACTTTTAGAGGCATTATTGGGACAT
>JAECXW010000139.1:0-17914 GCA_018153365.1 Drosophila fuyamai
TATAAGAGATCTTAAGCTCAAAGAAGTTGGGTCGACTAAAATCGAATTTTCGAAAAATGAATAGCTTAATCGTTTGCCCATTTTTTGCCCATGTTTGCCCACCTTTTAATTTTTTTTTTGCCCACCTTTAGTTTCGAAAATATTGGAAGTTCGAAAATTTTCGAAAATTTTCGAAAACATAAAAGTTGACTTTTTCAAAATTTTTTTTTTTAATCGCAAGAGAATCGTTTGCCCACGTTTGCCCATCTTTTAGAATTTTGAAAAAATTAATAGTTTTGAAAATATTCGACTTTTAAGTTTTGATCATATTTACCTGCAGAAAAAATGGTTTGCCCACCCCTTAAAAATCGTTATTTCGAAAAAATAAAAGATGCCCATGTTTGCCCATCTCGTGAAATTTAAGAATTTAAAAAAAATCGTTTGCCCACCTCTTAAAAATAGTTAATTTTGACAAAAACGTTTGCCGACGGCTTAAAAATGACATTTTTTAACAAAAAACGTTTGCCCACCCCTTAAAAATCGTTATTTCGAAAAAATAAAAAATGCCCATGTTTGCCCATCTCGTGAAATTTAAGAATTTAAAAAAAAATCGTTTGCCCACCTCTTAAAAATAGTTAATTTTGACAAAAACGTTTGCCGACGGCTTAAAAATGACATTTTTTAACAAAAAACGTTTGCCCACCCCTTAAAAATCGTTATTTCGAAAAAATAAAAAATGCCCATGTTTGCCCATCTCGTGAAATTTAAGAATTTAAAAAAAAATCGTTTGCCCACCTCTTAAAAATAGTTTATTTTGACAAAAACGTTTGCCGACGGCTTAAAAATGACATTTTTTAACAAAAAACGTTTGCCCACCCCTTAAAAATCGTTATTTCGAAAAAATAAAAAATGCCCATGTTTGCCCATCTCGTGAAATTTAAGAATTTAAAAAAAAATCGTTTGCCCACCTCTTAAAAATAGTTAATTTTGACAAAAACGTTTGCCGACGGCTTAAAAATGACATTTTTTAACAAAAAACGTTTGCCCACCCCTTAAAAATCGTTATTTCGAAAAAATAAAAAATGCCCATGTTTGCCCATCTCGTGAAATTTAAGAATTTAAAAAAAAATCGTTTGCCCACCTCTTAAAAATAGTTAATTTTGACAAAAACGTTTGCCGACGGCTTAAAAATGACATTTTTTAACAAAAAACGTTTGCCCACCCCTTAAAAATCGTTATTTCGAAAAAATAAAAAATGCCCATGTTTGCCCATCTCGTGAAATTTAAGAATTTAAAAAAAAATCGTTTGCCCACCTCTTAAAAATAGTTTATTTTGACAAAAACGTTTGCCGACGGCTTAAAAATGACATTTTTTAACAAAAAACGTTTGCCCACCCCTTAAAAATCGTTATTTCGAAAAAATAAAAAATGCCCATGTTTGCCCATCTCGTGAAATTTAAGAATTTAAAAAAAAATCGTTTGCCCACCTCTTAAAAATAGTTAATTTTGACAAAAACGTTTGCCGACGGCTTAAAAATGACATTTTTTAACAAAAACGTTTGCCCACCCCTTAAAAATCGTTATTTCGAAAAAATAAAAAATGCCCATGTTTGCCCATCTCGTGAAATTTAAGAATTTAAAAAAAAATCGTTTGCCCACCTCTTAAAAATAGTTAATTTTGACAAAAACGTTTGCCGACGGCTTAAAAATGACATTTTTTAACAAAAAACGTTTGCCCACCCCTTAAAAATCGTTATTTCGAAAAAATAAAAAATGCCCATGTTTGCCCATCTCGTGAAATTTAAGAATTTAAAAAAAAAATTCGTTTTCCCACCTCTTAAAAATAGTTAATTTTGACAAAAACGTTTGCCGACGGCTTAAAAATGACATTTTTTAACAAAAAACGTTTGCCCACCCCTTAAAAATCGTTATTTCGAAAAATAAAAAATGCCCATTTTTGCCCATCTCGTGAAATTTAAGAATTTAAAAAAAAAATTCGTTTTCCCACCTCTTAAAAATAGTTAATTTTGACAAAAACGTTTGCCGACGGCTTAAAAATGACATTTTTTAACAAAAAACGTTTGCCCACCCCTTAAAAATCGTTATTTCGAAAAAATAAAAAATGCCCATGTTTGCCCATCTCGTGAAATTTAAGAATTTAAAAAAAAAAATCGTTTTCCCACCTCTTAAAAATAGTTTATTTTGACAAAAACGTTTAAAAATAATTTTTTTCGAAAAAAAAAATTTAAGATACCCGATATAAGGCGACAAGTGTTCCAGGCTTACAATTCTGCAATCATAAATTTATGGTTTTGGAAAGTACAAGTTATAAAAAACCCTAAACCTAAAAATTTATGATGGCGCAATTGTAAACCTCAAACACTTGTTGCCTTTTAAAAAATTGTTTTCCTTTTCGCTTCTCATATTAGGTCTATTTGTCATTCGGGGGTTCTTAGATTTTTTACCTGAAGCACAGGGTTGGCATTTTTAGGGTTTTTTATAACTTGTACTTTCCAAAACCATAAATTTATGATTGCAGAATTGTAAGCCTGGAACACTTGTCGCCTTATATCGGGTATCTTATATTTTTTTTTTCGAAAAAAATTATTTTTAAACGTTTTTTTCAAAATAAACTATTTTTAAGAGGTGGGCAAACGATTTTTTTTTAAATTCTTAAATTTCACGAGATGGGCAAACATGGGCATTTTTTATTTTTTCGAAATAACGATTTTTAAGGGGTGGGCAAACGTTTTTTGTTAAAAAATGTCATTTTTAAGCCGTCGGCAAACGTTTTTGTCAAAATTAACTATTTTTAAGAGGTGGGCAAACGATTTTTTTTTAAATTCTTAAATTTCACGAGATGGGCAAACATGGGCATTTTTTATTTTTTCGAAATAACGATTTTTAAGGGGTGGGCAAACGTTTTTTGTTAAAAAATGTCATTTTTAAGCCGTCGGCAAACGTTTTTGTCAAAATTAACTATTTTTAAGAGGTGGGCAAACGATTTTTTTTTAAATTCTTAAATTTCACGAGATGGGCAAACATGGGCATTTTTTATTTTTTCGAAATAACGATTTTTAAGGGGTGGGCAAACGTTTTTTGTTAAAAAATGTCATTTTTAAGCCGTCGGCAAACGTTTTTGTCAAAATTAACTATTTTTAAGAGGTGGGCAAACGATTTTTTTTTTAAATTCTTAAATTTCACGAGATGGGCAAACATGGGCATTTTTTATTTTTTCGAAATAACGATTTTTAAGGGGTGGGCAAACGTTTTTTGTTAAAAAATGTCATTTTTAAGCCGTCGGCAAACGTTTTTGTCAAAATTAACTATTTTTAAGAGGTGGGCAAACGATTTTTTTTTTAAATTCTTAAATTTCACGAGATGGGCAAACATGGGCATTTTTTTTTTTTCGAAATAACGATTTTTAAGGGGTGGGCAAACGTTTTTTGTTAAAAAATGTCATTTTTAAGCCGTCGGCAAACGTTTTTGTCAAAATTAACTATTTTTAAGAGGTGGGCAAACGATTTTTTTTTAAATTCTTAAATTTCACGAGATGGGCAAACATGGGCATTTTTTATTTTTTCGAAATAACGATTTTTAAGGGGTGGGCAAACGTTTTTTGTTAAAAAATGTCATTTTTAAGCCGTCGGCAAACGTTTTTGTCAAAATTAACTATTTTTAAGAGGTGGGCAAACGATTTTTTTTTAAATTCTTAAATTTCACGAGATGGGCAAACATGGGCATTTTTTATTTTTTCGAAATAACGATTTTTAAGGGGTGGGCAAACGTTTTTTGTTAAAAAATGTCATTTTTAAGCCGTCGGCAAACGTTTTTGTCAAAATAAACTATTTTTAAGAGGTGGGCAAACGATTTTTTTTTAAATTCTTAAATTTCACGAGATGGGCAAACATGGGCATTTTTTATTTTTTTCGAAATAACGATTTTTAAGGGGTGGGCAAACGTTTTTTGTTAAAAAATGTCATTTTTAAGCCGTCGGCAAACGTTTTTGTCAAAATTAACTATTTTTAAGAGGTGGGCAAACGATTTTTTTTTAAATTCTTAAATTTCACGAGATGGGCAAACATGGGCATTTTTTATTTTTTCGAAATAACGATTTTTAAGGGGTGGGCAAACGTTTTTTGTTAAAAAATGTCATTTTTAAGCCGTCGGCAAACGTTTTTGTCAAAATTAACTATTTTTAAGAGGTGGGCAAACGATTTTTTTTTTAAATTCTTAAATTTCACGAGATGGGCAAACATGGGCATTTTTTATTTTTTCGAAATAACGATTTTTTAAGGGGTGGGCAAACGTTTTTTGTTAAAAAATGTCATTTTTAAGCCGTCGGCAAACGTTTTTGTCAAAATTAACTATTTTTAAGAGGTGGGCAAACGATTTTTTTTTTAAATTCTTAAATTTCACGAGATGGGCAAACATGGGCATTTTTTATTTTTTCGAAATAACGATTTTTAAGGGGTGGGCAAACGTTTTTTGTTAAAAAATGTCATTTTTAAGCCGTCGGCAAACGTTTTTGTCAAAATTAACTATTTTTAAGAGGTGGGCAAACGATTTTTTTTTAAATTCTTAAATTTCACGAGATGGGCAAACATGGGCATCTTTTATTTTTTCGAAATAACGATTTTTAAGGGGTGGGCAAACCATTTTTTCTGCAGGTAAATATGATCAAAACTTAAAAGTCGAATATTTTCAAAACTATTAATTTTTTCAAAATTCTAAAAGATGGGCAAACGTGGGCAAACGATTCTGTTGCGATTAAAAAAAAAAATTTTGAAAAAGTCAACTTTTATGTTTTCGAAAATTTTCGAAAATTTTCGAACTTCCAATATTTTCGAAACTAAAGGTGGGCAAAAAAAATTAAAAGGTGGGCAAACATGGGCAAAAAATGGGCAAACGATTAAGCTATTCATTTTTCGAAAATTCGATTTTAGTCGACCCAACTTCTTTGAGCTGAGATCTTAAATCGAAAATTCAAAGCATCAGAAATCTTATAACAATTTACACTCTGCAGCTTAGCAACAAAAAAATTTAAGCCAGATATCATTGGCACACATATTTTTATGTTACTTTTTCTATGAAATATCTAGAGCATTTTTATTTTGAGTTGGCCAACTTAAGAATTTTCCTTTACTTTTGTGTACATTTATTTGTCATAATTTTAAAGCCCGTATAATTCTGCATTCACAATTTGCACAACGAAAAATGCTTTTTCATTATCACATATATTTTCTGTTTCTGGCCCCTTCCACACCTTGATGCCCCATGTTAACCAATTTGTTTTGACATATTTTTGCTCGACTAGGCAGAATTGTTCAAAACACCAAGCAAAAACACAATGGAAAACTGAGAGACACAGGGCAAACAGCGATACAGATAGAAAGCTAAATCATTTCGTTGAGAACATTTTTACAGATTGCGGTTGGGGCTTTCTTGCTCGCCATCTGACATGCTGATAAAGCAAATTTTGGACTCCCTCGCTGCCCCGAGTATCAATAAACCCATAAATTTAAAAGAGCACCGCACAAAACAAATGTAAATATATATGTATAAATTTGTTGTTGTCAGCCCATTTTCATATTTATTTCCCATCTCTGCCTCACATTTCATGTGACACGATTGCTCTTATTTATGCCCAGACTTTTTTGTGGGCGTCTACTCTGCGGCCACAATACAATCTATCTATCCATCCATCTATCTATCTGTTCATCGTATATTTTTTCCTCTATCTTTAAAATTTTGCATATTTGTCGTAAATTGCTCGCTTCTGTCCCACCCGATCTCAATTTTATGGATCATGTTCTGTTTGTCGTCATGCTAGTTTTTTCTGGCTATTAAATGGTTCCGTATTATATTAATGGATTTTTACTGTATGTTTGGTCAGAGCGAGTCGAATATTTTTTTAGAACTGTTTACATTTTGACACTTGGCACAGATGTTTCTGGCGGAACTTGGGCTCTCTGCCCATGAAATATTTTGAAAACATGTGAATTCAGTTAATGCGAAATTAGCTAAACGTTTATTTTTTGAGCAATGAGTTCATTAATCAGCTATGGAAGATCATTTTGGGTGTAATAAACTGTGGCAAATTATGTTTATTTTACCTAAAAAGTAACAAAAATATTTTTAGTAAAAAAAATATTTTTGGGCCAAGGTTTCAATGAAAAGATTTTTTTAGACTTTTAAAAACTAATGTATTCTATAATTTCCTAGTTGAGGGTTTAGTTTAAAGATTTTAAATAGATTTTATAGATTAAACAAATTTGAATAATCCTCGGTACAATAAAGGTTGTTATAACCTGTAAAATTAAATTATGAAAAATTGTATGCGATCGACGGAAAAATAATCTTTGTGATTACAAAATTAGTCACATAATTTTCTCAGTAGAAAATGAAATGCTTGAATCATCAGCCCGAATAAAGTGTGTAGCTCACCTTTGCTAAAGAACTGTCAATCAACGAATTCTTTCTTTGTGGGCTTATCCTATCTATAAATTATTTCCACATTATATCCCCCAACCCCCCTCCCCCGCTTAACAGCCGTCGAGTGAAGTAAGTAAGCTTTGGGGTCTTTTTCTTTCAGTACCTCTCTCAGTGAGTCGCCTTTGTTCCGCTGGCCCCCAACAACACCAGGGAAACCACAAATATTGACCAACATTCAGGGCCCATAAATAAGTAAACAGTCCATTAGTTCCACACCACCCCCAAGCCGGCCCATTTCCATGGCAGCAGCTTGCACAACAGCATGAATGCAGCGAATTACTTTTATGTGGAAAATCAGAAATCGACGCCAAGTCACACCCTATCGGGGCATAGATCCAGAGTGGCTTTATCTTATCGAGTTGGCGCCTTATCGCCGAAAGGTAAACACAAGATAGGCGACTCCACTCATTTGCCAAATGACGCATAGAATATTATTGGGAGCATAGGAAATGAAAATGGAGAATGAAATTCTGTTTTTATGGTTCATCAACCGAGTGGAAGTTATATATGTATAAACATGAGGCGCATAGAGAATATTACAGAACTAGGTAAAGGTTTATTTTGATTTTGAACAAGATGAAAGACAGGTAATGAGAATATTTATAAACTCAGTGTCTTGTGTATCGAGAAAGTGTCAGCGGCAGCTTTTCTCACACCTTTCTCCTCGCATTTCCCGCGCCCCTGATCTTCAACATTTCGGTGGACTGGGTTAAGTGAAACTGAGCATATGGCTCCCAAAAGCTCCCAGCCCATTTTTAATTGCGGCTACGTGAGCGAAATTTTGAAACCACAAATCGAATCGAAAAAGAACATCCGTTCGCAGAGTCAATTATGCTAATTAAATTTATGATTGAGCCGATAGTTATGGGCAGGCATATAATGCCCATATAATGGAGCAGGTTCTCTCGCATTTCGATTCGGTTCATTTGCAGTTTTGTTGTTGATTTAATTGCAAAATATATAGATATTTATTTTTAATGGACTTGCCTTGGCCCCACGGTCTGGTTATTAAAATAGAAATTACTTTGACTTTGGCTCTGATCGCTCAAAAAACAAACAAAAAAATCACATAATTGATGTTGTAAAATGTTTTGATTCCAAGCCTAATGCTGGTCATTGGGGAGAACTTATTTTCAGGCTTGTAATTTAGGGTGATTTTCTTTCTGGGGTTATTAGAGTTTCAAGTATTTGTTTGGCGTAATAAATGTCAAGGCAGCAAAATGTTGTTTCGCAAGATGATAGGGTTTGGAGATAAAATGATTGTGTTTGGTGGTTGAAAAAATAAGGGTTATAAAAATTACAATGGTATGATTCCAAATAAAATCTGAGAACATTAAATAAACAAAGGTTATTATTGCATTAAAGTTTTTTGAGTTGAATGTGATTGATAATCCTGGTATTAAGAGCTAAATATAGTTTTACAAATATGTTTCATTGAAACTAAACGTAACCATTGAATATTAATTAACTTTCGTTAATCAAAATAATATATGTATTTTCTATGCCATAAATTTTAATATCATCAATCACTATTTTCACTCTTCATTTGTATCTGTCCAATTAGCTCCCATTTATGTTTACCATTACAATTACCTCATAGCACATGAAGCTCGGGAAAATATTACCCAATATTACCCAACATAATTTGCCCAATCCTTGCATAACTTTTCCTAATCGCATTAAACGTAAAAATTCTTACTGAATTTCAGCCATCGCAATATGTTTTTGTTTATGTCTATCGTGGAAGACATCGTCGGCGTCAATAATTACAGCATCAAACGTCTGCGAATCGAAGATATATATAAATTTATATACCCCACTGGGTGAAAGAGCGAGAGCAGGATGGACGCTCCCGCATCTTTCGAGTTTTCCCCGATTTTTTGGGGCAGGCACGCCACATGCTTTTTAACCTTGATTAAGTTGACGTTCTAATGATGCTGCTAATGGTGGCAATGATGTTCTTAATGATGATGCCACTGCTGATGATGATAATGATGCGGATGCGAATGGGAATGGGGCTGGCTGCTGAAGATTCTGCCGCAACATCATTAACAACATTATCAACAACAACGACGAAGGAAAACTTCACGAGTATTTTTTGTTTTTAATTGCCGCCTGGCACTTAGCTAATGTAATTTATATTACATCTTGCTGCTGCTCTAAAAGCTTTAAGTAGCTGAAAAAGAAGACCCGAAACAAAACAGCCAAGTGCAGCATCATCAGCGGATGGAGTGGAGGTGAGCTAGAAGATGGTTGTAAAAAGAAGTGTGGGATCTGAAGACGTAAAGTTTTGTTTATATTTACCTAACATTGTACTTGAAAGATATTTTCGTATCTCTTACTCTGCCTCTATCTCTCGTCTCTCGTTCCCCCCTTCTGTTTGTTTATCTAATGGCTAAAAAATGTTTAAGCCGTAAAATTTGTAGCTCTGAGATGGCCAAAAGATGCTGCTTCTTTCCTTCGGATTTTTTTTATATTTACGAACGTCATAAATACTTTTGGGTCAGTGGGAACGAAGAAAAAAGGTTCGAATTTGGTTCGGACTCTTGGCTGAAACATCTTAACCAGATAAAGTCTCGTGCCCAAAAAGTTGCTATATTTTCAATTTATGTAAAAGAGACACAGCCCCATCTGCCCCCATATTACCTGCCTGTTATCTTAAATGTTTTTTCCTGTTGGTAATTAAAAAGTTTTCAGTTTCAGACCCAGTTAGCTTCCTCCGCCTCAATTGTCTGCTTAGCTAATGCAGGCTGGAAGTTTTTCGCTTCTTCGGCCTTGACGTTTTCGGTGGGGATTTGTGAGGACTGATAACAACAGCAGCCGAGGGCTTTAATGAGTGGGGTTTGCTTTAAGATTTCGTTTCGAGGTAGTGCTCAGAGGAGATAATGAAGGTCACCGAGTTGGAAAAAACAGAATAGAGGCTGCGACGTAAAGATAAGCATCGTTCTTAAATATGTTTTTAAAAAGTTTAATATTTATATAGAAACATTTTAAAGGAAGTATAATTCTGTATTGAAATATTTTTTTATTTTTGAAATGTTATTCCAGGAATCCTAACAATTAGGAATTTAACATTTAGAATGGTACAATAAATGTTTTTTCTTATTTAAGGAAAAATAGTTTAAAGCCTCGAAGGACCTTTTCAAATAATACTAAATATGTCTGCTTTTTGTGTAAAAGATAATAAGATAAAATATGGACTGCGTTTGGTGTAATTCTCCAAGAATATTTAAATAGCTCAAGCCTAATTCTTCCACTGCCACTTCCTTTGAAATCCCCTCTTAAATCTCCCACAAATTCTATTCCCATTTTGGATTCTTCGAACTTCTAAACATTGCAGCATCTTTACACTTATGCCAGCTCACGTCTTCACCGATTCCTACTTGGCCAAGACCAAATTCCTCAAAAGTGTCAACGAGAAAGGCCCACAACACGAGACATTTAGACCCAGCCCAGCCGCCCAGGCCTCCGAACTGAGCCTCACCTCGTTCATTCATAAGATCCACATCTCCATAAAGAGGGGCGAACAAACACGAGTCCAGGCAGCAGCTAACAAGTTCTCGGAATTGCACAAACCTCAAAAGTTCTTTAAGATTTTCGCTCTAACGAAACCTGTTCCCCAGACCGAAAACCCCAAAAAGAGACGGTTGATGCGATGGAACTCGGACGGAAACTCCAACCAAGTCTGCGGCCCAAGACATAATTAATGATTTCAAAATTTCACAACGAAAACTCATAAAACTTATCGATTGAACATGAAACAACAGTCGAAGAAAAAGAATGTCATGCTGCTGTCAAGGCAATTTCAGGGCTTTAAAGTTACTCTCCCAGAAAAATGGGTAAATATTTGAGATTATCTTCGGTTTTGTTGGTTTGCAAATAATTGGAAATTCTCTTAAAACTATTACGGTTTTTTAGGCTAAAAGCTAAAGCTTAATAATAGTATAAATATTACAAGGCATAAAATGCACTAACAATATTGTTTAATGAATTTTAAAATATTTTCTAAAAATAATAATTGGTCAGTACACAGTCTATCAATTAAGTTAATTTTAAAACCTAATTATTTTATTTGACTTCCATAAAAAAAATGTTGGTTTGTTTTTTCAAATTGAATAATGTTATTTAAGTTTTAAGATTTAAATGGCAAGATTGTTTCTTTATCAATAACAAAATTAGGTTCCTCCCAAGCTATTGTGGTCGAAAATCTACGTTACAATGTGTGAGACTTAAACAAGCTTAAAATTGTCAGATTATTTTTAATTGGATTTATGATGGAACATTTACAAATCACCAATATAATCCTATTTCATGCCACAACTAATCAATATTAGTATCAAATGAACACCTTAGAATTAAGCACCAAAATGGTAGACTTACCGCGATTGTATGGCCAATTTGAGGCTGATTCGTTAGCACGCACTGTTGTCAAACAAAAATGTTGGCCTAAACACAACGTGAACCGAAAGCACAGCAATCTTTGATTTACTATTTTGGAGGATAGTCTCTTTTATTTTTCATTGATGAAGGCGGCGCGAGTATTTCCCATTAATTCTGCACACACGTTTCGCCGATTGACGATTAACGATTGACGATTTTGCTATTTGCGATGACCCGCGTGCCCCGCCCCCAAAAAGTAAGTTGCCCGCACAACAACAGCAACGACGACGACAACAACAACAACCGTCGGCGGAGGGTGGGTGAAAGGGAGAGAAAATTTGCACGCGCGAATCTGCTGCTGGCTGCTATGAAAAATAACGGTGCGCTCTACAACATGTCCACACACGTTCACGTTTTCGGTCGAACTGACGCTGTATTGTATCGGTGTAAGCCACGAACTTCCCGCCGCCGATTCTCTGCCTCTGTTAACGGCCTGTTAATGTGCGACGTACGGTAACAGTGCTCTGCAAACGAGAGCGTGAGAGCAAACACGAAGTGGATATGCTTGTGTGGGTGAGCCGAGCAAACACATCGGCTTTCTTGCAAAAATCATATAAGACTCTTTCAGAGAGCTACAAAAAACGGGAGAGTTATCTGAGCCGGCAAGACTCAAACTGGATTCTCATTGAGTCAGATAAGCTGGGAGTAAGTTGGTTCAAAACCCTGCTAGCCCAAATTTTCGCCCACAAATGAGACCCGTGGGTGTTGAATGCGTTTTTTTTTACTCTGTGGGCCACAGCAATTTGACAATCGTGTGTGGATGCCGCATAAGGCGCACAGGTGTGCCAATGACTTTGGCAAGGAAAATGAGGACTCTCCACTAGAATGGCCTACAGATGAAAATAATGCTAAGGACTTTGAAAAAGTGGTGATAGATTAGAAATACTAAACACTCCATTAAAAAAAGGATACTATAAAAATGGTCAATTTTTATTTTATGCCGGTATCAAAATCAGAATTGGTACTTATTATTTAAAGAACGAGTGTTTTGAGGGCCTAGCATAATTGAAATAAACACATAAGTTTCTTAGTAGAAAAAATCAGGAACCATTTCTTCAAGAATGGATTTTGTCAAGAGATCAAAATGTACAAAAAGGATCTTATCTAATTGTGTGACCATTAAGCTATAGTGTCACATATATTTTTAGGAAATTTAAAGACATTGGTTTTTTGAACTAATTATACCCGTTACTCGTAGAGTAAAAGGGTATATTGTATTCGTGCAAAAGTATGTAACAGGTAGAAGGAAGCGTTTCCGACCCTATAAAGTATATATATTCTTGTTCAGGATCACTAGACGAGTCGATCTAGCCATGTCCGTCTGTCCGTCTGTCCGTCTGTCCGTCTGTCTGTCCGTATGAACGCTGAGATCTCGGAAACTATAAAAGCTAGAAGATTGGCATTTTGCATGCAGATTTTAGGAGTTCCTACGCAGCGCAAGTTTGTTTCAAACAGGTGCCACGCCCCCTTTAACGCCCACAATCGCTTATATACGATTTTATTTAAATATAAATTTAAATATTTCGGAAAAGTAAAAATGCAGTTTTATTGTGTTTATCAATACCTATCGAAATGTAGAAGAAATTTTTCAAATCGGACCATTCGTTTAAAAGTTATGCGTGATCAAAGTTTCTATCTTTATCTCCCTCGCACTCCTTTTACCTGAGTAACGGGTATCTGATAGTCGGGGCACCCGACTATAGCGTTCTCTCTTGTTTTAAGATAAGACCGTGTTTATTTATTTACTTCAAATTTTCCATTATCCTACGTATCTTCAGCTTGTAATCCAATAAGTTGTCGAACTTCCGCCGCCCACAGCTAATTAGCCTTCACCGCAGGCATTGGCCCTTCCCAATTAGAACTGCCCACAGTGTATCCAATAAGTTCATTGCTCGCCCCATCACATATAACATTCTTATCAGATTCGATGCTAAGTAAAATAAATAAATAAAAAACGAACCGACAGCATTGATATGGAAATCTGATTTTTTGGGAGCGGTCGCAGCAACAACAAGAAAAGTGGAAAAGAATGCAAATGCAGCAGTGAAAGATAAACAGAGAGGAAAATTAGGCAGAGAGCGAGAGAGCCGGCAATCTCCCGCTCGCTCTTAGATAAAAATGCAAGCTAGATGAGTTTTCCGCCGTGCTCTCGGGAAAACTCTCACATTATCTCGCTCGCTCTCTCTCAGATTCTCTCTCCCTTTTCGATAGTTCGCCTAAGCGCGGCTAGATGGCGCCCATGTGCCACAGAAGTGAGAATTGCATTTCAGATGCTTTTTGTTTACCAACGAAAAAGTGGGTGCTGCTTTTTGGGGAGGGGCAATGCGGGTGGCGGGTTGAAAATGCGGTTCCATTCTTGGAAATGTTTGCAAAAACCGTCGCCGGTTTGCTGCTGCCGCAAATGCCGCGTAATCACTTTTTGCGACTATGTCGACGTCACCGGAAGTTGCAACACGTCGCCGTCTACGCACACAAACCTACAAACATGCACACACATACGGTGCATATGCCGTTAATGCCACTGCCACACCCCAGCAATTGCAAATTTCAACCCACCCCCCACCACCCACTGCTCAGCCCACCGCCTTGCAAATTTTCAAAAAAGAAAATCGAGGGGGAAAGAAAGTTGGAAACCTTCGGTGGAGTTGAGTTATTGCTCGCATTTCCATTGTCCGCCCCACCACCCCCAATATTTGCACTCTTTTTGTGAACATGTGTGAACAACTGCAGTCGTCGAACCACCCCCTTATATGCACTCAGAAAAATGTATCATTGGGTACTCCGATTTACTTCTCAGTCTAGAATCAGTAGTGAAATGAGTTTTACATAAGAATGTATTTTTATATTATTTTAATTTATTTGTTTGGCTGTTTCAATCTTTGGTAATCAACGAATTTTTAATCAAAATATTGAATATTTCAAATTATTTTTTTTTTTATATATTCTGAAAATTCGAAAACATTCAATTATAATAATAATTACTAGGAATCATAAGGAATTTTAACTAAACATTGGATAATTAAAAAAATTAATGGGAGTGTTATTTTTTTTGTAATTACTAAGTTGTATAAAACTTCAAGAACAGAGGGATATCCAATTTTAAGGTCGAAACTGCAGTCTCGTTTTTCTTTAAGTGCATATGCTGTCCCTCTTGCACCCTCGGGCGGCGATTAATCATGAAAATTCACACAGAAAATATCCATTAGATACGAATTAAGACATAATTGAGAGTGCAGGCATCGTACACGATTTCAAGAACCTGCACCGAAAAGGGAGTGGAGTGGGGTGGCACGGGGTTGGTTTCCATCCGTGTGCAGTGGCATAAATGCGAGAGGCTGCCTCAAGTGCCTGCGACATATTTATTATCCCTGTTCGGGCACAAAAAATGATTATGCCTTGAAAATGCCCCAGGCCCAAGCATTAAACTCCCATTGTTGAGTGAGCGGATTGCAAAGGCTTCAAGAGTCGATGTGCAGCGTTGGCTTTAATTACAGTTTGAGTGGCACTGGAGAAGGTCCTTCAAGGGGTTTTGATACGGTGGCTTTATGCCGCATTTCAATGCCACCTTTTCGGGGGTTGCACTCCACCGATCACACAAGCAAATAACTTAGAAAGTGACGCATTCACACCACTTAACTTTAAGGTTCCTAAACCCCTAAACCTCTATTTTCCACAATTATACTAGCTTATACGCATTCGATTCGGCAGTCGATTGAAAATCAAATTTGAAAGAACACTGCTTCCATTATTACATTACCAAGTTACTTTTTAATACACAACATGGAGGATGAAAAAATAAATAATGCATATACTAATTTTTTAAAGTATCTACTTTTTGATCAAACGAGTGCGCAAATGTTATAAAATTTCAAAATTAAGTAAGGTAATACAGGTGCAATTTATTTAACCAAAAAAACATACATTAATTTATGACCATCTAATGCCAAAAATAATAAAATGTTGTTCAGTTAAAAAATAAAAATAACAATATTTAAAAACCGCTGTTAAGAAGCACTAACTACTTAATGAAGTTCAATAAAGGTCCCCCGGGAAATGCCCCTTGGCGCCTGCAGTGTTGGTTAATGCCAGCTAATCCGAACACCTGTTGGAGTGCATTTTGGAGCCACCCATTGCCCACCCCCTCCACCACCCACATCAATGCCAATTTGTCGTTACACGCGACAGCTACAAGAATTTGGTAAATGCCAAAAAAACAGGCACACAAAAAGTGAAACAAAATGGAAAACGTAGGAAAAACAAACAATTTCAGTGTGCTGTGTTTTGGCTATGCAGGCAAGAAAATGCCCAACAAGTGAGGCGAACAAGTGTTATATGACAGGTCCCCGACATCCAACTGTGATTTCAGATTTTCAGATTTTTCCCTACTCAATTGTTTGTTGTGCGGTTATAAAAAGCTTCGTCTGTTTGCCGGCTTGTAATGTGGAATGTAAGTTTTGTATGTTAATTTGATTTCGGTGTCAAATGCATTTGGGTTTTTTTTCTTTTGGTCTTTTGTGTGTTTTTTGTTATTTCCATTTTTTATGGCCTGCACTTGGGCTGCGCTTTTATGGTTTGTTGTCCGATTGTTGCTGTTGTTGCAGCTGGCTAACCATATAGCATATAGTAATTGCTCGACCCGATTCCCCCAGCAATTTGATCCCCCGCTCGATGTCAATCCGCTTTGGGTTTTCGCTTTTGATTGTGCGCACTTATGTCTTTATTGACAACGCCGCAATAACATAAATAATTTATTACAGCCAGACATTGAGCAATTTGTAAATGGCCAAAAAGAAATCTCGGCCTGAGCACTCGGCAACCTCAAAGATACTCGACTGCCTGGCAGCGTGTATCCGTTGGATATGCACAAGTATTTCTATGGGTTTTCAGCTCTCCGCATTCAGTTTGCTACTGATTTGCATTTATCAAGTGCATTTGAGGTAAATGAAATTAAACGAGCTTAGCAAAAAATCAAAATCGATCCGGCAAAGCTCAAAGCTCTTTCAAGGACTCTTCGGGTAATTGATGCACTTCAATAGGAGCGAATTTAATTGAGTTACGTCCCGTTCACATGTGCGATTATTTGTGTCTGTCAGTATTCGTCTATTCATTCCGCAAATAAATCGTTTTAATTGATGTAAATATTTGTATTTCAAATATGCAAAGCAAATCATCAACTCGCTCTTTGAGCCGATGAAGTGCATAGGTCACAAATGTGGAATTCAATTTTAATACTTGGCAACTTTTCTTTGTTTATATTGTGGGGGAACTGCTTGAGGCTAGGAAAATCTATCGGAAAATATGATTTATTATTTTTCTTTCAAGCTTATGAATATTAAAGGAAGCATACAAAAATATAAGAATAAATAAAAATAATACTTTGTGGTTTTAGGTGCCAAGTTTACATATTAAAAGTTGTATTTTAACTTATTTTCTTTGTTGCTTGTTTTCTTTTTATTTAAATCTTGAAAATCTTAATCCAGAACAAAGAATTTATATAACACAAATTTAAATCCACACTTTTATAGATATTTCCTACAACATAGGTGACATTGAAAAATAACCAACGATTTTTATTAACAACCGAAAATATTCACAAAGTGACATCCAATTCCGACCTTGAAGTGTTAAACCCACCTCCAAAACCCTTCCCAAATATTATATTGCTCCACATCTTTCACCTCTTTCACCTAGTTTTGTCCATGGCATAATCAATTATTTCGAATGGACAGGCCAAAAAACAAAGTCATTTATTATGCTGGCCAAAAAAATTTGTCACTATTCTGCACTGGTTTTGTTCGTTGTTCTTGTTGTTGCTGCTGCTGCTGCTTATCAGTCCAGAACCGAGTTTGGGGCCATAATTAATTTGGCCAAACAAGAGCAGCAGAAAAAAGATATGCACACAAACAGCCCCAAACAATGGCAAACAAATTGATTAATGACAGCGTATTAAACAATAATCGAGATAGGCCTTCGGTCAGATCAGAAAGGAGGAGTTGCCGCCGAATCTCCGATGGTGTAACCCATCGAATTTTGTGCGCCCACGCAGAAACAGAACTTTTTCCCCTCCATTCTGAAAAAGAGTGTTCTTTTTTCAACGTTTGCTGTTGTTTTTCGCCATCGTTGGTGGCTAAAAACAATTCATTTAAATAATATCTGAACCACTTTGCCGGAACAGGAGGAAACAAATCATTTCTCATATCCTTCGTGTTCATCTCGCTCCGTCCGCAAAGCTGGCAAATTAATAATGTGTAATTAATATTTTTGGGACCGGTTCGTGTGCTAAAAGCTGCGTTAAGGGATTTCAGTAAATGGCATTACACAAATCAGAAATATGGATCTGATTATTGAGATATACTTATGAACATGTGAACAAAAATATATTAATTTGGTAAAAAGCTTTGATGATACAATAGATTTCAAAGGTTCAAATAAGTAGAAAAGTTTTAAAATCTATAAGGCGGACAAGAGCTTTGGTGATTTCTACACACGAATTTAAAATATGAGAAAAACATGACAATTTAATTTTTAAAATAACGAGAAAGGAAGCAAACTTCGGCAAGCCAAAGTTTACCATATATACCCATGCAGTCCTAACAAAACAAATCATTCGATTTCTATGCCTATAATACTAAAAACAATGAAGCTATGTCGGATTACAAGTTGTCATAATTATTGAGATAACTAACATGAAAATGGATCAAAATTTTGATCAGCGTTAAAATTAATTTCAATACAGATTTTCAGAGAATCGAACCATCAGTCATTAGAGATATGCCACTTTAAAATCTTCTTAAGTTCGGTAAAGTTATGGACTCTAAGAAGTCCAATTGTGGGTAACCTATTTTACAAGTTGTCATAATTTTGATCAACGTTAAAATGAAATTTTGAATGCAGATTTTTAGAGAATCGAAACACAAGTCTTTAGAGGTATGACACTTTGAAATCGAGCTAAGTTTGGTAAAGTTATGGACACCGGAGGTCCAGTTGAGGGAGCCTATTT
>JAECXW010000014.1:0-12757 GCA_018153365.1 Drosophila fuyamai
CCTGACGGCTGCCTGTAATTCTTCTGCTGCCATGTTATTCCTGTGTTGTTGTTGCTGAACTAAATGAATTTGGTTTGGATTTATTTGCTGTTCTAAAACTGCGTTGGGTTCTTCTGGATTATTTGGTCCTGCACTGGCCGTTGTTGTTCAATATTGGGCAATGGGGGTCTTATGAGATTTCGCTGATTGGCCATTTGTTTTTTAAAAGAAAGGGGAATATTCATAGATTGTGTCTTACGCATTAAAGGAGTTTTCATTTCAAATATAATGAAAATATTAATGTGAGGGTATTAAATGGTAAAGGAAGTAAAGTTGTTGGGGGAAAAATTTTCAAATTCTTAATATAATTTCTTAAATTGTAGTTTAAAATTTTAAATATTATTTTTTTAATTTTAATTTGGTGCAATATTATTTAATTTTAATTTTTGTGCAACATTATTTATGTTTTGATTTTATTTGTATTTCAATTTTTTAAATTTAATTTAATTTAATAATTCGAGTTTGATAATTTTTAGATTCAAATTTTAATTTACACGTCTTTTATTGATTTGTAATTGGTTGCATATTCAAATTTAGATTTTTTTTTTTTGATTTCGTTCGTTTTTCTTATATCACTACCTTAATCACTATTTTCATAACATAACTTTGATGTGGCTACTTCTCCTGGTGGTCCGGATGCATACACCTGTTTGGCGTGCCTACTGAGGATCCTGCAACGCACACAGAACCGAGAATGTCCTGCGGCCGCCTGACGGTGCTTTTAGGTCCACCGAGAGAGTGGCAGCAATTATTTTTGCCGATCGGTTGTCGTCCCTCAGCTTCAAATTTTATTATGAAGGAATTCACTGATTTTTGACCTGGGTGGGCCAGCGGTTGCATTTTTTAATAATTTTCCGCAATGATCGAACTCAATCAGATGTCCCGCGTTGCACTTTAAAGTCAACGGGTTACCCTGATTATTAGCACTGATCGAACTTAATCGGATTTACTCGCGCTGGTCCCTGTTCGGGCGCTAGTTAAATTCAATACATTGAAAACTTCGAAATTGATTACGATATCCATTTATTCGAAATGCAAATCGGAACCAGCCCTTCTCTTCATAGCGCTATTTCAAGCTGGCTGGGATTAAGGCAGCACGTTGGCCTTCGGCGGCGCGCGGCGCTGGCAGCGGCGTTGGTAGCGTTGACAAAATTGCTTAGGTAGAAATCTGCAGGGTCTGCAGAATTGTATTCCGTAATTTAGTTGCGGCTGACCGATGCTCGTGTTGTTGTTGCAGCGAATCTGCAGGGTCCAGCAGAATCAGACCTGCACTTAGCTACGCCACGGATGCTCGTGTTTGCGTTATTGAACTTTATGTTATTGAACTTGGGCCAACTTTGCGCTTGATAATGCTTGTAATATTTTCGAGAAAAATATGCGGAAATATTGCTGTTGTTAACTTATATATTATAACAACAACTCATATATTACGTTATTTTTTAAAAGGAGGAGATGTAGTGAACATACATACGGAGCACACATCAAATGGAAACAATGTTAGCCAAATCTGTACACTGGCACTCTTCAAGTAAATGCATCGACCAACAGCCTATGGATGCAAACAAATATATCCAAGCGCGCACACAACATTCCATTACTCCGTCTCTGGATACTACTTTGATCCTGACAATTAGCAGCGCGTCTGAATCTGTGCTCACATATACATTAAACATAATAAATAATTAAAAGACTCTCAGTAGAGCCAACGACTGACAAGCGCTCTAAAATCATGTATCTTTTTTTTTTCAGTCCAATAGGGTATACACCCCTTTTTTTCCTTGCAGCTTTCTATAAAAATCTACATTTATATATATTATCTACCTAACAAGGCTGGACTGAAAAAACTAAAAATATTGAAATCATCTGGGAAACTGTTGCAAAAAAATCTCCGAAAGAGAAATTGCTGCCAGTACTTAAAAAGGAATGCCTCGCAGACTGCCCAGGACCTTATTTCACTATACTGTGAACGCACATGCAGCCACAAAGTCCTAAAAACCAATAAAAATTTTTTTACATTTACAAATCTTCGACAAAAGGGATAAAAACAGATGAATAGAAAAACACGGAAAAGGGAACCATAATAGTTGAAACCACTTACTTTACCCCCACTACAAACACAACATTGTAAAAATGTCACATGCAAATTTCATGATATAACAAAGAAAGGTGGTCAAAATACCTTGAAAAGGCATTGTAACGACAACAGTATCACATTATCAAAATCATCTTATAATTAGAAATCGTAATTATGAAATGCGTGCCATTAAAAAATTATGTCATCCAAAATTCACTTTCAAACAATGGGAAACTACCTGAGCGGAGAGTCTCGCTGTGAAACAGACCATTTTTAAATACTGAGCTGATTACTGCGGACCCTTCTGGATACACTGCAAAGTCCTGAGGCAAGCGACCTGATAAAGGCTACATAGCAGCATTTGTTTGTTCTCCAGAAGGGCTGTCCATTCAGAAACTGTTTGAGATTTAACGACAGCAGGATTCCTTGGAGCATAACGACGGGGGGGCGGTCGTCGTGGGAAGCGTCAGAACCTACACTGTGACAATGCAACAAATTTTGTTGGCGCCAGCAAACCATCAAGAAGGAATTAAAGGGAAAGAATCCACTCACTGCAGGAAGTTAAGAACTCCACAAGTCCAGTCAGCAATAGAAAGGGTGTTCAATTTTAAATTCTATTCCACCGAGATCCCTTCACTTTGGTGGACTTTGGGAAGCTGCAGTAAAGTCAGCAAAGCAATTGTTATTAAAAAAAATGTGCAAATCTCACCTTTGAGCAGTTGTGCAGTATGTCCAGATATCGAATGCGCACTGTACTCAGTGTTACGCATCGACTTTGGTACAGACACCTTGTTTGGCATTCTGCATTTGGCCAGCAATAACCAAACAGCCGACATATAAATCTAGCGGTTCCCGAGTGCCCGGTTATATGACCGCCCTCGAATGCGGGGAACTGCAGTCTAGGCAGTTTGATATGTGCGACCGCCCCGACGGCCAAGTGAACTTAGCATTCTCTCTCTCCCATATATAAAGACACATATGTAGAAGCGTCGACCGCTGCTCTGCCGCTTGTCTCTGCCGACATAGCCGGCCGATCTTAGCTTGCAGGGAAACATACAATAGAATTAAGAAATCAGAATTGAAAATAAAAGCTTGGGGAGCGTACCTCTGAGTCGCTCCCAATTCAACAACAATTTTAACAAAGCCTCATAAAGGAAACTTAACACATGGCGACTTGTGACCAAGGTTGTGGGTGAAAAAAAAAAACAACTAAAAACATATATGTAGATTTAATGTGAAAATGTGCGTGTGAGTACGAGTGACATAAATAAAACGCACAAAAGAATTTGAAAAATGCGAAAACAGTGCAAATATAATAAAGACAGCACAAAAATTATGAACAAGCAACAACAAAATGTACCGAGAAACATAAACTTTTGAAGCAACCAACAACTGCAACAACTAACGACACCTGTGCGATGACCGGCACTGGTACTCGCCTGAGCCCAGAGCCCCCTGACAACGAAAATTGTGACAAGTGCGGAAGGAATGGCAAATCCTTCTACACTAACGCTGGAAATATATGAGTGCGGAAGGCATTCCGCCTTCTTCACCTTCTTTTCGTGGGCGGCACCTGCTCCTATTGAGCAGCGGGATGCACAGAGACTGGAAGTGTATCCCAACGGATAGCCAGCCAGCCTGTGCAGCCAGCACCGGTCCCGTTCGGCGCGCCAAGCCGGGACTACGGAAAAGTGAACCGATAAAGGGCTTCCAAGAGCGCTCAATATTACCTTTTACACCCTTGCAGAGGGTATTATAACTTTGGTCAAAAAAGGGTGCAACGCAGTGAAGGAGACATCTCCGACCCTATAAAGTATATATATTCTTGATCTGGATCACCTCCCTGAGCTGATATGAGCCATGTCTGGTCTGTCCCGTCTGTCCGTCGTTCGTCCGTCTGTCCGTCTGGTCCCTCTGTCCGTCTGTCTTTTCTACGCGAACTAGTCTCCTCAGTTTTTTAAAGCTTATCAATTGAAACTTTGCACACACCCTTCTTTTCCTTTGCACGGCAGTATATAAGTCGGAACGGCTTGATCGGCCGACTGTATCCTATAGCCGCCATATAACTGAACGATAGGAAATGCCATAACTCTGCTGTTTGTAAAGTTAGGAAGTTGGGATTTTCTATGGCTTCTTTATTTCAATCAATCCGACCTACCATAAGGATCGGCCGACTATATCCTATAGCTCCCATATAACGATAGGAAATAGCATAACTTTTGGTGTTTTTTAGAGTTAGAAGTTGGGATTTTCTATGGGTTTTATATTTGGCCAATCAATCCGACCTACCAAATTTTATATAGGGATCGGCCGACTATATCCCATAGCCGCTATATAACTGAACGATTGAAATTGCCATAACTTTGGTGTTTTTTAAAGTTAGGAAGTTGGGATTTTTATTTGTATTAAGAATGCATCATATGAATAATTTTGAGAATATTATTTACAGAATATCTGCAAGGGTATATCAACCCCGGCTCCGCCCGAAGTTAGTTTCTCCTTTCTTGTTTTTATATAAATTTAAGCATCTGCGATGCAAAAAAATATTAATAACATTAGTATAGACCAGGCAGTTTAGCTGCGGGTCTTCATTTTTTTTACCTAGGTAGTGATACCTGTAAAATAAATAAATACCTCCATACAAAAAGAAAAATTATAAATGCCTAAATCAAGAAAAATAAGTAAAAAAATGAGGGAGGACAGAAAAATTTCCTAAATCTCAAGATAAAGGAACAAATAGGCAACTCTTATGATACAAAAATCAACCCCAGTACCATGGGAAGAGAACTTATGAATTAAAGAAGAATTAGAAAACACATATAGGGAATTACAAGCTTATAAAACTAAGCAGGACATGAAAGAAGCGAAGAAGCCTAAGTGCTCTTCCTGATTGTGAAAGGTCCTTTCTGAAAACCCTAATTGTGAATATACATGCTTAAAAAAAATGATATACTGACTTAATGTACTGTAATATTTTATATATATGAAAGTCTCATTTAAAAGCAATCCAATATCCAAAACAGACCCCACAAACGGTCAGGAAAAATACCCAATATGGGATTAGTAGACGTTAAGTCAGTGGATTCCACTGCTAACGTAATAAATAAAATTGAATCACAAAATATTGATTTCAAATTAACGAATATTTTACTATCAATAATTGTTTTCTTTATGAGCGCATTTATTTTAGTATAAGGCCTATACTGTTCCACAACAAATGTGTATCAAAGAGAGCCATTAACAGAAGCCAGGCTAATGATCTGGATAAAATCTAATTTAACAAGCGCCAAACAATTATTAATAATAAAATAAAAAAAAGAAATTAAAACAGAAAATTAAATTTAAATTAAATTGTATATGTAAGAGACTTAAAATATCTGATTAAAAAAAATAAATAAAAATCATTAAAAAAAAAAATAAAAGAAAATTATTAAAATGAATACAACAGAGTGCCTTAGGAGTTATCATTGTGCCAACGAGCCAAATTTTGTAAACAGGGTATTAGCCTTAATTAGGAACAGAGCAGAGCCTCTATTAATTGCAGATTTTGAGTACGAATATATGAATAGGTACGATCTTGATCTCTCCAATTATTCATTCAGCAGAACGCAAAAGGCCATAGTACTGCCTACCGTGAGAAACTGTAAAGTATACTCCCAAATCGACATACACCCAGTCTTGGGACATATTAACGTGCTAAAAATAATGCACAAGTAAAGATAAAAAAAAATGATGACTAAAAATAAAATATGGAATGGGAGCAATTAATAAACCCATATTCGAGAATTAAAAGAAACATTTGAAAAGTCTTACAAATGTGTAAGCCAAAAAAGACAAAAACACAAAAAGAAACAGTAGATAAACATGCAAAAATTTTGTAGACTCTTACAATCAGGCCAGAACCCTAGTGCATAAAAATAGGGAAATAATTAACAAGATAAACTTATCAAAATTATCCAAAATATTGATAAGGATGCGGGCAAACCTAATAACTGTCAAGGATAAGTATGATTTAAAAATATATATCCCGACAATTTTGAATACGCCTTTAACATTAGACCAACAAAAAGCCCTAGCAGAAGAAGAAGATTCAGATACAAGCAAAGATATCGAAATAAATGAAAAAGATCTACACGATCTCTCAATCCCTGCATTTATTACAGCAGAAGAGTCAGAAACAGAAGAAGACGAAAATATAGATTCAGATACAAATATAGTAGAAATAAAAGAAAACATAATGGCAGATCCAGCTGCCCAACGGGCATATATTAAAGAAATATCAAGTGCCATTCCGGAATTTAACGGACAAAACCACACTTGCATAGATTTGTAACAGCTTTGAAGCTGGTTGACCTGACAAAGGAACGTTTGAAGATTTGGCTGTAGAAGTCGTCAAATCAAAAATTGTAGGATCTACACTATATAGGGTTCAAAATGAACTAACGATAAAATCAATAATCCAAAAACTGCAAGACACTATTGTCGGTGAAACATCTGACGTTGTCAAAGCAAAAATGGCTAAAACAAACCAAAGAGGCAAAACAGCAGAAAAATTTACAAATGAAATAGACAACCTACGAAAGCTCCTTGAAGCTTCATACATTGACGAAGGACTACCGGCTGAACATGCCGACAAGTTCAGCAACAAAGGAAGCAATAACCACAATGATCAAAAATTGTGAGCATGGCCGACTTAAGACTATCCTAGAGGCTGGCAACTTTCAACAATGAATGAAGCCGTCACGAAATACATACAGTGTAGTACTGAGATGACAGGCAACGCCAACTCAATCCTATACACACAAAAAGGAAACAACTATCGTGGTAATAACTTCAGAAATAATTATCGCGGTAGGGGTAACAACAGAGGTAATTATCAAAATAATGGATATTACCAAAACAATGGTTATAACCAAAATAACGGTTATAACCGAAACTATAATAACCAGACCAACAATAACTACAGAGGTCGTGTGTTAAGCTTCCTTTATGAGGCTTTGTTAAAAATTGTATGAATTGGGAGCGACTCAGAGGTACGCTCCCAAGCTTTCTATTTTCAATTCTGATTTCTTAATTCTATTAAATGTTTTCATAAAGCTAAGATCGGCTGGCTATGTCGGCAGAGACGCCGGCAGAACAGCGGTCGACGCTTATGTATAATTGTCTTTATATATGAGAGAGAGAGAGATACTATGTTCACTTGGCCGTCGGAGCGGTCGCACATATCAAATATGCTTAGACTGCAGTTCCCACGCATTCGAGGGCGGTCATATAACCGGGCACTCGGGAACTGCTAGATTTATATATTTGTGTTTTGTTATTGTGGCCAAATGCAAAATGCCAAATAAGGTGTTCTGTACTTAAGTCGATGCGTAACACTGAGTACAGTGTGCATTCGATATGTGAACATACTACATCTCCCCTCCTTTTGAAAAATAACGTAATTATATGGAGTTATTTTCTAGGTGTATATTTAATATAAAATGAAAATATTTTTATTATTTTTTTTTTATATGTAGTTTAATTTATTAAAAATTGTTTTGAATCAGAAAGTATAGTTTTGAATCAAAAGTGATATTTATATATAATTCATTTATTTAATTTATTATACCCGTTACTCGTAGAGTAAAAGGGTATATTGTATTCGTGCAAAAGTATGTAACAGGTAGAAGGAAGCGTTTCCGACCCTATAAAGTATATATATTCTTGATCAGGGTCACTAGCCGAGTCGATATAGCCATGTCCGTCCGTCCGTCTGTCCGTCTGTCCGTCTGTCTGTCCGTCTGTCTGTCCGTCCGTATGAACGCTGAGATCTCGGAAACTATAAAAGCTAGAAGATTGGCATTTTGCATGCAGATTCTAGGAGTTCCTACGCAGCGCAAGTTTGTTTCAAAAAGGTGCCACGCCCCTTTAACGCCCACAATCGCTTATATACGATTTTAAAAATTTAAAAATTTCGGAAAAGTAAAAATGCAGTTTTATTGTGTTTATCAATACCTATCGAAATGTAGAAGAAATTTTTCAAATCGGACCATTCGTTAAAAAGTTATGCGTGATCAAAGTTTCTATCTCCATCTCCCTCGCACTCCCTTTTACCTGAGTAACGGGTATCTGATAGTTGGGGCACCCGACTATAGCGTTCTCTTGTTTTTTTTCAATTTAATTATGGTTTTTTTTTTTTGTGTATGGTTGTTATTGTGTATGGTCATACGTGTATATATAGTAAGAGAATTAAAGCGATTATGAAATACAAATTTTTAACCTATCCTTATGAACTGTTTGCTTCTTATTTTTGTTATTTGAAATTACTATGTTTTCTCTTTCTTCTATACTTTCTACCTTATATGGTCCAGTGTATTTATAGTCTAGCTTGAGCCTCTGTTTCATTTTTTAGTAAAACTTGGTCTCCGATTTTTAAATCAAAGTTCAAAATATTTCTGTCATTGTTAAGTTTTTTGTTTGTGTTTATGGCACTCTAGCATTAATCTAGCTCTCTTAAATGCTTGTTCTAGTCTAAACTTAGATTCTTTTAGCGTAATCATCTGTGTTATATAATGGTTGTTATTATCTATACTATTGAAGTGTTTGGCTAAATTAGATGTTTTACCAAAAACTAACTCGTATGGACAATAGTCATGTGCCATAGAGGGTGTTGTGTTGAAACAGTATACGAAGTATTTCAACCATAAATCCCAATCTGTTTTATCAACTGAGATGTATGAGCGGATGAACTCATTAAATGTTCTGTGGCTTCGCACCACGGTTCCTACAGTCTGGTGATGATGTGCTGTTGAAGTTATGTTTTTTGATATTTAAGTTTTTACATACCTTCAATTATCGAATTTTTGTATTCTGTTCCCATGTCCGTAATGAACGTACTTCAGAATAAAATCTTCGAATATAGCTTTTGCTACTGTTTTTGCACTTTTGTTCTGGATTGGTATGGCTACAAAGGTACTTAGTTAAATCGCAAATTAGCGTTACTATGTATTCATTTCCTTGTTCAGATTTAGGTAGTGGACCGATCGTATCCACAATTACCCTGTCGAAAGCCGTTTGTGGCGTTTTGGTGATAGTTAATGGGGTCTTTGTATGTTTTGTTGTCTTTGCTTTTGGCATTTAGGACATTTTCTCTTATATATTTTGTTATATCTTTGGTCATGTTTTTCCAATAATAATGCCTTTTTATTTTTTTGCTAATGTTCTAGCTATGCCTGTATAACCTCCTTGTATTGGATCATCATGGAATGTAAACAGTAATGCTTCTTTCTCTTTATCATTATTTGATAATTGGGTCACCGGCTTGAGTAGCGCTACTCTGAATGATTGTAATTTTTATTGCCCATAATTTTAAAAGATTCCATTGAAATGGTTTCGAAGATCTTTTCGCTCGGTGCCACTTTGAGTTGGCTGATATTAAGTATACCGGTTTCTTTTTCAAGCCTTTGAAAGAACTGACCTAAGTCGAGAATTTCATTGGTGTACAAATCGCTAACATCACTCCTTGCTATAACCTTTTTCCATGCTTCAAGTGAATCATTTATTCGCAAGGTCACTACTTTTTCGTACCTCGTCATTAAAAATGACTGCATACGTTGGGCTGAGAAGCTTTATTTAGAATATGCCTAGGCAAAATCTATTTTTCTTTTTCTGTTCCTGCGCAGGAATTTTTCTGTTTATGTACTTTGATTTCTGGTAGTGACTTTCAGAATTTTATTATTTGTCTGGATATTTTTTAAACCGTTATTGTTATGCTTGATAGCGCGTCGGCTATATGGTTGTCTTTTCCCTTAAGATATTCCACAGTAAAATCATATTCTTCCAAGTCTAATCTCATTCGTGTTTATTTCGAACTTGGATTTGTCATTGAAAATAGATAGGTTAATGGCCTATGGTCTGTTTTGACTGTGAAATGTTTTCCATAAATATATGGTCGAAAATGGTTTATTGCCCAGTGGATAGCTGCTAGCTCTTGTTCTGTTGTATTTTTATTACTTTCTCCTTTCGTAAAGGATCTTGATGCATAGGCTACTGGTAGCTGAATGTTATTGTAATCTTGAGCAAGAACAGCTCCACTTGCTTGTTGCTTGCATCTGTTGTTTATGCAAAATTCTTTATTAAAATCGGGATATTGCAATAATGTGGTTTCATCAATTGGGTTTTTAGGTATTCGAATGCGTTTTGACATTTATCTGTCCATTCAAATTTAACATTCTTTTTACATAATCTAGTTATGTGACGTGAGTAATCGGAAAAATTTTAATAAAACGTCTGTAGTAATTGCAAAATGCAACGAATCTTCTAGCGCTGTCTGCGTCCGTTGGGACTGGGTATTTTTCTATTACTTCGTATTTTTTACTATCTGGTAAAATACCTTGTCGTACACTTGTGTCCAAGAAAGGTCACTTCGTGTCTGAAAAATGTGCACTTCTCTGGGTGCAGTTTAAGATTGTTTTTTCTACATAGATCAAAAAACGTTTGTAAGATTTTTTAATCATGTGTTTTTCTGAACAACCGATGACAATTAGGTCATCCATATACAAGAATGCCTGAGAAGGTTCGATACCTGAAAATGCAATTGTCATCATTCTTTGGAAAGAATTTGGCGCTATTTTTAAACCATAAGGTAATCGTAAAACGATAGGAGCCGTTGCTCGTGGAAAAGGACGTTATATTTCTAGACGTATCTCCGAGTTCTATTTGATGAAATCCTGACATTAGATCTAGACATGAAAAGTATTTAGCTCTACCTAATTGGTCAAGAATATCGTCTATTCTTGGTAGTGGAAATTTATCTGATAAAATTTTTTTTGTTAATTTGGCGGTAATCAATTACTAAACGCCATCTTTTTGTATCGCAATTTGGTAATGATTTTTCGGGACTATTAATAATGGACTGTTGTATTCTGAAACTGATGGTTCTATTATTTTATCTTTAATTAGTTTTTTTCACTTGTTTTTCTACTTCTTCTTTTGACTGTGGGGATTCTGTAATTCTTTATGTATACTGGTCCATCATCTTTCATTCTTATTTTTTGTTTATAGAAATTATTAGTTGATATCGGTTCGGTTTCTATTCCGAATATATATCTGTGTATTTGGTGCATAATTCTTTAAGTATTTCTTTAAATTGAGGCGGGACATTTTTGTTAATTTTTTTAAGATTTCTTCTTTTATTTGTATTTTTATTGGATTTAATTATATCGTTATTATCCAATGGTTCGACTTTAAGTGTATTTAATTGAAGAATTGCTGTTTTATTTGTTGTATTTAGAATTCGGACAAAGGGTTTTAGAATCTGCAATGGTATTTCCAATGAATACTCCATTTTGGATTTCTTGGTTTGGTATTACTATATACCTGGTTGCTGAATTTATAGTTATTTTTTTGACGACTTCAGATCTAGCTGGTAAAATTGTCGAATTATTTTCCAGTGTATGATTTATCGGAATATTAATCGGATTATAGAGATTATCTGGTCTCTGTATAAGCCAATCATGTTTCTGGTTTTAAATCTATTTGACAATTGTATTTTTTCACAAATCTATTTCCTATAATTCCATCACATGGAATAGGGAAGTTGGACGTTATTCTATGGAAATTATGTGGTATGGCATAGTTGCCTGATAGAAGTTCTATTGCTGCTAAACCTTTGCCTTTGTTTGTTCCTTCACCAATGCCTGATATTTATGTAATCTTTTTATAGTCAACATTGTTAAATGAGTCTGAGGATTCTTTGATTAGAGAGATGTCTGCACCTGTATCAACTAGTAATGTATATAATTTATTTGTGTTTTCATTTTTAAGTGAAATAAAAGATTGAAGTTAAGATTGATAGTGTGAACCGTATTCTTTACTGGGTTTTTTTATCTTAAGGGTCTTTATTGGTTTTCCGAAGTTGTTTGTACTTGTCGGACATTATTTCGTTATTTTTGTCTGTTTGCGTTTGTATTGGTATTGTCTGTTACCGTTGGCGTTTGTTATTGGAGTTATATCCATTATTGTTTCCACCACGATTGTTTCCTCTATAATTACCACGACCTCTGTAGTTGTTGGTCTGGTTAGTTATAGTTTCGGTTATAACCGTTATTTGATTATAACCATTGTTTTGGTAATATCCATTATTTTGATAATTACCTTGTTGTTTCACTCTCTACCGCGATAATTATTCTGAAGTATTACCACGTTGTTGTTTCCTTTTTGTGTGTATAGGGATTGAGGTTGGCGTTGCCTGTCATCTCAGTACTAGATTGTATGTGCTTCTTGACGGCTTCATTCATTGTTGAAAGTTGCCAGCTTCTAGGATAGTCTTTAAGTCACAGCCATGCTCACAATTTTGATCATTGTGGTTATGGTTTCCTTGTGTTGAACTTGTCGGCATGTTCAGCCGGTAGTCCTTCGTCAATGGGCGAAGCTTCAAGGAGCTTTCGTAGGTTGTCTATTTCATTTGTAAATTTTTCTGCTGCTTTGCCTCTTTGGCTTGTTTTAGCCATTTTTGCTTTGACAACGTCAGATGTTTCACCGACAATAGTGTCTTGCAGTTTTTGGATTATTGATTTTATCGTTAGTCTACTTGAACCTTATATAGTGTATATCCTACAATTTTTGATTTGACGACTTCTACAGCCACCTTCAAACGTTCCT
>JAECXW010000141.1:0-247954 GCA_018153365.1 Drosophila fuyamai
TCTTTAAGGTAATGGAATCGATGTAGATCAGTGAGTCTAGGGCTATTATGAACTCGCGCTTCAAATATTTCCTTAAATGCCGGCCAATCTACAAATTCACCGCTAAATATAGGCAATTTAACCGTTGGAAGTTTAACCTCATCGATCGTGGTTTGGTCTGGTGCTATAAACCCTGACGGTGGCGCGTTGCGATGCCCATCCTGAAAATCAAGATTGTTAATTCCTGTTGATGCCAAAAGTCGATCCTTAGTCTCATTTAGGTCAGTTCTAATCTGCGCCACACTATCAATATACGCTTCTTGGAACTTTCCTTCAAGATCTGCCTCCATATAATCGTTCCGAATCAATTCGTCATCTGCACGCACCAATTTTCGATGGTTCTCTCGGAACTCCATGCGAATATTGGCCAGAGATTCTAATCTAGTCTCCATATGCGCTTCCGAATTATTAGTGCCAGCTTTCCGAAAGTTCTCTAAAATGCGGCGTACCGAATCAATCAAAGCTGATTGCTCCGCAATTAATTCCTCAAATGTCTCAGCCATGACCTTGACCCTCTATCTCACAACAAAACACAGTGCACTAACCTTCTACAATAACCTCTTCGCGCTCCAGCGTAGTCCAAGTAGTGACCCACAGATAATCCACTCAGTCCAAGAGAAGTCTTCCCGGGTTTCGGCACCAAAATGTGTTGGCTGTGGCTGCGTACCGACGGAGCTCCAATCTTCAGCAAAATATGATGCGGCGCACAGAGTGATTGTCCACCTGTGGCGGCGTTGGAAGTTCCTCGGAGTGGCGGTCTGTTTCCCAAGGTCCCAAATAAGAAGTCGAGAGGTTCCAAAATGTGCGTTTGATTTAATTTGGTTATGTAAGGAAACGTAAAAATAAGAGCACAGAGGGTGCTTCTGAATAGATTGACTGTCGCTCGCAGAATCAGAATAATTGTCGGTTTTACATTTCGTTTTCACCGAAGCTGCAGCTCTCCAAATTATGTATATAGATATGAACAAATTAACTGTGATCTGGTTCGATCTTTCGAACAAGACTACGAATAAAGGCAAAAAAGAATGTCTGTAACTAGAGAGCTTACAGTGTGACGTCAGTTACACTGCAAGTTCTCGTGTTGACAATATACAATCCAAACACCTTCCGTATGTTACGGATAAACAAAATTTTGGGGAACATGGAGATTCTAAACTTGAATAAAGTTTAGCAACTCAAGTCGACTCGTAGGTCCCCAAATTTTATTTTGGTTTGAAAGACCCCGTTGCAAATCAACGGCCTCCACGTGGTGTTCCCTGGTTACCGATTTTAACATAAAAATCGGGAGCTAATTCGAGCGGCGAAAAACATACAAGACGGCATACTTATATTAAGTTGTTTAGCTGAGTAACGGGTATCTAATAGTCGAGGCACTCGACTATAGCGTTCTCTCTTGTTAGAAACTCGGATGTTGCAATAGCATTAACAGAACTTTCCAAGGTTCCAGCCATTCTCAACACATTGATCCCATGGCTTACAGTGTTTGAAAACACCTGTGTCGCCAATTTTACACTCATTTTTTGAAAATTATTTGGATCAATGTGCTTATCCGATAACTTTGGTGCCAAACGAGATACACCGCATGAGTCAATGTTATAAAACTCTTCAATTACCTTCCAAGACGCCACACTTTTAGATGAAATTTCATCAAATTTGAGTGGGTCTGACGGTAATGAGATATCTCTGTTCAAGAAATTATTTCTAATACTTTTGAACAAATGGACAAAATCATAAATAAATTCAGGCCCTGGACTCGTTAGCAAGGAATCCAATTTTCTAAAAGCTAGACAATTCATTGCGCCTTGATCGCCAACTATAGCTGTTACCTTAAGGCCAATTGATACACAACAATCAACGGCTCTTTTAAGGATTTGTGCATAGTGGTCGCCTCGAATAAATTTATTAACAAAAAAGACGCCCAAAACATATTTCCAGGGTTTAACCTGGCCGCGTATCATCACGGCCAGCATACCCTCTGCTGGAGATGAATATTGGTCATTTTCAGAATAACCATCTCCCAAGTCTGCAAATTGTACAATTCCTATCGGACTCATTCATATTGTTAACAAATTCTTTTAGTTTAGGCTTAAATTCCTTTAAGGGCAACCATCTTCTCAAAGATGCCTCTGATGGCATATTGAAGCCCAAATTAAATCTTAAATTATTGTATGCCTTCGGAATGTGCATACAAATTTGCAAAATTAGCCGTTTTTCCGAATCGGTGCAATGAATTCCCTTTTTCTGTGAAATTATGCTCTGGAATGTTATGACATTTTCATTTAATACTGCGGCATTTTCTTTGCTTTGAATTTTACTTTCGCACAAATTGGAGCATTCTAAAAATTTGCTTTTCAAAATTTCAAAATCTTTAAATGAGGTTAAAAGTTTAAGGCGACCAGCGCTTTCGACTTCCTCTGCATATTTTTTATTTTTTTCTTCTAGCTCCAATATTTGTGAAAGCAAAGAATTCATTTTCTGCTGCAGCATTGATGATTTTTCTTGGAACAGCATTGTTTCCAAAATTAAATAATAATTGCGGCTGTCTAATGCGTCGTTTTTATAACAAACGTCCAAATTTCTTTTAGAGAGAGCTTCATTTTGCATTTCTAAAACCGAATTGCATTGCTCCAATTCTATATTTTTTTGAATTAATATTTTATTTGAGCGATTTTCTTTACAAATTTCTTTTTTTTAACGAAATATTAAGGGATCTTAAATAACGTTGTCCCTTCAACAACTTTTTGTTTTCGTCTTTTAAGACTATATTATGTAACGATTCGTGCGGCTACGGTGGTAACAACAAAAGGTATAAAGGACGCACGCGCAAGTGTCCAGCTGCTCCTTGTCGGCTATATGGGGTGGTGATCTTGTCCTCAACCTTTAGCCTTCAGTCATTTCGAAAAATATCAAATTTTGCGTGCTACGACAAGAAATTTGGGAGGGAGAATAATCGCCCACTTATGCACAAACATCATCTCGACAGAAACTCCTCCGAATTCCCTAAGATCCTCTGCTGTCGTTGAGGATTCTCTGATGCCCTCCCTGCCTTGGCCATTCCACACCTAATCCAATCATATCTTTGTTTGAACGGCCCCTCTGGGTCGCCAACGGCCTTCACCGGGAGATCATCCTATTTAGAGGCAATTTCAAAAGCTCTTAAAACATTATAAAATATATTTACACATTACAGAAAATTCTTACAACTAACAGACATTATAAAAATAATAAAATATATATAAATAAATGAATCAAAATGCAAACAAATAAAAAAATCACGAAAAAATATTTAAATAAAAAGAATTCCTGAATCAACTCCAGAGAATCACAAAAAAAAATATGCGAGTATTGAGCGGCCGATATTTATATGCAATTGCAATTAACGAGTGACTTTACACAGCCACTTCTTTTATTTCACTCAAAAACTAAATAAATACGCTCAGAAGTATTTCGCTAAGGGCATTGGCCTTGAATTTTTGAATCCCTACTCCCGATCATTCGTATGCTGGCCGTGACCGTGAAATTCTAATTCTTTTGATTCTCCTTTTTCTTTTCTTTCTTTCCTTGGACTAATATGGGACGGTGGGGCAAAGTTTGGTCATTGGGGAATTTTGCGTAAGCTTATTATTTCCGAAAAATTTTGTGTATATGAAAAATATCACTCACCACCGTGTTGGATGTACATCGACGAAAGCGCTTCCGCGAGGTTTCCTGTGGGATTTTATTACAAAAAAATAATAAACAAAATACAAATCACCACCACTACCACTGTGCAAACCAACTTGTCATCTTTCCTTCTTTTACAATTATTTTCGCCAAAATTGGCACGGCACCAGCGGAACAGAAATTAAAATGTTCTTTTATATTGTAATCACGGGGTTAGGGTTTCATATTTCATTTCACGCGCTGCACTAACTTTTTTAATGATCCTCCGTTGTTTTTCTTTTGCTTTTCTTGTTTTTTTGCTTCTCTTTTTTCTTCTTATTTGGTTTTGTATCACCTCACTAATACTTATTCTAATTCTTAAACTATTTTCCTTCTCGTATTCATATTGCTTGCCTCTGACTTTTTTTATAACAAACTCTCCTTCATTTCCGCTCGCGATTTCTTTTTCTTCACTTTACATTAATATTTTATAATTTTTCATGCCGGACGATCGCACGCAAGTCTAATGAGTCGGGGAGTACCACGGGAACTGCTCAAATGGTTCTCTGGTTTCACTCAGCCCTCATCCCGCCTGGAGAGTCGGGAGATTGGAGAGCGCAATGGGAATGAGTATTATTCCCTCCGAAAATACCTTCTAATTGGAATCGAGTGCTTTGATCTCGAGCCTTTTGGTGACTTTGATATACTTTGACTCTCTTCAATTCGCCCTCAACTCTGACTATCTATACGCACGAATTGCAACTACAAACATTGAAATAAGGTGCAATATTAAATTATAAAACAAGAGAGAACGCTATAGTCGGGTGCCCCGACTATCAGATACCCGTTACTCAGGTAAAGGGAGTGCGAGGGAGATGGAGATAGAAACTTTGATCACGCATAACTTTTAAACGAATGGTCCGATTTGAAAAATTTCTTCTACATTTCGATAGGTATTGATAAACACAATAAAACTGCATTTTTACTTTTCCGAAATATTTCAATTTATATTTAAATAAAATCGTATATAAGCGATTGTGGGCGTTAAAGGGGGCGTGGCACCTTTTGAAACAAACTTGCGCTGCGTAGGAACTCCTAAAATCTGCATGCAAAATGCCAATCTTCTAGCTTTTATAGTTTCCGAGATCTCAGCGTTCATACGGACAGACAGACGGACAGACGGACAGACGGACAGACGGACATGGCTAGATCGACTCGGCTAGTGATCCTGAACAAGAATATATATACTTTATAGGGTCGGAAACGCTTCCTTCTACCTGTTACATACTTTTGCACGAATACAATATACCCTTTTACTCTACGAGTAACGGGTATAAAGATCTAAAAGGCCTCAAGGCCCCCTCGAGTTGGATGCCGGGGAAATTTCCCCCTCGTCGCGTCCTCCTTGTGTCTTTCTTCTTCTCTTCGGGAACTTTGATGGCTTTTTGAAATGGGAATTTCTCAACTGCTGCCGCGAGTTTTCCGGGCCAGGCAATACGCGCCAAACCTAACAAAAAAATGATAAAACCGGATTGCTTGCCCGCAGATAATCCCCAATATCCTCTGGCTTACCCTTGGAATCGGCTTTAGGGTCGGTCGATATTTTTTTGTTCACTTATTCGGGTTTTTTTCCTTTCTTGATGCTGCTCCAACTGAAACACATTATCTTAAGTTTTTTTTTCCCGCTCAGGCTTCACAAGTTTTTTTCTTAAGCACTTACTGGACACAACGTCACTCTTGGCCTGCCGAAAAATGAAAGAACAATTGTGGCGCGCGGACCTCGGTCGGAGCCATCTCCGATCTCCCTAGCCATGACTTCGCCATTTTTCCTGACCTGACAATTACCTCTGTTGCCTCTTTTACTCCGAAACCTTTACCCCCAGAATTCTTCTTCTATCCCAGCCGGTAGTACCCACGCCGACAACTAGATGGCGGCACAACCATTTCCAACGCTGCAAAGATACTTCTCTGCCACAAGCGTTACAAATTACCCCCTCCGCAAGATCAGTCTTGGGGGTGAGACTCCCAAGGCTGATACCACCGAGCTTGAGGCAGCAAACTTATTGCCTCATGTCCTTTGCATGATACCTCCCGACAAAATGGCCTTGCAAATCCTCCAAGTCGTAGTACGAGTTTCCTATTTTTTTTCGCACCCTTGCTTTCAAGTAGCTTGGGCCTAATTTGGCATTATACCCCGCTTGGAAATTGCTTTGTTTATAATTTTTACGAAACACCTCCTGACCAACAACGTATGACACTTCTCTAGAGCGGAGATTGTAAAGCCGTTCATTTTTGTCATTCTGTTTTTTCATTATTTCGATGGCTTTGCCTCGTACCAACTCCAAAGAATCTTCCCTAGAAAAGACCATAGAACGATCCTGTAACAAACTTAACGCCTTTAGCAACTTATAGGTTGCACCAGATCCCACGAAATGCTGACCAAATACCATATAATAGGGAGTTGTACCCAAACTAGAATGTACAGCCGATCCTAACGCACAGCAAATGCTGCTCAGCTCTTCATCCCAATTCTTTTGATCGGGCCTGACATACGATCGAATGGCTGCTATAACCGATCTATTTACCCGCTCGGACGCATTTGATTGTGGTGAATATACCGCTGTGAGAGTATGACTCACTTTGTAGTTACGGAGAAATTTTTGAAATACCTCGGACTTGAACTGGGACCCATTGTCGGAAACGACCGTTTCTGGTACCCCAAACGTATGAAACAAATCTTGTTGTAGATACTTGATGACTACATCAGCTGTTAATTTTTTTACTGCTTTAAGGAAAACAAACTTGGAATAATGATCTAGTACGATGAAGATGCCAATATTACCACTTTTAGAGCGCGGATACGGGCCCAAAAAGTCAATATATATCCTTTGAAAAATCTTTCCGACTCTGGAGGTACCCCAATCGGTGGTCTCTGTACGATATTTGGTGCTTTGGTCATCTTGCAGGTATCGCAAGCTAGAACGTAAGATTTCGCATCTTTTACCAATCCAGGCCAATAATAATACCTTCGCACTCGCTCAAGCGTCTTGTGAATTCCGCCGTGCGTTCTTTAAAACCTCCTGAATTAAACCTTTCGGAATCCAAAGTTTCCAGATAAACTGATCATGCAGAGATTCTCCTGTGGAAAACTCCATTTTTTTATAGAGCAAACCATCGACTATTTTAACATCAGGCAACTTATCATTGTTCGCTTTGACCTTGTCAATGAATTCCACGTACTCTGCAGATTTAAACTCCGCTGAGTCCAAATCAACTAACAACCCCTGACTTGCGTCTAACTCTGCCAAATTCTCCTCGTTTACTCGGGACAGCGCGTCCGGCACAACATTAAGCTTGCCGCTGCGATGCTCGATCTTGAAATTGAACCCTTGTAATTTAAGAGACCAACGAGCCAATCGAGAGTGTAAGTCCCTTTGCGTCATCAACCATTTTAAAGAGGCATGATCTGTGATGACTGTGAACTCGTGGCCCTCCACATAAGCCCTAAATTTATTAATACAAACAATGGCCGCGAGGCATTCTTGTTCAGTGACCGAGTAACTTTGCTGGCACTTGTTCAATTTCTTTGATACGAACGCTATTGGATATTCATCGCCCTCGCTAGTCTTTTGAACCAAAACTCCCCCGACACCGGTCTTACTAGCGTCACACTGCACGAAGAATGGCTTTCCAAAATCTGGACTGCGAAGAACAGGTGCTGAACATAACATCTTTTCAGCCCTTCAAATGCCTGCTTTCCTTCGGGAGTCATTACAAATTTCTTTCTCGGTTTCAATAAATCCGTCAAGGGCGCTGCTACTGCTGAAAAATTCTGGATGAACTTGCGATACCAACCGACCATGCCTAAAAATCTTCGTAGGCTTTTCAGTGAATTTGGCAGAGGAAAATCGTTCATAGCCGATATTTTATCCGGGTCAGTTTTTATCACACCCTCCCCAACAATGTGGCCCAGGTATCTCACAGAGCGCATACAAAATTTGCTTTTTTCTACATTAAGCGTGAGACCTGCAGACTTAATGTGCCCAGCAACTACTCCCAATACCCTTAAATGTGACTCAAAACCATCGGAAACGATCAACAAATCGTCGAGATACACGAATACCTCATTTCGTAACTCTGCTGGTATGACTTTGTCCATCAGCCGAGTCATGGTTTGTGAAGCATTGGTTAGACCAAAAGGCATGACTTTATACTGATAAAGCGGCTTTCCAGGAATAGTAAATGCCGTCTTATCGCGCGAATCTGGGTCGAGAGGTACTTGCCAATAGGCGTCTTTTAGGTCAAGACTAGATATATACATTGCTTTCGGTAGGCGACCTAAAATACCGTCTATCTGTGGAAGAGGATATGCACCTTTTCTGGTAACCGCGTTTACCTTTCTGCTATCTAAACAAAGACGGACCTTTCCGGGTTTTTGAACCAAAACAACTGGTGACGACCATGCGCTGTCTGACTCTTCAATTACTCCAAGCTTAAGCATACGATCTACCTCAGCATATAAAAGTTTTTCTACCGCTGGAGACACTGGAAAATGTCGCTGCTTTACGGGCTTAGCATCCCCAACATCTATTGAATGGGACAATATGGAAGTTTTTCCCAGTCCAGATACGGAAAATGACGGAAATTTACTTATGACTTTTTGTAACTCGTCGTGCTGCTGTGCAGAGAGATCGTGGGTTGAAGATACTATCTCGGAAATTTGCATCTCGGGAGGCAGCAAATCGAATTTAGACCAAAAATCAATTCCTAAGTATAAATCTTGGCTGAGGGATGGAATTAAATGCAGATCCAAGTTTTCTTCCTGGTCTTTATACCGGACAGGTGTATTTATTCGACCCACTACTTCTTGCCTTTTCCATCCGCAGTGCTTACTGAAGACCCCCCACGCTTGAAAGGTATTTGACTCCTTAAAATTTGCTGAGCCAGATTTCCGCCTATGACGCTTACTGCAGCTCCCGTGTCTAACAAACCCATTACTATTCGGTCTAAGACCCGTACTTCGGCATAAGGGCGCTTGTCTTTATCCTTATATCGAATACTGTTAATTGTTTTAATGGCTGCCCAATAATTCCTCATTCGCTGAGCATTCCGGGATAGCGATTTTGATCGTTCTAGATAAGGCTGAACTTTAAAGGAGTTTTTACTGAGTTTAATTAAATTTGGCCATACCGATATGGGATTAACAACTGATTCGGATTCGGGTTTCGGAGTATCGAGGTCTTCTTCTTGTTCAGCAGACTTTGGAAAAACTATGGCTTCGCTTCGGGATTCGTCGACCGTTGACGTTGAACACACAACGGCTGACGAGGCTGTGTGTTCACTTTCATGTTTTTTTGACATTTACTGCAAGATGTTTTGTAAGTATTTGGCTTGCCACAGCCCCAGCAAAAAAGTCTTCGTTTTCCTGTACAGTCTTGGTATCGATGCCCCTCTTGATGGCAGTTCCAGCACAGTAAAGCTACGGCTCCTACTTCTACTTCCGCTTCTGACCCAGAAAATTCAGAAGCATCATCGGATAAATGCTCTTCCAAAAGCTCGGAAACTTGCTTTCGGAAAGGTGTACTTTTCTGATATGAAAAATTCCGCCTAACGTCGTCCAGAAAACTTTCTCTTCGCCTACAAATTTCTCTTAATTGGTCGACTGAATGTATCTGAACATTTAAAAGTTCGTGTCGGATTTCTGGTCGCAAGTTCCTACTCAGAATTTCGACCGTGGATTTATCGGAAAGAGGCACTTCCAAACCATCCATAAGGGCAACAATGGCATCATAGAAGCTATCGAAGCTCTCATTTTCTTTCTGTTTTCTGACGCGTATTGCCTCCCTAATGTCGACATCAGTTCTTGTATCTCGGAATTGCTTCCTTAGAGCTTGACAAAGAAGATCCCAACGGAGGTCTCTGGAAGTTTTGTGGAAACGCCAATAAAACTCCCTAGCCTTGCCATCAAATAGCAGACTTGCGTTTCCGCACAAAACAGCAAAATTTCCTTCCAAGGTCTGATGCGTTAATGCTTCTACCCGGTAAATAAAATTATCCACACTAATTCCCTCTGAACTGCCATTGAAACGAATCTTCCAACTGTTCAGAATATGCCCAACCTTATCAGGCCTACTCAACAAATCGGAACCCATACTATTTGGAGTCAATCTTGCATGAGCAGGGAAACTAGCTGAGTTTTGACTGCTAGGCCTTCCGGGTTCTTGCCAATTAGAATTCAGGTTTTCGACCTCAGGAATTTGTGTGTTTCGAATAGCAAGTACTGATAGGTTTCTCTCTATGATTTGAGCCATTTCCTGCGTCAGCTGAGTAAGCAAGTCGTTTTTCATACTCTGTACTGCCTGATTTACCAAGTTTCCTATCTCTTGCTCAGTACGATTTTCAATAGGTTTTACTGCTGGTGCTGGAGAATTTACGGTTTGCTTACTGCTTGATGGGAGTTGGAAACATACGACCCCACAGACAGGACATTCCCGGTGACTTTTTGAATGGGTCGTTATACACGACTTGTGAAATTCATGACCACATTTTGTTTTATATGTCGTAGTCGTTAACAAAGCTTTGTTGCACAGCATACATTTTTGGGAATTTTCCCCTTGTGCCTCCTCATTGTCCGCCATTTTTCTTAATAATTAACTATTGTTGTATTAAAAAAAAAGACTCAAAAAAAAATATACATGTAAAAAAATATCAATAAGAATAATAAAAAAAATATAATAAATTCTCAGAAGAAACCAAGTTGAACTGTTTCCTTATGCTCAGTTGCAATTATGACTCCAATCAGTTGAATTCATGTGACATAGACAAACAAAAAGAATAGATATCTGGTTTGGAATAAAAATTTAAAAAAAAATTCGATAAAATTTACGTTTATAAATAGGTTGCCTTCTAATATAGGTTCTCTCCCTGCGAGACTCTAATCAGCGATTTTCTTCGGAGTCTCTTGAGAATAATAAAGATGGAAAAATATAAAATGTTTGGTAATGCAGAGCTAAATGGCTAGTTAGCAGTCTATGCTCTGCCAATAAACAACAAATACGCAAAACGTTGTTTTCCAAGCTCAGAATCAAAACCTACAAATATCCTACAATTACGAATTGGCTTTTCGTGTTCGTTGTGAGACGTGGCCAGATGATTATCTTGTTAAAACCAATGCAACTGTAAGTCCAATGCGCTTCATCAACGCGATGCCAATCCGTTTACGGAAAACATGGGTTCTCAGCGCCGACTACCTATCCGTGGCCAGTGGAAAAACTAATAATAATTCTTCCATCTGTCTATCCAAGCGTCTAGCTAGTCCTTGCTATCGATCCCGAAAACAATGTAAATAGGAAAGATTTTTCCTCACTTTTTCTATCTCAGCTGTGGCTAGTTGATTACTTGCGGACAAGTTCATCAACTATAGATCCTATTCACCTGATTTAGAATTTGAAGAGAGAAAGAGGGATAGTTACTAGGCTCAGTATCGCGGCAACCGTTGGCTAGCTGTAAACACATATTTTAGCCCACCGGGGTACTGCCCAAAAAAAAATTGTAAGAGAAAGGTATTTTGTCTAACTGTGTTTGTGTTTTAGTGATTTTTTTTGTTATTAACAAAACGATTTTTTCGCCACTACGTTGGGCGCCAGATAATTTATGAAATGAATAATATTATTAATGTAACGATTCGTGCGGCTACGGTGGTAACAACAAAAGGTATAAAGGACGCACGCGCAAGTGTCCAGCTGCTCCTTGTCGGCTATATGGGGTGGTGATCTTGTCCTCAACCTTTAGCCTTCAGTCATTTCGAAAAATATCAAATTTTGCGTGCTACGACAAGAAATTTGGGAGGGAGAATAATCGCCCACTTCTGCACAAACATCAGCTCGACAGAAACTCCTCCGAATTCCCTAAGATCCTCTGCTGTCGTTGAGGATTCTCTGATGCCCTCCCTGCCTTGGCCATTCCACACCTAATCCAATCATATCTTTGTTTGAACGGCCCCTCTGGGTCGCCAACGGCCTTCACCGGGAGATCATCCTATTTAGAGGCAATTTCAAAAGCTCTTAAAACATTATAAAATATATTTACACACTACAGAAAATTCTTACAACTAACAGACATTATAAAAATAATAAAATATATATAAATAAATGAATCAAAATGCAAACAAATAAAAAAATCACGAAAAAATATTTAAATAAAAAGAATTCCTGAATCAACTCCAGAGAATCACAAAAAAAAATATGCGAGTATTGAGCGGCCGATATTTATATGCAATTGCAATTAACGAGTGACTTTACACAGCCACTTCTTTTATTTCACTCAAAAACCAAATAAATACGCTCAGAAGTATTTCGCTAAGGGCATTGGCCTTGAATTTTTGAATCCCTACTCCCGATCATTCGTATGCTGGCCGTGACCGTGAAATTCTAATTCTTTTGATTCTCCTTTTTCTTTTTTTTCTTTCCTTGGACTAATATGGGACGGTGGGGCAAAGTTTGGTCATTGGGGAATTTTGCGTAAGCTTATTATTTCCGAAAAATTTTGTGTATATGAAAAATATCACTCACCACCGTGTTGGATGTCCATCGACGAAAGCGCTTCCGCGAGGTTTCCTGTGGGATTTTATTACAAAAAAATAATAAACAAAATACAAATCACCACCACTACCACTGTGCAAACCAACTTGTCATCTTTCCTTCTTTTACAATTATTTTCGCCAAAATTGGCATCGGCACCAGCGGAACAGAAATTAAAATGTTCTTTTATATTGTAATCACGGGGTTAGGGTTTCATGTTTCATTTCACGCGCTGCACTAACTTTTTTAATGATCCTCCGTTGTTTTTCTTTTGCTTTTCCTGTTTTTTTGCTTCTCTTTTTTTTTTTCTTCTTATTTGCTTTTGTATCACCTCACTAATACTTATTCTAATTCTTAAACTATTTTCCTTCTCGTATTCATATTGCTTGCCTCTGACTTTTTTTATAACAAACTCTCCTTCATTTCCGCTCGCGATTTCTTTTTCTTCACTTTACATTAATATTTTATAATTTTTCATGCCGGACGATCGCACGCAAGTCTAATGAGTCGGGGAGTACCACGGGAACTGCTCAAATGGTTCTCTGGTTTCACTCAGCCCTCATCCCGCCTGGAGAGTCGGGAGATTGGAGAGCGCAATGGGAATGAGTATTATTCCCTCCGAAAATACCTTCTAATTGGAATCGAGTGCTTTGATCTCGAGCCTTTTGGTGACTTTGATATACTTTGACTCTCTTCAATTCGCCCTCAACTCTGACTATCTATACGCACGAATTGCAACTACAAACATTGAAATAAGGTGCAATATTAAATTATAAAAAGATCTAAAAGGCCTCAAGGCCCCCTCGAGTTGGATGCCGGGGAAATTTCCCCCTCGTCGCGTCCTCCTTGTGTCTTTCTTCTTCTCTTCGGGAACTTTGATGGCTTTTTGAAATGGGAATTTCTCAACTGCTGCCGCGAGTTTTCCGGGCCAGGCAATACGCGCCAAACCTAACAAAAAAATGATAAAACCGGATTGCTTGCCCGCAGATAATCCCCAATATCCTCTGGCTTACCCTTGGAATCGGCTTTAGGGTCGGTCGATATTTTTTGTTCACTTATTCGGGTTTTTTTTCCTTTCTTGATGCTGCTCCAACTGAAACACATTATCTTAAGTTTTTTTTCCCGCTCAGGCTTCACAAGTTTTTTTCTTAAGCACTTACTGGACACAACGTCACTCTTGGCCTGCCGAAAAATGAAAGAACAATTGTGGCGCGCGGACCTCGGTCGGAGCCATCTCCGATCTCCCTAGCCATGACTTCGCCATTTTTCCTGACCTGACAATTACCTCTGTTGCCTCTTTTACTCCGAAACCTTTACCCCCAGAATTCTTCTTCTATCCCAGCCGGTAGTACCCACGCCGACAACTAGATGGCGGCACAACCATTTCCAACGCTGCAAAGATACTTCTCTGCCACAAGCGTTACAATTATTTCGTTTTAAAGAATTTATAATAAAATCCTTTTTCTAATACATTTAAAGAAAAGCTAGGAGAGCTCAATCCTTGTGGTTTACATTTTGTGTAAACAGGAGAGTTCAATCCTTTTTCTAATACATTTAAAGAAAAGCTAGGAGAGCTCAATCCTTGTGGTTTACCTTTTGTGTAAACAGGAGAGCTCAATCCTTTTTCTAACACGTTTATAGATAGAGGAGAGCTCAATCCTTTAGATTCTAAATAATTAGGAGAGCTCAATCCATCTTCTAAAATATTTAATTTATTAAGGCTTGTCGAAATTACTTGTGTTGACTTATTTTCTAATTTAATTTTAAATTGACTTTGGTGCTGCTCGCACAACAAAACAACATCTTTTTCGTTATTGTGAATTTGTTTCAATTCACAGAATTCTCTAATTGATTCTACATTAAGGCCTATTAGGCCTATAGCACTACGACAAGCCTTAATTGCACACATAGTATTTTTACTTTTTTGCCAAGGGCTGAACATGGGTTCATGCACTGGCATATAACCTAAATAATAATAATAATAAAAAATAAATATTAATAAACTTACATAAATTAAATATAATTAAATAACTTAACTGAATTGAATAAATAACTTAATTATAATAAATGAAATAAATACTTACCCAAAATTTCGGTCGGAACACTTCCCTCCCTCAGAGTTCCACCTGAGAAGCATTCCGACCTGAAGTGTGCTTGGCACACCCGAGCACGCTTGTCTGCGTGGCTTATTTTAAGGTTTTCCAACCATTTCCACCTGTTTCCCTCCTTCGGGATACAGAAGGCATTAATATGCCCCACACAGTTGTAAACTATGCATTTTTTTATGCTGAAATAAATAAATAAATAAAAAAATAAATAAATAACTAAAAAAATAAATAAATAAATAAAAAATAAATAAATAAATAAATAAAATAAATAAATAAAAACAAAAAATAATTAAAAAATATGTATAAAAATTAAAAAATTATAATAAGAACTAAATTCTGTTAGTGTTTCAAGTACAAATTAAAATTGAATTTTGAAATCAAATCAAATCAAATTTTCTTTCTGTTATTGAATTCGCGCAATGAAATGAAAAGACAAAGACAAAAACTTACAACAAGCGTCACACACATACAAACAAAACAAAACACTTATTTTTCTTCACGCTACTTAAACATTTTCCGGATCCATTTTCCTGTTTTCCTCGATTCCTTCCTGAACTGAAAATTGCTTGGGATAGCAAGCTAAATAAAGACACAATTAATATTAGCTTAAAAGTAATTATAAATTTCTAATTATATTTTAAATTAATATTATTTTATACTTATCTTGTCTCTCACTACTTGCTGCAACCAAATTTTTTTCCAATTGTCAATGTCTCAGCTGAAGGCAAAGAAATTGAAACGGCCCTTATTCAATTCAATGTCCACTTTCCACATGGGACTGAATTGAACGCCTACATTTCTTATGGGACTGAATTTAACGTCCACAATTCAGATTGGACTGAATTTAACGTTCACATTTCAAATGGGATTGAATTTCTAACATTGAGAAAAAGAGAATAACATGCCAAATGAGAGATTTTCTCTGCCATGTTTTTGAGTAATTTTCTTTCTCTCCCATGACTTTGGCCAAACACGAGAGAATGCATTGAAAGTAAACCAACAGAGAAATCACTGAAAGAATAAGGATTAATAAGGATTCCGATTTACCATCGATTTATATCAAACCCCTGGGCTACATTTTTCCAAAAATAAATTATTTCTACATATTAAGCCATATATAAACACATTTTTTGAATTTTATTTATGAAACAACGTTGCTAAGTGTTAATTGGGTTCCTTAACGCGTTGATTCGGTTCTGTAAAAGTAATAAAATATCATAAATCTATCAAAATATAACCAAGGCCCGCCAAATTTTTTGAATTCAACCCTTATTTGTTGTACTCTTCAATCGCACGCAGCTCTTACGGCGGTTGCATCCTATTCCTGGTCCCTCGCACATGTTTGAACAGCTACATTTTCCCCACACCGATCAAACACGGGCGTCAAGCCGGCGTCGTAAAAACCACGGGCAGAGCAAATGAAATCTCTATATATATTCTTACTCTATGGTTTATAAGAAACAGCAGGAAAACCATAGACATAGAGTAAGAAACTGTTTAGAGGTTTCATTTGCTCTGCCCGAGCCTCTGCCGAAGCTCTGCTGAGAGCTATGTTCGAAGCTAACTTCTTCTAACTTCGGTTTCTCACCACACCCAACATGTGCGAGGCACAAGCAATAGTATGGGGAGTTTTCGCACCTATCCTTAGGAATAACTACGAGCAGTGCAGCAATACGAATTCACCATGGGCATGGATTCAAGCTCGATTCGAACCATGATACAATAACATAAGGTAGTCTCGTCGGCAATTTTTGGTACCCTACTATTAAAACAATGAGTGCGAGTGAGATGGGAACTGTTTAGTAAGTGCGAGCAGAGCGACAATAGAATGTGTGGATTAACCCTTATATGGTTCAGGGGTTTTTTTTTTGCCTTTCATAATTAAAAGAGTTTAATTTTTTTTTTATAATTTAATTTTTAATAATTTTGAATTAGAAATTATGCGTTGTTTTTGCCTCTGAATACTGAGTCTTTTGTTAAGATTCTTAATTCTAAAATATATTCTAATCTTTTTTCTAAACATTTCGGTGCCTTTGTAAATTTGACGCCATCGACGTGCTTGCGGCACACATTGCAAAATGTCATCTTGCTTAAGAATTAATTTCCTTAAAAATTCGTCCGCAGACAACCTTTCCCTTCAAAAGCCGAACCATAGCATAGAGTAAGAAATTACATAGAGGTTTCATTTGCTCTGCCCGGGCCTCTGCCAAAGCTCTGCTGAGAGCCATGTTCGAAGCTAACTTCTTCTAACTTCGGTTTCTCACCACTTCTAACATGTGCGAAGCACAAGCAATAGTATGGGGAGTTTTCGCACCTATCCTTAGGAATAAGAGCGAGCAGTGCAGCAATAAGAATTCACCATGGGCATCGATTCAAGCTCGATTCGAACAAATGAAAAACTCTCTTTTTTTCCGTTTTTCCCTACGTGGCATCACTGGCAAAGTCACTCGAGAGCGCGGGCAGAGCAAATGAAACCTCTATATAGTTTCTTACTCTATGCAAGGAGAGGAATGCAAACGTAAGTACAAATTTTATTTATTTTAATTTTTATTAATTTCCTTCTTTTTATATAGATGAATCCATACTTTGGATTTAATTATGGGCCTCAAATGCCCCCCCATATCCTTCCCCATACCCTGTGCCCTATCCTGCCCCATATCCTGCCCCATATCCCGCCCCATATCACGCCCCATACCCCGCCCCATACCCTCCTCAGTACCGCCAGTACCCACCGCCAGCTTACACGGTGCCAAGTAATTACTATCCCCCCCCCCCCAATCCTCATCAAGGGAGGGGTGGAAAACGACGAACAAGGCGTTCGTACAGGAGACATAATGATGCACCATCAGCGGCGGTAGCAGCAGCATCAGCGGCACCGGTAGAGGCACCTGCGGCGGTAGCGGCACCATCTGCGGCGGTGGCGGCAGCGGCAGATGCAATTACTGCCGCACTGGCCAAGATGTCACCGCCCCCTTCTTCTGAGGAACCAGAGAAATAAAATATAATACATAAAATAATATACATACATATGTATGAAAATATCCAAATATCCAATTGAAATTAAAATGACATGTAAAATTGAAATTTATAAAATGTGTTTGTATTTCTTTTTGTCCCTGGCCGCGGCCAGTATGTATGTATTGGTAAGCGTGGCATTGCGTTGCCATTTCATGTACAGTTGTGGTCAAAAGTTTTTGCACATTTCTTATGAGTAAGTACGTGTAATTTGTGCAAATACTTTTGATCACCCCCTTATTTCATGTGTATGACTATGTGTTATTGCTTATGTTATACTCAACTTACTTACATACATATAAGTTATGTCCAGCCGTGGTTGGGGGTGGGAAACTCCCTGGGTTTAGCTACAGTGATTCGCAGCTTATTTATTATGTATGTTTTAATTCTTTCTCGCAGCTTTAACTTGTTGTTACTTTTTTGAAAATACTTTTATATTTTATATTTGTTTTGAAATATTGTTTAACAGAAATGTTTTTGGTTTTTATACCCTTGCAGAGGGTATTATAATTTTGGTCAAAAGTGTGCAACGCAGTAAAGGAGACATCTCCGACCCTATAAAGTATATATATTCTTGATCAGGATCACCTCCTGAGTTGATATAGCCATGTCCGGCTGTCTGTTTCTACGCGAACTAGTCTCTCAGTTTTAAAGATAACGAATTGAAACTTTGCACACACCCTTCTTTCCTTTGCACGCAGTATATAAGTCGGAACGGCCGGGATCGGTCGACTATATCCTATAGCTGCCATATAACTGAACGATAGGAAACGCCATAAATTTGTAAAGTTAGGAAGTTGGGATTTTCTATGGCTTTTTTATTTGGCCAATCAATTCGACCTGCCGAATTTCATAAGAATCGGCCGACTATATCTTATAGCTGCCATATAACTGAACGATTGAAATTTCCATAACTTTGCTGTTTTTAAAGTTAGGAAGTTGGGATTTTTATTAGTATTAAGAATGCATCATATGAATAATTTTGGAGAATATTATTTACAGAATATTCTGCAAGGGTATATCAACTTCGGCTCCGCCCGAAGTTAGCTTTCCTTTTAGCTGTGATTTTTGTTACTTTTATCGGGTTGTAGTTGTTTATGAGTTTATTATACCCGTTACTCGTAGAGTAAAAGGGTATATTGTATTCGTGCAAAAGTATGTAACAGGTAGAAGGAAGCGTTTCCGACCCTATAAAGTATATATATTCTTGTTCAGGATCACTAGCCGAGTCGATATAGCCATGTCCGTCTGTCCGTCTGTCCGTCTGTCCGTCTGTCCGTCTGTCCGTCTGTCTGTCCGTATGAACGCTGAGATCTCGGAAACTATAAAAGCTAGAAGATTGGCATTTTGCATGCAGATTTTAGGAGTTCCTACGCAGCGCAAGTTTGTTTCAAAAAGGTGCCACGCCCCCTTTAACGCCCACAATCGCTTATATACGATTTTATTTAAATATAAATTTAAATATTTCGGAAAAGTAAAAATGCAGTTTTATTCTGTTTATCAATACCTATCGAAATGTAGAAGAAATTTTTCAAATCGGACCATTCGTTTAAAAGTTATGCGTGATCAAAGTTTCTATCTCCATCTCCCTCGCACTCCTTTTACCTGAGTAACGGGTATCTGATAGTCGGGGCACCCGACTATAGCGTTCTCTCTTGTTTTTTTTATGAGTTTGGTGTAAGTGCTCTTTATTACCCGCCCAACGTTTTTAACACTTTGCCATGCAAGGAATTTGGAGTGTTAGCCCTGAAGTGATTTGATGTGTGTTTGTTTTTTTTTTAGTTCCCCATTATATTTATTAGTTCAGTTTCTCCATGTTAACATTCATATACAAATCTTTGTCTCAATAGCAATAAATAATCAAGTTCATTTCAATATCTTTTTTTTTTTTTAGTTTTTAACAAATGTTTCATTTTCTTTTTAGAGAAGGCTTATCCTAATATATATATTCTTAACATATTATTAAATAATGTTGAAATATTTAATTTGATTATATAATTTTACATTGTACAAGACGATAAATCTATAGAAATTGATTTTTATTTTTTTAATTTCTTATATATATATATATGTATGTATATGCATTAGCTTATTAAATGTTATTTATTTTTGTTTTGTTTTTAACGTGTTACCTTTTAAACTGAAGTTTTATTAAGTGAAGGATTTGGAAATCGAACCGCAAATCCTGAAACTTTATGTTTAATTCAGTTACATGTCTTGAAATTTTTTTGTGACAAATTTACCTGCACATATGTAAGGGGAAAAGAAAAGCCAAAGAAGTTTATACTGTTTATTAATTTTATATTTCAAATACTGTTTCGAAAGACACCACTCTTCCTCATCAGCGATCTTTTCTTTTCAATTGCTTGAAAAGACGATAGATCGGACAGTTTTTGAAAACGGCCTAACATTTTAAAATGATAACTTAAATTTATTAGAAAATTAAAAGAGAATTCATACTTATATTGTAAATTTTTAATTTTTTTCGCTTTTGGACAGTTTTTGTCGGAAATCGTGCTTCTCTTACATGCTCTGCCAACTCTGTCTTTAAGTTTTTGATTGGCGTCCCATTTTTCATGGTACCACTTACTGTGCTTGTATAATAACACTTTCAGCAAATGCTTTAAAATACTTTTCCTGTGCTTAGCGCATGGGTCAGTAGGAGCAAACCAATAAGGATATATTTTATTGGTTTCTTCTATGCATTTCTGCTCTAAAAATTCGGAAATATTTCGTCGGTTTGGACGATCCTTAAATTCCGTATCAAATATATAAACATGATGCATTGTTATTTCAAACATTGCATCAGAAGGATTTTTTAAATATAGTTCATGGGAACTGTAATTTTTTGCCTTGATGAACTGTTCAGTTTTTGATTCCATATCATCAAGGCAAGCCAAAAATTTTGTGCATTTGGGGCAATTATCTGCATTTAATTTTTTTTAAATAACGTAGCCCAAGAAATATCTTACAGCATTACGTTCTCCTAACTTTTCGTTAGGGCAAGCACTTTCTCTTGGTTCTATAGCCAATTGAACTGCTGGATTAACTACTGGAACTACTGCTTTTTCTGCACAGCTTTCCAATTCTATTTTGCTTTTTTCAATATCCTGCATCATTCCTGGTTCATATGACCAATCTAAGGAAATGTCAGAATCTGGAATACAATTTGTATTCTTTAGTGTGTGCTCATTTATTATTTTTGTAGCCCACAAATTTTTCAAAGCATATAATATTTGCTGTGCTGTTGGATTGGTAAAATTTCCAAACTTAGATCTCAGCAACCCAAATAAATTTTCCAATGGATCTTGGCAAAACCGATTTAAACGTATATATTGAATGCTTTCACTTTCCAAAAGTTTATCACATACGTTTATAATTCTCTGACAGCTTGCTTTTAGTTTTATAACGCAAGTTGCAGTTAAATTTTTGCCGGTATTGCGGTCCTGCAAAAATTGTATTTCATGTCATTATCTGAACGATAGGTGCCTTCATTCAAAAGGTCAAAACCATCGTTCATTTTTTTTAGAAACTCGGATGTTGCAATAGCATTAACAGAACTTTCCAAGGTTCCAGCCATTCTCAACACATTGATCCCATGGCTTAAGGTGTTTGAAAACACCTGTGTCGCCAATTTTACACTCATTTTTTGAAAATTATTTGGATCAATGTGCTTATCCGATAACTTTGGTGCCAAACGAGATACACCGCATGAGTCAATGTTATAAAACTCTTCAATTACCTTCCAAGACGCCACACTTTTAGATGAAATTTCATCAAATTTGAGTGGGTCTGACGGTAATGAGATATCTCTGTTCAAGAAATTATTTCTAATACTTTTGAACAAATGGACAAAATCATAAATAAATTCAGGCCCTGGACTCGTTAGCAAGGAATCCAATTTTCTAAAAGCTAGACAATTCATTGCGCCTTGATCGCCAACTATAGCTGTTACCTTAAGGCCAATTGATACACAACAATCAACGGCTCTTTTAAGGATTTGTGCATAGTGGTCGCCTCGAATAAATTTATTAACAAAAAAGACGCCCAAAACATATTTCCAGGGTTTAACCTGGCCGCGTATCATCACGGCCAGCATACCCTCTGCTGGAGATGAATATTGGTCATTTTCAGAATAACCATCTCCCAAGTCTGCAAATTGTACAATTCCTATCGGACTCATTCATATTGTTAACAAATTCTTTTAGTTTAGGCTTAAATTCCTTTAAGGGCAACCATCTTCTCAAAGATGCCTCTGATGGCATATTGAAGCCCAAATTAAATCTTAAATTATTGTATGCCTTCGGAATGTGCATACAAATTTGCAAAATTAGCCGTTTTTCCGAATCGGTGCAATGAATTCCCTTTTTCTGTGAAATTATGCTCTGGAATGTTATGACATTTTCATTTAATACTGCGGCATTTTCTTTGCTTTGAATTTTACTTTCGCACAAATTGGAGCATTCTAAAAATTTGCTTTTCAAAATTTCAAAATCTTTAAATGAGGTTAAAAGTTTAAAGGGACCAGCGCTTTCGACTTCCTCTGCATATTTTTTATTTTTTTCTTCTAGCTCCAATATTTGTGAAAGCAAAGAATTCATTTTCTGCTGCAGCATTGATGATTTTTCTTGGAACAGCATTGTTTCCAAAATTAAATCATAATTGCGGCTGTCTAATGCGTCGTTTTTATTACAAACGTCCCTATTTCTTTTAGAGAGAGCATCATTTTGCATTTCTAAAACCGAATTGCATTGCTCCAATTCTATATTTTTTTGAATTAATATTTTATTTGAGCGATTTTCTTTACAAATTTCTTTTTTTTAACGAAATATTAAGGGATCTTAAATAACGTTGTCCCTTCAACAACTTTTTGTTTTCGTCTTTTAAGACTATATTATTTCGTTTTAAAGAATTTATAATAAAACAAGAGAGAACGCTATAGTCGAGTGCCTCGACTATTAGATACCCGTTACTCAGCTAAACAACTTAATATAAATATGCCTTCTTGTATGTTTTTCGCCGCTCGCATTAGCTCCCGATTTTTATGTTAAAATCGGTACCCAGGGAACACCTCCAATTTGGCTAACTTGATTTGATTGGCATAGTTCTTGGGATATAGTTCGGTATTGACAAATGAAAACCATCGCAATTTCCTTTAATAGAAATCCCTCGATAATTAACGTTGACTCTGTTGAGCACCTTGGCCAGCTGTTCCAAAGTCATCCGTTAGATGGCGCTATTGTAAGGCAGAAATGTAGGCGCTAGCCAGGCTTTAAGTGTTTAATGGGTTTTTGGGCGTAAGAGTGGGCGTGGCAAACTTTTATTTGGCCAATCGATAGGTATTGACGAAACAAATACATATCAAAAAAAATTTTCATAATAGCATCAAAACTGTGGCCACAGCTTGTGGCTTGTGGGCGTCAGAGGGGGCGTGGCACCATTTTGAAACAAACTTGCGCTGCGTAGGAACTCCTAAAATCTACATGCAAAATGCCAATCTTGTAGCTTTTATAGTTTTCGAGATCTCAGCGTTCATACGGACAGACAGACAGACAGACGGACAGACAGACGGACAGACGGACAGACAGGACAGACGGACAGACGGACAGACGGACATGGCTAGATCGACTCGGCTAGTGATCCTGAACAAGAATATATATACTTTATAGGGTCGGAAACGCTTCCTTCTACCTGTTACATACTTTTGCACGAATACAATATACCCTTTTACTCTACGAGTAACGGGTATAATTAGCTTTTTTCAAAGAAAAGCTAGAAGAGCTCAATCCTTGTGGTTTACATTTAGTGTAAACAGGAGAGCTCAATCCTTTTTCTAATACGTTTATAGATAGAGGAGAGCTCAATCCTTGTGGTTTACATTTAGTGTAAACAGGAGAGCTCAATCCTTTTTCTAATACATTTAAAGAAAAGCTAGGAGAGCTCAATCCTTGTGGTTTACATTTTGTGTAAACAGGAGAGTTCAATCCTTTTTCTAATACATTTAAAGGAAAGCTAGGAGAGCTCAATCCTTGTGGTTTACCTTTTGTGTAAAGAGGAGAGCTCAATCCTTTTTCTAACACGTTTATAGAAAGAGGAGAGCTCAATCCTTTAGATTCTGAATAATTAGGAGAGCTCAATCCATCTTCTAAAATATTTAATTTATTAAGGCTTGTCGAAATTACTTGTGTTGACTTATTTTCTAATTTAATTTTAAATTGACTTTGGTGCTGCTCGCACAACAAAACAACATCTTTTTCGTTATTATACCCGTTACTCGTAGAGTAAAAGGGTATATTGTATTCGTGCAAAAGTATGTAACAGGTAGAAGGAAGCGTTTCCGACCCTATAAAGTATATATATTCTTGTTCAGGATCACTAGCCGAGTCGATCTAGCCATGTCCGTCTGTCCGTCTGTCCGTCTGTCCGTCCGTATGAACGCTGAGATCTCGGAAACTATAAAAGCTAGAAGATTGGCATTTTGCATGCAGATTTTAGGAGTTCCTACGCAGCGCAAGTTTGTTTCAAAAAGGTGCCACGCCCCCTTTAACGCCCACAATCGCTTATATACGATTTTATTTTAATATAAATTTAAATATTTCGGAAAAGTAAAAATGCAGTTTTATTGTGTTTATCAATACCTATCGAAATGTAGAAGAAATTTTTCAAATCGGACCATTCGTTTAAAAGTTATGCGTGATCAAAGTTTCTATAACGGGTATAATAAATAAATAAATAAAAAAATAAATAAATAAAAACAACAAATAATTAAACAAGAAAGGAAAGCTAACTTCGGGCGGAGCCGAAGTTGAAATACCCTTGCAGAATATTCCGATTTATATTCTCCAAACTTATTCATTTGATGCATTCTTAACACTCATAAAAAATCCCAACTTTCTAACTTTAAAACAAGAGAGTCGGGTGCCCCGACTATCAGATACCCGTTACTCAGGTAAAGGGAGTGCGAGGGAGATGGAGATAGAAACTTTGATCACGCATAACTTTTTAACGAATGGTCCGATTTGAAAAATTTCTTGTACATTTCGATAGGTATTGATAAACACAATAAAACTGCATTTTTACTTTTCCGAAATATTTAAATTTTTAAAATCGTATATAAGCGATTGTGGGCGTTAAAGGGGGCGTGGCACCTTTTTGAAACAAACTTGCGCTGCGTAGGAACTCCTAGAATCTGCATGCAAAATGCCAATCTTCTAGCTTTTATAGTTTCCGAGATCTCAGCGTTCATACGGACAGACAGACGGACAGACAGACGGACAGACGGACATGGCTATATCGACTCGGCTAGTGACCCTGATCAAGAATATATATACTTTATAGGGTCGAAAACGCTTCCTTCTACCTGTTACATACTTTTGCACGAATACAATATACCCTTTTACTCTACGAGTAACGGGTATAAACACCAAAGTTATGGCATTTCCAATCGTTCAGTTAAGTGGCGGCTATAGGATATAGTCGGCCGATCCTTATGAAATTTGGTAGGTCGGATTGATTGGCCAAATATAAAAGCCATAGAAAATCCCAACTTCCTAACTTTACAAATCCCAAAGTTATGGCATTACCGATCAATCAGTTATATAGAAGCTATAGGATATAGTCGGCCGATCCTTATGAAATTTGGTAGGTCGGATTGACTGGCCAAATAAAATACCCATAGGAAATCCAAACTTCCTAACTTAACAAACACTCAAGTTATGGCATTTTCTATCGTTCAGTTATATGGCAGCTATAGGACTTATATACTGCGTGCAAAGGATCGAAGGCTGTGTGCAAAGTTTCAATTCGATATCTTTAAAACTGAGAGACTAGTTCGCGTAGAAACAGACAGACGGACAGACAGACGGACAGACGGACATGGCTATATCAACTCAGGAGGTGATCCTGATCAAGAATATATATACTTTATAGGGTCGGAGATGTCTCCTTCACTGCGTTGCACACTTTTGACCAAAATTATAATACCCTCTGCAAGGGTATAAAAATAAGTATATAAGTTAAAAAATTATAATAAGAAATAAATTCTGTTAGTTTTTGAAGTACAAATTAAAATTGAATTTTGAAATCAAATCAAATCAAATTTTCTTTCTGTTATTGAATTCGCGCAATGAAATGAAAAGACAAAGACAAAAACTTACAACAAGCGTCACACACATACAAACAAAACACTTATTTTTCTTCACGCTACTTAAACATTTTCCGGATCCATTTTCCTGTTTTCCTCGATTCCTTCCTGAACTGAAAATTGCTTGGGATAGCAAGCTAAATAAAGACACAATTAATATTAGCTTAAAAGTAATTATAAATTTCTAATTATATTTTAAATTAATATTATTTTATACTTATCTTGTCTCTCACTACTTGCTGAAACCAAATTTTTTTCCAATTGTCAATGTCTCAGCTGAAGGCAAAGAAATTGAAACGGCCCTTATTCAATTCAATGTCCACTTTCCACATGGGACTGAATTGAACGCCTACATTTCTTATGGGACTGAATTCAATGTCCACATTCCACATGGGACTGAATTTAACGTCCACAATTCAGATTGGACTGAATTTAACGTTCACATTTCAAATGGGATTGAATTTCCAACATTGAGAAAAAGAGAATAACATGCCAAATGAGAGATTTTCTCTCCTATGTTTTTGAGTTATTTTCTTTCTCTCCCATGTCTTCGGCAAAACACGAGAGAACAATAAAGAAATCGTGTATGAATAAGCGAGGCGTCGAGCCTCGTGTCGTCACGTCAGGCAGAGCGAACAGCTGGTTCATACTTAAAATCTGCTTGGCGGTTTCATAGAGTAAGAAGATATATAGAGGTTTCATTTGCTCTGCCCGTGGTTTTTACGACGCCGACCCTACGTCCGTGTTTGAACGGTGTGGAGAAAATACCAGCTGTTCCGACATGTGCGAGGGACCAGGAATAGGATGCAACCGCCGTAAGAGCTGCGTGCGATTGAAGAGTACAGCACGTAGGGGTTGAATTAAAAAAATGTGGTGGGCTTCGGTTATATTTTGGGAGATTTATAATGTTTTAGTACTTTTAAAGGAGCCAATCAACACTTTAAGGACCCCAATTAACACTTAGCAACGTTGTTTCATAAATAAAATTCAAAAAATGTGTTGATATATGACTTAATTTGTAGAAATATTTTATTTTTGGGAAAATGTAGCACAAGGGTTGGGTATAAATCGATGGCAATTCAAACTCCTAATCCTTTCAATGTTTTCTCTTCAAAAATATCAGTTTGTTTACTTTCAATGCATTCACCACACTTCATACCGCCAAGCAGATTTCGAGTATAATCCAACTGTTCGCTCTGCCTGACGTGACGTCACGAGGATCGACGTTTCACGCATACAACAACGTGCTCTCAACACAAATCTCATTTCACTCATGTTATATCAATAACAAAGTTGTGTTTTCTCTAATTTTTTAGCATGTTATTCTCATTTTTGGGTTATGTTAACGGCCTTACAGCATAGAGTAAGAAATTACATAGAGGTTTCATTTGCTCTGCCCGGGCCTCTGCCAAAGCTCTGCTGAGAGCCATGTTCGAAGCTAACTTCTTCTAACTTCGGTTTCTCACCACTTCTAACATGTGCGAAGCACAAGCAATAGTATGGGGAGTTCTAGCTCTTATCCTTAGGAATAAGAGTGAGCAGTGCAGCAATAAGAATTCACCATGGGCGTGGATTCAAGCTCGATTCGAACAAATGAAAAACTCTCTTTTTTTCCGTTTTTTCCCTACGTGGCATCACTGGCAAAGTCACTCGAGAGCGCGGGCAGAGCAAATGAAACCTCTATAACCACCTCTATAAACCTCTCACCACTTCTAACATGTGCGAAGCACAAGCAATAGTATGGGGAGTTCTAGCACTTATCCTTAGGAATAAGAGTGAGCAGTGCAGCAATAAGAATTCACCATGGGCATGGATTCAAGCTCGATTCGAACAAATGAAAAACTCTCTTTTTTTCCGTTTTTCCCCTACGTGGCATCACTGGCAAAGTCACTCGAGAGCGCGGGCAGAGCAAATGAAACCTCTATATAGTTTCTTACTCTATGCTTACAGCCAAGCCATTGAGTGAAAAGTATATGTAGAATTTTGCTTTGCAATTAAGGAAAGACAACTCTTTTTAAAAAATATTAAAAAATTCCTTTTAAAAAGTGTTGTTTTATTGCTGTTACTAAATAATTAAATACCAATTACTATGTCATATTTTTATACATTTTTTAATATTTTACGTATGTTTTATGTTTGTTTTTAATGTAAATATAATTGTAAACAATTATGCAAATAAAATGAAAAAATATATCTGAATATACAATCATGTATATATTTCATGTGATTCGTCTTAAATAATTTCAATTAGGTCTATAAAAATGTAAAAATGTAAAAATGTATTTCTAAGTAAATATAAATATTTAAATATTTAATTTGGCCAAGCTTTATATTAAAATTTATTTATTTACAATTTTACTATCAGATGGAATTAAATTGAGACAAATCTGAAATGTGGACGTTGAATTCATGCTCATCTGAAATGTGGACGTTCAATTCAGTCCCATGTGGAATGTGGACATTAAATTGAATAAGTGCCGTTTGAATAGAAAAAATTTTGTTGCAGCAAGATAGAGCAGAGCGAGATAAGTAGAAAATAATTAAAAAAAAAAATAATTATTTAGTTTGCTAGCAATTTAGCAATTTTCAATTCAGGAAAAATTGGAAAAATGGAATCTAAAAATGAGTAAGTAGCGTCAATAAAAATAAGTGATTTGTTTTGTTTGTATGTGTGTGAAGTTGGTTGTCAGTCTTCTTGTTTACATTTCGTTGCGCGCGTTTCAATATGAGAAACAAAAATTTGAAGACTAATTTCAAAATTCAATTACTTAAAATACGAACGAAGTGCATATTTCACAACTGTGCAGGGCATATCAATGCCTTTTGTTTCCCGAGGGAGGGAAACAAATCTAAATGGTTGGAAAACCTGCAACGAAACCTCGTAGCCAAGCGTGCTCAGGTGTGCCAAGCACACTTCAGGCCGGAATGCTTCTTAAGAGGCATTCTGAGGAAGGGAAGTGTTCCGACCGAAATGTTGGGTGAGTATTTATTCCATTTATTATTATTAAGTTATTTCTTCTATTAAGTTAAGTTATATATTTATATTTAATTTATATAAGTTTACTAATCTTTTTTTATTATTATTATTATTTAGGTTATATGCCAGTACATGAACCCATGTTCAGCCCTTGGCAAAAAACTAGGAATTTATTGTGCGGAATTAGGACTTGTTGTATTGGCAAAGCCCTAATAGAGCTAAATATTGAATCCGTTAGAGAATTCTTTGAAACTAAAAAAATTTATAAAAATGAAAAAGAAAATATTTTGTTGTGCGAGCAGCACCAAAAAGAATTTAAAATTAAATCAGAAAATAATTTAACACAAGACAATTCGACAAGCCTTAATAAATTACATATTTTTAAAGATGGATTGAGCTCTCCTAATTATTTAGAATCCCAAGGATTGAGCTCTCCTTTATTTAGAAATTTATCAGAAAAAGGATTGAACTATCCGAATAATTTGGATTCCCAAGGATTGAGCTCTCCTAACTATCTATTAAAAAAAGGATTGAGCTCTCCGAATAATTTGGATCCCCACGGATTGAGCTCTCCTAACTGTTTATTAAAAAAAGGATTGAGCTCTCCTGTTTACACTAAATGTAAACCACAAGGATTGAGCTCTCCTAGCTTTTCTTTGATAAAAGCTAATTTAATTATAAAGTCTTTAAAACGAAATAATAAGGTTTTAAAAGACGAAAACATAAAGTTGTTAAAGGGACAACGTTGTTTTAGATATTTGGGTTGCTAAGATCCAAGTTTGGACATTTTACCAACCCAACAGCACAGCAATTATTATATGCTTTGAAAAATTTGTGGGCTACAAAAATAATAAATGAGCACACACTAAAGAATACAAATTGTATTCCAGATTCTGACATTTCCTTAGATTGGTCATATGAACCCGGAATGATGCAGGATATTCAAAAAAGCAAAATAGAATTGGAAAGCTGTGCAGAAAAAGCAGTAGTTCCAGTAGTTAATCCAGCAGTTCAATTGGCTATAGAACCAAGACAAAGTGCTTGCCCTAACGAATAGATAGGAGAACGTAATACTGTAAGATATTTCTTGGGCTACGTTATTTAAAAAAAATTGAATGCAGATAATTGCCCCAAATGCACAAAATCTCTGGCTTGCCTTGATGATATGAAATCAAAAACTGAACAATTCATCAAGGCAAAAAATTACAGTTCCCATAAACTATATTTAAAAAATCCTTTTGATGCAATGTTTGAAATAACATTGCATCATGTTTATATATTTGATATAGAATTTAATAAACGTCCAAACCGACGAAAAATTTCTGAATTTTTAGAACAGATATGCATTGAAGAAACCAATAAAATATATCCTTATTGGTTTGCTCCTACTGACCCATGCGCTCAGCACAGGAGCAGTATTCTAAAGCATTTGCTGAAAGTGTTATTATACAAGCACAGTAAGTGGTACCATGAAAAATGGGACGCCAACCAAAAACTGAAAGACAGAGTTGGCAGAGCATGTAAAAGGAGCATGATTACCGACAAAAACTGTCCAAAAACGAAAAAACTTAACAATTTACAACATAAGTAAGAATTCTCTTTAAATTTTCTAATAAATTTAAATTATCATTTTACATTGTTGGACAGTTTTCAAAAACTGTCCGATCTACCGTCTTTTTAAGCAATTGAGAAGAAAAGATCGCTGATGAGGAAGATTGGTGTCTTCCGAAACAGTATTTTAAATACAACTCTTAAATCAAATGGCTTCCTCTGAGGCAATGCCAAGTTTACAAATACATACTGGCCACGGCCAAAATAATACAAAATATATTACAAATGCTTTTTATTTTAATTTTCCAGGGCAGGGGGATGCTGGATTCGGTCGGTGACGTCGGAGCCTTTAATATGGCAGCTTATTTTAACATTTTTATTATTGTTGAACCGAGGCCGCAAGTTGGTGGGGTTCTGGCGTCTGTGGCGTCTGTAGCGTCGGTGGCGCCGGTGGAGACTTTAGTATAGCTGCGGTAATGGCCTCCGCCGCTGCCGCCACCGCCGCTGCGCTAGGTGCCGCATCTTTCCCTTTTTTTTGGCGCTGCTGCCTCCTCGTTTTCCTTCCTCTGCCCCTCCATTGTTGGGTAGGGGCATGGTAATGATTAGGGTGAGCCACTTGGGATGGGTAATGCGTAGGGTATTGAGAAGGATATAGGGAAGGGTATGGTACCGGATATGGAGCAGGGGAAGGGTATGGGGAAGGGTAAGGGGAAGGGTTTGGGGAAGGGTATGAGGAAGGGTATTGAAGCGCAAAATTATTGGGGAAAAAAAGGATTCATCTGAAATGTAATGAAAACTAATTCATTAAATGTAAAACATTAAAATTGTTTACTTACATCGACTTCGCTGCTCCACGTTTTTTTGTTTAATGTGGCCAGCTTTATAAATTCAGCTTATACATACATAAAAAACTTGTATGCTTTTGAAATACAGTATTTTTTATAGTATTAAGTGTATCAGTGCGAACCACAATGTTTTTGAAATCTAATAGGTCTATATAAATTTACGTAGAATAAATGAAATGTAAAATATTTAAATTCGGCCTGGCCTGTCAAGTGAAATCATATTCAAAACCAACTGAAATGTGGATGTTGAATTCAGTACCATGTGGACGTTGAATTCAGGCCCATCAAAGGAGAACAATAACAACATATTTGTAAACAAAGCAAAGTCATAAGGCCATTTCGGTAATTTTTTAAAATGTTTGACTTGAAACTGTTACAAAAAATCCAAATATTGAATAAAAAAAAATTAAATTAGTTCCTAAAAACAATATAAATTTACTCCCATAAGGAATTTAATTCCGTCCCACTTGTCGCCTTTCATGTGAAATCAAATCTGCGTATACATGTTTTAGGACGACTGTGAAAGTTTCAGATCGCTAGCTTTTAAACTGAGCTTGCAAACGGTATTGAAACAGACGGACAGACGAAATTGACTTCCCGAGAAGTGCAGCAAGAGGTGGAAAGTTGGTTTTCTAAAACCGTTTCGTACTCGACTATTTGAAGGATTATAAAAAAACCCGGATTCATGAGCTGCATGGCCAGAAAGAAGCCCTATATTTCCAAAACCAATCGATAGAAACGTATTTAATTTGCAAAGGACCACATTTCCAAGCCTCCAGAGTTCTGGAAGTCCGTAATTTTTTCAGACGAAAGCAAATTTTGCATATTTGGAATTGAAGAAAAGAAATAATCTGGCGCAAGAGCGGAGAAGCCCTCGAAAAGCAGAATTTACTTCCCACTGTAAAACATGGAGGAGGGGGAATAATGATATGGGGTTGTATGGCAGCTATCGGCGTTGGAAATCTGCACTTTATCGATGGTATTATGGACCATCAGATGTATATCGAACTGTTGAAGGATAATATGGTCCAAAGCGCAACCAAGCTGGGGCTACAGAACAATTTTATCTTTCAACAAGATAACTTAAGATAATTTCTCAAGCATACAGCTCAAAATGTCAAGCTCTAATTGCTGTACAACGTAAAAAATTAGCTTAAAACACCTGCACAATCCCCAGACTTGAACCCTATTGAGCACCTGTGGGATTTATTGGAGCGCAAAATCAGGTAGCATATAATTACATCGAAGGCAATGCTTAAAACCATATTACAAAAGGAATGGGACCAAATAGCCGAAGCTGAGACTGAGAAGTTGGTTAATTCTATGCCAAAGCGTCTCGCCGAAGTTTTAAAGCGGAAAGGTTATCCAACCTCATACTAAATTGTGTAAAAATGGCCAATAAATGCAACAATCTCCAGCTATAACTTTTGAAAGCATGTTATTTTCAAAGGATTTGGGGAAATACAAATTACAAGAAAGCAAAGAAGAACAAATTTTCTAAAATAAAGAATGTGAAGATAATTGTTTGGACTATCCGTACCAAAATCATAATTTTTTATATCACGTCTAGCCTAAGATTTTTCCTGTCAAAGTGACAAATTAAACATTATTTGCCCTGTACGCAGAGATATGACGCCGAGTGTGAGTAGAAAATTTCCTAGTCCGTCTGGACTAGTAAGAATTTTTGAACAATTATAATGTTCTGATAGGAAGGGATTAATTCACAGGATGTAAAGCTAAAATAAACTTCGAAGAGGCAACAGTAATCTTAGGTGAAGATAAGGTAATTACATAGCTCGCAAATAACTGTTGACCGTTTTTCTTCTTCCGCTCTCGTTGTGAGCACAACCGAAAAAGTTCATACGCTCTCGCTCTCGCTCTGAGCAAGAGACTCTTGTTGTCTTCGTTTATGTTTTCTGCTGAGCGCTTTTCGTTGAGCTCTTTGTATATCGCTCTTTCAATGAGCCATAGAGTAAGAAACTAGAGTTCCTAAGAAACAGCAGGAAAACAGTGGAAGGAACCCGCGGACGGCAACATCATAAGATATGTAAGAAACAGAGATCAGAAACAGACAATACTGAGTGCGAAGGTTAGGATAAATAAAGAGTGAATAAAAGGATGATAAATTTATAAAATTAAACCCCCAAGTCCTGGTAATAAAATTTAGTGAACTTCGTTGAGTGCTTTTCGGGTCAGCTAGGTTACCGTATTGCGTTTCCGAGGTTTGTTTTCTCTACGCAATGAGGACACAAAGCTACCCACGTACTACTCCAGGTCGGACAAGATCACAGAGTAAGAAACTATAGATCGCTCGGAGGCGTAACGTAAACTGGGCCGACACAAATTAGCACGCGGGGTTTCATCTGTGAGCGAATGCGTGGGTGCACGTGAGGTATTGGCGATACATTACGCGTTTCTCAGTTTAGCGGGCGTTTGTATTGCGTAGAGAATCCGCAGTCCGAGAACTTAATCGACTCGAGTTAACACGTGGGAACCACGAAAAACGGGACCGCCACAAATTAACTTGCAGGGATTTCGACTGGGCCTCAGCGTGGGCGATCGGCAAAAGCTTTTCCTGTCCGGCAAGCGTTCGTATTGCGCAGAGTAAGCCTCGGAAGCGCAATACGGGAATTTGTCCGACGCGAATGAGTACGTGGACAGCCTCGTCGTCCGTGTTGCGTGGAGAAAACAAACCCCGGAAACAAACTCAACACGAAAACGGGACCGCCACAAATTAACTCGCGGGAATTTCGACTAAGCCTGAGCGGAGTGAGGGGGCGCGCGGGGAAATCGACGGAAATTTTCCCGTCCGGCAAGCGTTCGTTTTGCGTTGAGTAAACCTCGGAAACGCAACACGGGAGCTTGTCCGACGTAAATGGACGTGCGGGCAGCTTTGGCGTCCGTGTTGCGTAGAGAAAACGAACCTCGGAAACGCAACTCAGAAGCCTCACTGACCCGAAAAGCCCCTCCGCGAAATTCACTAAATTTTATTAGCCAGGCATTTCAGGGTTTTCAATTTTCACGAAGTTTCCCTTTTTTCTAATTCTGATATTCTTCCTAACCTGAGCGTGAGTAGATAGTTTCCCGAGCTTTTCTCCAGTCTGGTAAGGGTTCGTATTACGTAGAGAAAACAAACCTCGGAAGAGCAACACGAGAACTTGTCCGACCTGGAGTAGCACGTGGGTAGCTTTGGTGTCCGCATTGCGTAGAGAAAACAAACCACGGAAACGCAATACGGTAACCTAGCCGACCCGAAAAGCACTCCGCGAAGTTCACTAAATTTTATTACCAGGACTTGGGGGTTTAATTTTATAAACTTATCATCCTTTTATTCACTGTTTATTAGATTAGGAACTTCGCACTCTGTATTGTCTGTTTCTTACATATCTTACTTCGGAGCTTGGCCGTCCGCGGGTTCCTTCCACTGTTTTCCTGCTGGTCCGATCAGCTCGGCTGCCGCAAAAGAATCAGATCGATCTCAGCCGATCGCCGTTCCATGTCGACACGCTTTTGCCCTTTACAGCACGCACGCGCCATTAACAGCACTAAGCTTGCCGTTAACAGCACGCGCGCTCGTTTACAGGTTATTGCGATAACATATCGATACAATCGGCATTCGCCGCGACTGCCCAGCTGACCGATCTTGCTGATCAACACTGGCAACCTCGCGCGCGCATATTTTGAAACTAGGATAACTTAGGTTTTAAGCTTAAATGTATATTTGAAAACTTAACATATAGTGAGACCTTCAATGATTGGACCATAATAATGGCTAGGATGCTGGGTTTCAAGTGGGGAAGATGAGAGGCGCCTCAAGCGTCCTTACAGATATTTTCTTTTCAATTGCTTGAAAAGACGGTAGATCTAACATTTTTTGAAAAATGCCCAACAATTTAAAATGATAACTTAAATTTATTAGAAAATTAAAGAAAAATTCTTACTTATGTTGTAAATTTTTTAGTTTTTTCGTTTTCGGACAGTTTTTGTTGGAAACAATGCTTCTTTTACATGCAATGCCAACTCTGTCCTTAAGTTTTTGGTTGGCGTCCCATTTTTCATGGTACCACTTACTGTGCTTGTATAATAACACTTTCAGCAAATGCTTTAGAATACTTTGGTTTCTTCTATGCATTTCTGTTCTAAAAATTCGGAAATATTTCGTCGGTTTAGACGTTTATTAAATTCTATATCAAATATATAAACATGATGCAATGTTATTTCAAACATTGCATCAGAAGGATTTTTAAATATAGTTTATGGGTTTTTGATTTCATATCATCAAGGCAAGCCAGAGATTTTGTGCATTTGGGGCAATTATCTGCAATTAATTTTTATACCCTTGCAGAGGGTATTATAATTTTGGTCAAAAGTGTGCAACGCAGTGAAGGAGACATCTCCGACCCTATAAAGTATATATATTCTTGATCAGGATCACCTCCTGAGTTGATATAGCCATGTCCGTCTGTCCGTCTGTCTGTCCGTCTGTCTGTTTCTACGCGAACTAGTCTCTCAGTTTTAAAGATATCGAATTGAAACTTTGCACACAGCCTTCGATCCTTTGCACGCAGTATATAAGTCGGAAGGGCCAGGATCGGACAACTATATCCTATAGCTGCCATATAACTGATTGATCGGAAATGCCATAACTTTAGTGTTTGTTAAGTTAGGAAGTTGGGATTTCCTATGGGTATTTTATTTGGCCAGTCAATCCGACCTACCAAATTTCATAAGGATCGGCCGACTATATCCTATAGCCGCCACTTAACTGAACGATTGGAAATGCCATAACTTTGGTGTTTTTAAAGTTAGAAAGTTGGGATTTTTTATGAGTGTTAAGAATGCATCAAATGAATAAGTTTGGAGAATATAAATCGGAATATTCTGCAAGGGTATTTCAACTTCGGCTCCGCCCGAAGTTAGCTTTCCTTTCTTGTTTAGCTGTGATTTTTGTTACTTTTATCGGATTGTAGTTGTTTATGAGTTTATTTTTTTTATGAGTTTGGTGTAAGTGCTCTATATTACCCGCCCAACGTTTTTAACACTTTGCCATGCAAGGAATTTGGAGTGTTAGCCCTGAAGTGATTTGATGTGTGTTTGTTTTTTTTTTAGTTCCCCATTATTTTTATTAGTTCAGTTTCTCCATGTTAACATTCATATACAAATCTTTGTCTCAATAGCAATAAATAATCAAGTTCATTTCAATATCTTTTTTTTTTTTTAGTTTTTAACAAATCTAAAGTAAGCTAAATAAAGAAATAAGTAGTATTAGATTAAAATGAATTAACTATATCTAATTATATTTTAAAATATTATATTTTTCCATTTATCTGTCTTTCCCAACTCGCTGTAACAAAATTTTTTTTCAAATTGTCAATGCACCTGAAGGCAAAAAAATTAAAACGGCACTTATTTAATTCAATGTCCACATTCCACATGGGACTGAATTGAACATCTACATTTCAGATGGGACTGAATTTAACGTCCACAGTTCAGATTGGACTGAATTTAACGTCCACATTTCAAAATTGGACTGAATTTAACGTCCACATTTCAGATTGGACTGAATTTAACGGCCACTTTTCAGGTGGGCCTGAACTCAATGTCCACATTTCAGATTTGTCCTAATTTAATTCCATATGAAAGTAAAATTATAAATTCTCTGCGGATTAATTATAATATTTATTTATTTTAAAAATATAAATGTTTACATATATTTGGAAATAACTTTTACATTTTTATAGACTTAATTAAAATTATTTAAGACGAATCACATTATATACATGATTTTATATTAACATATATATTTTTCATTTTATTTGCATAATTGTTTACATTGTAATTGTTTTAACCAACTAACTTGTAATATATATTAAAACCTTATACATATATTATTATGTAGCTCCTTCTTTTGTATGCTTTACGCGGCTGCCTTCTATTTCTCCACCCTTTGCCCATCTCTTGTTGGTTAGGGGCAGGGTAATGAAATGCTCCCGGCATACTGGATTGAGCCATTGGTATAAAATGGGGTGGGTATTGGGGAGGATATGGGGAAGGGAATTGAGAGGAATATGGGGGGAAACTGGGGAGGATAATGATGTCCATAGAACGGATGCATCCGTTAATAAAAAGAATAAATTAATAAAAGTAAAATAACATTTTCTACTTACTTTCTTCAGCGCTTTTTTTTTCCTTTTTTGATTTTATAAGTTGACCAACTATACAAATTAAAACTTATACATAAAATTCATGCTTTTAAAATACAGTATTTTACAGTTTTCAGTGTATCAGTAACAGCCAACCAATCTAATTGAGGTCTATCTACATTTGGTTAGACTTATTATTTGATTCGCCAATCAGCGACCACATTTAAGCGAGCGCTAAGTCAGAAGCTGCCTGGTCAGACTGATTCGCCAATCGGCGGCCATATTTGAACACACGCCAACCCAAGTGTCAGATGGCCACACCAAAAAGCTCAGAATCAACCAGATCCCGATAACCAGTTATTATCCAGGAACGTATAAAAGGATGCACCCTGGCCATGATACAATAACATATGGTCATTTGGTCAGTGCGTGTTCGTCATAGAGTAAGAAACTATATAGAGATTTCATTTGCTCTGCCCGCGCTCTCGAGTGACTTTGCCAGTGATGCCACGTAGGGGAAAAACGGAAAAGAAGAGAGTTTTTCATTTGTTCAGCCTAGTACTCAGATCGACAAACGAGTACGCTAGCGTAAAAACTTGAATCTTCCCAGTGTGACCAAAATTTTGAGAGTTCATCAGATTTAAGCGTGCTACGGTCATACTGATAATCAGCTAGGTTTGTTGCCAAGCAATTAAAGTTCAAATATTGTATTTGCGGGAAAGAGCCTTTAAAAGAAATTGTCAACAACCTTGGCAAGACAAGTCTGCTGCTATAGCCTAGTATCCAGATCGACAAACGATTATGCTAGCGTAAAAACTTTAATCTTTCCAGTGTGACCAAAATTTTGAGAGTTCATCAGATTTAAGCGTGCTACGGTCGTACTGTCAATCAGCCGGGTTTGTTGACAAGCGGTTAAAATTAAAATATCGTATTTGCAGGAAAGAGCCTTTAAAAGATATTATCAAATACCTTGGCAAGACAAGTCTGCCGGTGTACAAAGAAATTAAAAAACAATACAATTTAAATTGAACAGTTGTTTTTATGATTTTTTAATTTACTGATAATTATTTGCTAATTAAAGGTTCATAGATGCACTTTTATTGTGTTTTTTCGTACATTCTGGACCTAAAAAACATTTTGTTCTGATAGTATTAATGTTATTTTGTCCTCACATGTAAACACCTGCAATCGACTTTTGTGAGTTTTTTTAGTTTTTCCCTCCATTTCTTATAATGTTCAGTGAGAAGCGCACGCCAAAAGATTAAATTTTGTAATCTTTTCGCTAGGGTTCACCCAAAGTTCATTTCCACAGACTGGCAACGCTATGGAATTTTCTGGTATTTTTTTCGTCGATCAGGAGACCGACGTGAAAAAAAAGGCCCGACGTAAAGTGAACGCCGACGAAAACCGTACGCCAGTCATGAGAGAAAGCGAGAGGCAAAAAGCTGGCGCTCACTTTTCGTGAAGCTTTTTTTGACTTAGGTCTCCAATCGACGAAAAAAATACCAGAAAATTGCATCGCGTTGCCAACCACCTGAAATGAAATTTGGGTGAACCCTAGCAAAAAGAATCGAAAATTTAAAAAAATGGAGGGAAAAAATCAGAAAACCCTGAAAAGTCAGTTGCTGGAGTTCAGTAGTGAGGAAAAAATAGCACTATGCGTGGAGTCGCTCCCAGAATTGTGGGACCTTTCCAATAAAAAGCATTTTAATGCAACATTCATAAAAAGATCCTGGGAGGAAATAGCCTGGGAAATGGACAAAGATGGTAAGTTACAATTGTACCATAGAGTAAGAAACTATAGTTTCTTCTTGGCGTGCGCTTCTCACTGAACATTATAAGAAATGGAGGGAAAAAGCTCACAAAAGTCGATTGCAGGTGTTTACATGTGAGGACAAAATAACAATAATACTATCTGGGGTGCCTCTTGTCAGAGCAAAATGTTTTTAGGTCCATAATGTACGAAAAAAACACAATAAAAGTGCAGCTATGAACTTTAAATTAGCAAATAATTATCAGTAAATTAAAATAAGCAACTGTTAAATTTAAAGTGAATTGTTTTTAATTTCTTTGTATAGCGGCAGACTTGACTTGCCAAGGTATTTGATAATATCTTTTAAAGGCTCTTTCCCGCAAATACGATATTTGAATTTTAACTGCTTGTCAACAAACCCAGCTGATTGACAGTACGACCGTAACACGCTTAAATCTGATGAACTCTCATACTTTTGGTCACACTGCAAAGATTAAAGTTTTTACGCTAGCGTAATCGTTTGTCGATCTGGATACTAGGCTTAAATTTTTAATCTTTTCGCTAGGGTTCACCCAAAGTTCATTTCCGCAGACTGACAACCCTATGGAATTTTCTGGTATTTTTTCGTCGATCAGGAGACCGACGTGAAAAAAAGGCCCGACGAAAAGTGAATGCCAGCTGTTTGCCTCTCGCTCTCTCTCATGACTGGCGTACGGAAAACGGACGCAGAAAATGTAAGTAAAAAATGTTGTTTTTTTAATTTTTATCCATTTATTTTTTTATATACAGATGACTCCTTATTATGGAAACTATTATGCGCCACAGCTGCCCCCCAATATCCTTCCCCATATCCTTGCCCATACCCTCCCCAATACCCACCACAATTTGTATCGGTGGCACACCAGATAATGCCAGGACCATATCATTACCCTGCCCCTACCATCAAGGGAGTGGCAGTGTCCGGAGGTCAAGGAGGCATCGCACCATATAGTTTCTTGCTCTATGGACCGGCGAAGAAAGTCACGTGCTCTTCAAAAATGTAATCTATAATTTACAACAAGTGTTCTAAACCTAACCTGACCATCCACTCAATTTATTTAAAATAGTTATTTTATTTTTTGCTTACTGTAACAAAATTGGCTACAGGCGCTGCAAAGCGGAATGATTTAATAAAATCAAATTAAAAAAAATATGGGTATGAACCTAAAATATTAAAACATTTTATTTGCAAAACCGGAATCATTTTTCAAATCCACACAAAATTTTCCATACCTGAATTAAAAGAATTCATATCATCGCCAATTCCCATCATTGATATTATCCAAGTAAACAGAAAAAATGAAAATAAAGACATAGAGTAAGAAACTATATAGAGGTTTCATTTGCTCTGCCCGGGCCTCTGCCAAAGCTCTGCTGAGAGCCATGTTCGAAGCTAACTTCTTCTAACTTCGGTTTCTCACCACTTCTAACATGTGCGAAGCACAATCAATAGTATGGGGAGTTTTCGCACCTATCCTTAGGAATAAGAGCGAGCAGTGCAGCAATAAGAATTCACCATGGGCATGGATTCAAGTTCGATTTGAACAAATGAAAAACTCTCTTTTTTTCAGTTTTTCCCCTACGTGGCATCACTGGCAAAGTCACTCGAGAGCGCGGGCAGAGCAAATGAAAACTCTATATAGTTTCTTACTCTATGCTATTTCTCCGTTCACGAGTTTACCGCTCTTAAAGAGGAATGTCATAGAGTAAGAATCTGTATAGAGGTTTCATTTGCTCTGCCCGGGCCTCTGCCAAAGCTCTGCTGAGAGCCATGTTCGAAGCTAACTTCGGTTTCTCACCACTTCTAACATGTGCGAAGCACAAGCAATAGTATGGGGAGTTTTCGCACCTATCCTTAGGAATAAGAGCGAGCAGTGCAGCAATAAGAATTCACCATGGGCATGGATTCAAGTTCGATTTGAACAAATGAAAAACTCTCTTTTTTTCCGTTTTTCCCCTACGTGGCATCACTGGCAAAGTCACTCGAGAGCGCGGGCATTGCAAGGTTAATTTTTAAGAGCAATTTTATTTCTACGAAAATATTGTTCATTAAAATTAAAAAAATAAATATAAATGCATTTATAGTTGTGGGGTATTGTTTATTTTGCATATCCAAACATATACACATGCAATAAAAAGTATGCGTACAAACTCGATGCCTAACTTTGATCGCTAAAAAACATATTAATATAATTAATATCGTCTTAGATTTTTCTATATTGTGGTAAAAATCGCAATGGGCAAGAAGACAAAAGAAATTGATCCCGATTTAAGAAAATGAATTATAAAACTCCAAGATGAGGGTAAAACTCTGCGGGAAATAGGGAAAATTGTTGGCAGAACTCATTTCTCTATACAAAGAGTGCTCCAAAATTATAATTTGAACGGGTCAATTGGGTCAAGGCCACGTTCTGGAAGGCCACCTAAACTGACGGATCGAGAGAAGCGGGACGTTTTGAGAACTGTAAAGCTGAATCCTCGATTAACAGCCTTCAAAATTGGTCAGGACATTAAGGAGAAATACAAGAAGGATGTTCATGAGGATACAATACGAAAAATTTTGAGAAAAGAGGGATTAGGTGCCCGAACTGCGCGGAAGAATCTTTTAATATCGCCGACAAATAAGAGAAAGCGAACGGATTTTGCCAAAAAATTTGTCCAGAAGCCTGCAGAGTTCTGGAACAAGGTCCTATTTAGTGATGAGAGCAAATTCTGCATTTTTGACATATAAGGGCGGAAACTCGTGGTACAGCGCTGGACGTGCAAAATCTTGCTCCAACGGTTAAGCATGGTTGTGGTGGTGTGATGGTATGGGGGTGTATGGCTGCAAGTGGAGTTGGGAACCTCGTGTTTATCGAGCCGACCATGGATCACAGGGCTTATCTTCAAATCCTTAAAGATAATTTGCACAAGAGCGCAAGAAAATGAGGATTAGCTGAGGACTTTTGGTTCGAACAGGATAACGACCCGAAGCACACAGCCCATAATGGAAAGCTGTAGTTGCTTTATAACACACACTTTGGTCACACTTCACAATCCGACGCCAAAGGAAGAATAAATTAAGAAAAGTAAGTAAAAATTTTTGTAAAATTTTACTAATTTATTTTATTGGTTTAAATTATGGTCCTCAGCAAAGTTTTAGTTCGCATCCAAATTATTTCCTTTACGCTGCGCTGCTGTGAGTTTTTAGTTGATCAGGTTGAACATAGCTTGGCCAGCTTGGCAGCTAAATTATTTTTGATGTGCTTCGTCAGAAACTGCAGTTTCATTAAGTGATGGATTTGGAAATCTAACCGCAAATCCTGAAACTTTATGTTTAATTCAGTCAAATGTCTTGAAATTTTTTTGTGAAAAATTTACCGGCACATATGTAAGGGGAAAAAAAAAGCCAAAGAAGTTTATTCTGTTTATTAATTTTATATTTCAAATACTGTTTCGGAAGACACCTGTGACGGTTCGTCGTTGTCGGGTGGCTCAGGGATGGCCAGGATTCGTCACAAGAATTTGTTTGTGTCAGGCGTGGTTGCTGAAAGAGAGTTCCGACCCAGCCCAGAGTAGAAGTCGTGGGGAAATTACTTAGTAATTGAATTAGAACTAGGTTTTATTTCAGTAAGTATCTTGACAATTCATTAACAACTAGCGAATTCACCGGTTTGGCGGGATGCCGCCCTTGCAGCCTTCTCTTCCTTCTTACGCTTAGAATACCCGGTCTCGGGAGCCGTCCAGCTGCTCGATAGAACCAGCACGGGTTGGGTTGCCTGAAATGAGAATAGGGTGCCTGGGGACCCTGAAGTCAGCCACGAGCGAGAGAGATCGATTCAGTGCTTGGGGACCCGAAAGTCAACCGCAAGAGAGAGAGGGTTTGCTTGGGGACCCGGAGGTCAGCCACAAGAGAGAGAATTTGTTGCTCGGGGACCCTGAAGTCAGCCACAAAAGAGAGAATTTGTTGCTCGGGGACCCTGAAGTCAGCCACAAGAGAGAAAAGTTGGTGCTTGGGGACCCTGAAGTCAGCCACAAGAGAGAGAAGTTGGTGCTTGGGGACCCTGAAGTCAGCCACAAGAGAGAGAAGTTGGTGCTTGGGGACCCTGAAGTCAGCCACAAGAGAGAGAAAATTGGTTGCTTGGGGACCCTGAAGTCAGCCACAAGAGAGAGAGAATTGGTTGCTTGGGGACCCTGAAGTCAGCCACAAGAGAGAGAGAATTGGTTGCTTGGGGACCCTGAAGTCAGCCACAAGAGAGAGAAGTCAGCCGGTGAACCGTGCTGTAAGGAGGTGTGATCCTAAAATCAGCCGTCTCCTAGGGATACCTTCAGCTCGGCAAGCCGGGAAGGTTAGAGGGAGGAGGAAGTAGTACGGGAACTAACTACAATGGATATAAGCGGACTTTGATCGAATGATCTAGTCCACCAAAAATGACTTTGCTGCTTACCACCACTGGGGAGATGCCTCTGCACCCTTAGACGGTTGGCTGCTAAGTGCATTTCCATGGCCCGTGGCCCGTCTTATATAAGGCTCGGCGAGATTTAGTGTGCCCGTCGTCGGTGGGATTTGCCGGGCTAAGTGTGACCATCTCTCTCTCGGTCTAGTGTGCCCCTATATGCGCGATCGTTGGCGCGCACGCGTTCTCGGTTTGAATTTGAACTTAAATATGCGTTTATTCTATTTTATTGTGCGCGCAGCGTCACACTCCCCCCCCGTCATGGATTTAAGTGGTGTTGCCTAATTATGACAAAGTTTCCCCTATTTGAAATTACTCGCCACGTCTTTTCTCCATCTTCCACCAGCCAGCGCGTTTGCTTTCCGGGTTTCTTCCCTACCAGCTTCTCCTTAATGTTGTTTCTGGCTGTTCTGGACAGTGTTGCTCCCTCTGGTAACGTCCATCCCTCGTCGTTAGGCTCTTCCCCGTGGAGCTCCAGTATATCCCTATCCGGTGTCTCGGGTGCCCGGTCTCGGTTGCCGGTGTCTCGGTTGCCCGTTTGGCTGTTGCTTTGCCTTGACTGGATACTCCCGGTTGGTGTCGTGGCTTTCATTTTTGCCGGTAGTATCCTCTTCCGAACGGTTCCCGCCATCGGTACTGGCTCTATAAGTTTTGCCATCGTTTGCGCCGCCCGTAACTTTGCGTGTTTGTCCCGGAATCTTCGCGCCGCCTCCGTAAACTTGTCCATCTTTTGTTTAGGGTATGGTGTAGTGAGATGACTAATGTTATATGGGTTGTGTGCTGTGGAGTAGTGGCATTTGTGTAATGTTTGGTTATGTGTATTCAATGATAGATTGTGCTTTTTATGTGTTGATAGTGCATCGTGTTCGTTCTGTATTGTATTTGTTCCTACGTACTGTTTGATGTTTCCGATGTATACTCTCTTTGTTTTTCTGGTGTTCTGGTCTCTCACTGTCATGTCTTCTTGCTCTTTACTTGTCTCCGGTTGTTCTTCTTCGCCTCCGGGCTCTCTTATTTTCAGCTCTAAGTTTCCACACCTCAGCGTGCTATGTACCCCTGCCAAAAAGTCCATCCCTAGCAGTATTCCTCCTGCTACTTCTGTCAGTATCATAAACGACACACTGAACAATTTTCCTCCAAATTGGACTTCTGCTATGAATTCTCCTATCGCCTTCTGCGTCGTTCCGTTGGCCATTGTTATCTCTGCACAGGCTCCACACCATTTGCCCTGGTGTTTCAGATCTTGAAATCTGTTTCTGCTTATAACGCTCCTGGACGCTCTTGTGTCCACGATTCCTTTTGCTGTCCTGTTTCCGACCCTTATCCGGGCTACTATTTGGAACCCGTCGCAACACCACTGTTCCCCTGCTGCTGGATCTCTTGTTGCCGCCTGAGCTGCCAGCTTCACCTGCTCCGGCCTCCTGCAGCACTCCTTGGTTCTCGTCCCGTTTCTTCCACAGTCCCAGCAAAACAGCCTCGACGGGTTGTTGCACGTGCGTGCACCATGTCCGGTTCCTCCGCAGCGCATGCATATCTCTGGTCTTAGCTGCTGCACAGGTTGGATTGCCAGTGCCCGGTCCTCTGCCTCTATTCCTTCTACCTCCTCCGCTAGTTTGAGGAACTCTGTCAACGAGTTGAATCCTGCCCTCCTAGCGTACAGCTTTATCTTGCTCCTGCTGTTTTTGTACACTCGGTCCAGTTTGGCCTCTTCTGAGAGTTTCGTGAATTGCATCAGTTTTCGTAGCCCCATTGCGTATTCTTTTACGGGCTCCGTTTCTCTCTGTTTCATCTGAGCAATCTGATCCTCCAACTGTTCCTCATACCTCGGCGGCAAAAAGTATTCTAGAAGTTCTGTTCTGAGCTGAGTCCATGTTACGATCCTGCTCGGCGTGGTGTTCCACCAATCACTTGCGATCCCCTCCAGGATGAATGGCATCGTCTGTATCAGCTGGTCCTTCCGTATTCCGTATCCGCCTGCCCACTGTTCCATTTTGCTTAGGAACTCCAGTGGGTTTGTTGTTCCTTGGTACCGGATGCCCCATCCGCGTACCCGGTGTATAACTTCTGTTTCCATTTTTATTTCTGTCTTTCCTTCCGTTTCGTCCCCTCGACTTGCTCCTTTGGTGTCCATTATCTCCTCCCTTTCCCTGGTTACCACGATCGCTGGAATTGTTTCCTTCGCCGGGCTTTTTTCTCTCCCATATTTTTCTGTCAGTTCTGCGAGTCTTTGTCTGACCGTTTCCGTATGATCCGTTCTTTTGGCGAACGCTGCCAGCAAACGTCTTAAGTCTTCACTTTTTTCTGCCGTTCCTAATCCGAACTCTTCCGTGTATTTCGTTAGTTCGCTCTTTGGTGCCAGATATACCCAGCTCGACATTACTCCGCTGGTGTCGGTTTACCTCTTGCAACCACTTTAACCTGTTCGGGCGCCACTGTGACGGTTCGTCGTTGTCGGGTGGCTCAGGGATGGCCAGGATTCGTCACAAGAATTTGTTTGTGTCAGGCGTGGTTGCTGAAAGAGAGTTCCGACCCAGCCCAGAGTAGAAGTCGTGGGGAAATTACTTAGTAATTGAATTAGAACTAGGTTTTATTTCAGTAAGTATCTTGACAATTCATTAATAACTAGCGAATTCACCGGTTTGGCGGGATGCCGCCTTTGCAGCCTTCTCTTCCTTCTTACGCTTAGAATACCCGGTCTCGGGAGCCGTCCAGCTGCTCGATAGAACCAGCACGGGTTGGGTTGCCTGAAATGAGAATAGGGTGCCTGGGGACCCTGAAGTCAGCTACGAGCGAGAGAGATCGATTCAGTGCTTGGGGACCCGAAAGTCAACCGCAAGAGAGAGAGGGTTTGCTTGGGGACCCGGAGGTCAGCCACAAGAGAGAGAATTTGTTGCTCGGGGGCCCTGAAGTCAGCCACAAAAGAGAGAATTTGTTGCTCGGGGACCCTGAAGTCAGCCACAAGAGAGAAAAGTTGGTGCTTGGGGACCCTGAAGTCAGCCACAAGAGAGAGAAGTTGGTGCTTGGGGACCCTGAAGTCAGCCACAAGAGAGAGAAGTTGGTGCTTGGGGACCCTGAAGTCAGCCACAAGAGAGAGAAAATTGGTTGCTTGGGGACCCTGAAGTCAGCCACAAGAGAGAGAGAGAATTGGTTGCTTGGGGACCCTGAAGTCAGCCACAAGAGAGAGAGAATTGGTTGCTTGGGGACCCTGAAGTCAGCCACAAGAGAGAGAAGTCAGCCGGTGAACCGTGCTGTAAGGAGGTGTGATCCTAAAATCAGCCGTCTCCTAGGGATACCTTCAGCTCGGCAAGCCGGGAAGGTTAGAGGGAGGAGGAAGTAGTACGGGAACTAACTACAATGGATATAAGCGGACTTTGATCGAATGATCTAGTCCACCAAAAATGACTTTGCTGCTTACCACCACTGGGGAGATGCCTCTGCACCCTTAGACGGTTGGCTGCTAAGTGCCTTTCCATGGCATCATGTGCATTTTTGAGGACGTCGGGCACCAGTCCCATAGGAATCCACAGCGTCCAACAAAAGTTATCGTGAATCGGATCCCCAGACAAGTGTTCCGTTTTTCTATATATAAATCCATCCGCTACTTTTAAATCGGGCAGACTGCTCGCGTTGGCTCCAATTTTCTCGGCTAGATCGACATAGTCGGGATCGCTAAAATGCTTGGATTCGAGATCAACCAATAATCCATGACTGGCATCTACGGCTGCTATCTCTTCTTCATTGACCCGGGACAAGGCGTCGGGAACTACATTGAGCTTACCGCTTCTATGCTCAATTTTAAAATTGAAACCCTGGAGTTTCAATGCCCACCGAGCAAGCCTAGAATGCAGATCTGTCTGCGACATTAGCCACTTGAGAGACGCGTGGTCCGTGATGACTGTGAAGTCATGAACCTCCACATATGCCCGAAACCGTTTTATGCATATTATTGCAGCCAAACACTCTTTTTCGCTCACAGTGTAAGACTTCTGCGCTTTGTTCAATTTTTTCGAGACAAATGCTATAGGCCATTCTTCGCCACTCTCCGATTTCTGCACTAAAACCCCTCCTACTCCGGAATTACTGGCATCGCAATGAATATAAAATGGCTGGCTAAAATCTGGGCTACGCAGAACTGGGGCCGAACACAGCATTTCCTTTAATTTCTTAAATGCTTCCTCACCTTCAGGAGTCATTATAAATTTCTGCCTGGGCTTTAAAAGATCCGTCAAGGGTGCTGACGCGGCTGCAAAATTGCTGATGAATTTTCGGTACCACCCGACCATTCCAAGAAATCTTCTCAATGATTTTAGCGTCCTAGGTAATGGAAAATCCGTCATTGCCGATATTTTATCTGGGTCCGTCCGCACTACCCCTTCTCCTACAATGTGGCCCAAATACCTGACGCTTTTTACACAAAATTTGCTTTTCTCCACGTTCAACGTTAATCCAGCAGCCTTTATATGGCTAGCAACGGAACTCAAAACGCTTAAATGACTCTCAAAACTATCTGAGACAATGAGCAAATCATCAAGATATACAAAAACTTCGTTCCTGAGTTCAGCCGGTATCACCTTGTCCATTAATCTAGTCATCGTCTGGGAAGCGTTCGTAAGGCCGAAAGGCATGACTTTAAATTGGTATAGTGGCTTCCCCGGGATTGTAAAGGCAGTTTTATCGCGCGACGACGGATCTAAAGAGATTTGCCAATAGGCATCTTTGAGGTCGAGACTAGAAATGAAGTTAGCTTTAGGAAGACGACTAAGTATTGCATCTATTTGTGGTAAAGGATATGCGTCCCTTTTTGTAACGGCGTTCACTTTTCTACTATCGAGGCAAAGGCGCACCTTTCCTGGCTTCTGCACCAACACAACCGGCGAAGACCAGGGACTATCAGACTCCTCAATCACACCGAGCTTAATCATTCGGTTAACTTCTTCGTAGAGCAACTTCTCTACAGCTGGCGAAACCGGAAAGTGCCTTTGTTTTACGGGCTTGGCGTCTCCGACATCGATAGAGTGAGATAGAATGCTGGTTTTTCCTAGTCCCAAATCCGCAAAAGAAGGAAATCTACCAACGACTGCTTGCAAATCGGCTTGTTGCGTACTAGACAAGATATGAGCATCACAGATAAGCTCATCGAAATTCATCTCGGGTGGCAAAAGCTCAAAAACGGTCCAGAAGTCTATTCCTAAATACAAATCCTGGCTCAATGAGGGAATAATATATAATTCTAACTCTTTAACCTTTCCCTCATACTGAACTGGTGTCTTAAAACGTCCTATGACTTTTTGCTTTTGACCGTCGGCTGTATTTGCTGTGGTTACCACTCTCTTTTAAACGGTAGTCTCTGTCTGAGAATTTGTTGGGCCAAACGGCACTCATTGATGCACCAGTATCTAAAAGACCAAGTACAACTCTATCTAACATCCGAATCTCAGCGTACGGGCGTCTATTTTGATTCTTATATCTAATAGCATTAATAGCTTTGGCCGCTTGCCAAAAATCTCTAATTCTTCTCGCATTCCGAGAGATAGTTCTAACTGGGTTTGCTCTAAAATTTGATGATGATTTATTTTTCATTAGCTGTGGCCAGAAGGTTTGAGATCTCCCCTCTCTGCCTGACTCGGGTGCGCTTAAAGCTACTTCTGATTGACAACGGAATCCGCTGGCCTTTCTCGGAGAACACACGGCTGTTGCCGGGGTCGTGTGTTCAACCTCGGGTTTTTTTGACACCTTTGGCAAGCATCCTTGTAGGTATCAGCCAGGCCGCATCCAAAGCAAAATACCCTTTTTTTCATCTTGCATTGCTGATACCGATGACCCTCTTGTTTACAATTCCAGCAAACCAACCCGAAAGCCTCTACCCGTGGTACCTGATTCGCTTCCGAAAATTCCGAAGCGTCCTCACAATCTTGTACTAACTCAGATACTTGCGTCCGATATGGAGCTGACTTTTGGTAACCATAAGTACGCTTCACGTCCTCAAGAAAACCTTCCCTACGCCGACAAATATCCCTTAGCTTCTGCACAGATTCTATGCTGACATTCAAAAGCTCGTGCCTGATTTCCGGTCGTAAGTTTCTGCGAAGCGTTTCGATTAGATCCTTTTCTGGCATAGGTACTTCCAGGCAGTCCGTGATTTGCACAATGGCATCGTAGAACGAGTCAAAACTTTCCCTATCTTTCTGCTTTCTGTCCCGGATTGACTCTCTCAGATCCACATCATTACGCGTATTTCGATACTGTTTGTGTAAAGCTTCAGAAAGCAAATCCCACCTTGAGCTATCCGATGTTTTATGAAAGCGCCAATAAAATTCGCGAGCCTTTCCCTCGAACAGTACACTGGCGTTGCCGCATAGCAAGTCAAACCTTGAATTAAGCGTTTGGCGTGTTAACGCCTCCACCCGATATAGAAACTTATCCACACTTAACCCTTCTTTGTCTCCATTGAACCGCAACTTCCAACTACTAATGATCTGTCCGACCTTATCGCTCAAATCAGAGCTTGTAAAAGCTGAAATGGGCCTCTCCGGCATTTCAATCTCCCCCATATCCGACGGAGCTCTGAAATTATGGACTGCTTCTTGTCTTGAAGGCTCTTGAATATGGGCAGATAAAGTTGCCTGAATTATTGGTGCCATCCGATCAGTTAATTGGATTAGCAGTTCATTTTGCATCGCTTTCAGCTGCTGCGCCACAATGATACTGATAGCCTCAGAGTCCGCTGCACTGGTTGCTTGTTTACTAGTTGATCCTTTTTGCTTACTGCTTTCTCCTTTGGGATGGCAACCAGGGCAACTGCCCTTAGCCTTTATTTGAATTTCTAAACAATCCTTGTGGAACTCGTGGCCGCATTTGGCACGGGCTACTTGGTCTATTATCCGTGGCCTGAGTGTCTCTTTTGAAAGATTAAAGCTCAGTGTATCCTATGCGAATATTGACCGGAAACTATGTCCCATCTATGAAAATGGTCGTGCCCCTTTGTCTATGCATATCATCCGTGGTCATCTGCTTCGCTTATGAAAGCAAATGCACCTGCTAGTCCTATGCGTTTGATGTGCCTGTCTCGGGTTGCACTGTGTAGGGTATACACACGTCTGTATGCTTCCTACCTCGATGTTGTCGTCTGCGGTCGGCTAGGCAATTCAAATCTGATTCCTCTTTTTTTCAACTCTTGTTCCGTTTTCCTATGCTTCCGAACAACTCCGAGTGGAAACCAACATATGTTTTTCTAGCAGCTGGGGCAGCTGACTGAACGTAAACACTGACTGGTATTAGCCCACCCCCTGACTGATAGAAAATTTTGAACAGCGATTATGTAATATGTGTGTGTGTGAGTCACTTATAATTCTATATGTGGCCAACACGTTAGGGCGCCAATCTTTTTCTTATTATTATTTATTTTATAATTCATAACTGTAACGAACCGTTACACTTATTAATACGAATCAGGCTGGATGTTGTCTCGAGATACCAGCGCACGCGAAAAAATATATCCGGCTCTGGCTCTTCGGCTATGGGTGTGATGGTCTTGCTGATACCTCGGAATGCCTTCCCTAATAATAACTAGATACTCGCGTGCATCACCAAACTGAAACCGGGTTAGAGAAACACACACATTAAATCATCACTTTAGGTTCCCTACTTTTCCCTTTTGGCTGACTTCTCCTTTCCGCCTCCCTGAATGTTGTGGAGGTCCTGGTCTTGCCCACCCTACCAATGGTCGCTCATATCCTCAGCGCTTAACAGCCTGAGCAACCCCTTTCAACAAGTGCTACTCTACATCACAAGACAACGCTAGCTGCGGCCACTTTTCACCTTAGCAAAACATTATAAAATTTTATTAACTGCTAGATATATAAACCATTTCTTAAATTAAACCGTAAAAAGACATGCATAAAATAAATAAATAAATATAAACAATAAATATATATATATATATATATGCTAAAATAGGACAAATAATGGGTGTGTAAGGCAATTAAAAAAACTTGTTGGTTGATGTAAACATGGTTAACTGAGGCATGGGGATTATATCACTCGAGAGAAAAATCTTCATCTTTTATTTAATTTGTTTTTAATTCGTTTTTGACTTTAACTTTATTTTCACCATTGGAACGGAAGGATGCATCACGATATTCATAACCAGCTTTTAATTCAACCTAATTTACTTTACTTTTTTTCGGAGTGTAGCAATTTTTCTGTTTCTTTATTTCTCCATATTCGTTTTTTTTCTTTTAGGTTAGCATTACAGTTTTTAAAATTATTTCTTTTGACTTTTCTTATAAGATTTTGTATAGATTTTCTTTTTAAAAACTCACCACACTTATGTCCATCCACCGACGAAAACGCTTTCCTCGTTGACGATGGCTAAATAAGGTTGAATAAGGGAAACACACTCACAGAGACATATATATATATATTTTTTTTTTTAAATCAGAAATTAAAAAAAACGCTGAATGTACCGCCCGTGAACACCTTCTGATGGCTTTAGCCCTACCTTCTCTGGGATATGAATAAGAACTAATCCCCAAACCACACTTTCACCGAACAAAATAAAATCAAATTTTTTTTTCCTCTACTTTTGCGAACGAACACTTATTACATAACTTAAACCGAATCTTAAACCTAAACTTCCCGCTTCTCCGTGGCGAGTACTCCGATAAGCCTTCAGACCGGGATTTGGTCGAAACGGCGAGGACTTTCTTGGCCTAAATATGGTCTTTCTAACTCCCCGAGAATTACTTTTAAAAGCACAGACCGTAGCCGCGACGTCGCACGCGCACTCCGAGCCAAGAGAAACTGATAATTCGGTTCGATTGAACCTGTGTTTAGTTCGCCTCGATTAACCGGCTCGATGGTCAGTCGGCGCCTAGCTCACTTTTCTGGCTTATGAAATTTGGGGCTGACACACCGGATACTGGGGATGATTAAAGGTGGAAATATGAATAGACACTTAGTTTCGCCCTTCCTTGTGCGCTGTTGTTCCGAGTTGAATATCTGGCGTGGAGGTTGCTCGCTCGTTAAGTGGACTGCGCGGGCGCCCGTTCGTCTCGATCGAACTCGCCTTTATTTTACTTTGCGGCCTTCGAACATCAATCCAACGGTGGCCTATAAAACCCCCAAAAATAATCACCTGCCTATAAACTCACTTGTTTTTCTTCTCACCCTTTCTATGCGGCTCAAAGCCAACTTGTTTAATTCCTTCCCTTCGCCACTAAAGTGCGATTACTCGCGTGTACTTTCGAATTTTAATTTAGTCACTGCGAACTCTCGACTTCACTCTGCTGCTGCCAAACGGAAAAGAAAGAACACGCCGCCGGAAAAGTGGCGGTAACCCCAGGTCGAATTCAGGGTGGAAGCGGAGACAGTTGACACTTGCCACTGTTGCTCTCTCGCGGCTATCCTACCGATATCTACCAGTCTCTTATCAACTCTAGTGGCAACGCAATACCTTCTCTCCAACATCCAACAGATGGCGCTAGAAAAGTATCTTTTTTCCGAGCAAGCGCTACACGTGGGCGATCGGCAAAAGCTTTTCCTGTCCGGCAAGCGTTCGTATTGCGCAGAGTAAGCCTCGGAAGCGCAATACGGGAATTTGTCCGACGCGAATGAGCACGTGGACAGCCTCGTCGTCCGTGTTGCGTGGAGAAAACAAACCCCGGAACCAAACTCAACACGAAAACGGGACCGCCACAAATTAACTCGCGGGAATTTCGACTAAGCCTGAGCGGAGCGAGGGGGCGCGCGGGGAAATCGACGAAAATTTTCCCGTCCGGCAAGCGTTCGTTTTGCGTAGAGTAAACCTCGGAAACGCAACACGGGAGCTTGTCCGACGTAAATGGACGCGCGGGCAGCTTTGGCGTCCGTGTCGCGTGGAGAAAACGAACCTCGGAAACGCAACTCAGAAGCCTCACTGACCCGAAAAGCCCCTCCGCGAAATTCACTAAATTTTATTATCCAGGCATTTCAGGGTTTTTAATTTTCACGAAGTTTCCCTTTTTTCTAATTCTGATATTCTTCCTAACCTGAGCGTGAGTAGATAGTTTCCCGAGCTTTTCTCCAGTCTGGTAAGCGTTCGTATTACGTAGAGAAAACAAACCTCGGAAGAGCAACAAGAGAACTTGTCTGACCTGGAGTAGCACGTGGGTAGCTTGGGTGTCCGCATTGCGTAGAGAAAACAAACCACGGAAACGCAATACGGTAACCTAGCCGACCCGAAAAGCACTCCGCGAAGTTCACTAAATTTTATTACCAGGACTTGGGGGTTTAATTTTATAAACTTATCATCCTTTTATTCACTGTTTATTAGATTAGGAACTTCGCACTCTGTATTGTCTGTTTCTTACATATCTTACTTCGGAGCTTGGTCTGATGTTGCCGTCCGCGGGTTCCTTCCACTGTTTTCCTGCTGGTCCGATCAGCTCGGCTGCCGCAAAAGAATCAGATCGATCTCAGCCGATCGCCGTTCCATGTCGACACGCTTTTGCCCTTTACAGCACGCACGCGCCATTAACAGCACTAAGCTTGCCGTTAACAGCACGCGCGCTCGTTTACGGGTTATTGCGATAACATATCGATACAATCGGGATTCGCCCCGACTGGCCAGCTTATCGATCTTGCTGATCAACACTGGCAACCTCGCGCGCGCATATTTTGAAACGAGGATAACTTAGGTTTTAAGCTTAAATATATATTTGAAAACTTAACATATAGTGAGACCTTCAATGACTGGACCATAATAATGGCTGGGATGCTGGGTTTCAAGTGGGGAAGATGAGAGGCGCCTTAAGCGTCCTTACAGATATTTTCTTTTCAATTGCTTGAAAAGACGGTAGATCTAACATTTTTTGAAAAATGCCCAACAATTTAAAATGATAACTTAAATTTATTAGAAAATTAAAGGAAAATTCTTACTTATGTTGTAAATTTTTTAGTTATTTCGTTTTTGGACAGTTTTTGTCGGAAGCAATGCTTCTTTTACATGCAATGCCAACTGTAACGACCTGTTTCTTTATTTCTGTTCGCTACGTAAACGTGCGGCTAGCTCAAAGAGGTTGTGAGTTCGTTCCACCAAATTTATATTGAGTGACCGCCCGTGACCAAAGGATAACGCCAGAAATGATTAGGTTGGTGCTGGTTTATTGACTCTCTAAATATAGCCTTATTGCTATTATCCTGCTGCCCGTTGTAGCTGTCTCCTGGCTCGCTGCTGCTCTGCTCCTGGCGTGCTTCTGCGTCGCTCCTGGCTTACCGCTGTGTTGCTTCGGCTTGCTGCTCCGGGTGACTGAGATCGGTACGACTCCACCAAACCCTGGATGTTATGCGAGCTTCCCTACCGGGGCCGGCAAGGTGTATCGCCTAGCAGGTGAACCGAAGTTACGCCTTATCGCCTAGCCACCTTTATCGCCTGGCTTCCGGAGTTTAGCCTGGACTTTGTCTGCAAGGTGTATCGCCTAGCAGGTAGAACAGAGTTCTCCCTTATCGCCTAGCCACCTTTATCGCCTGACACCGCGCAAGGACTCCCTAGGCTTGACTTTACCACGACCTAGCACCGTTGGATCTCAGCGTTGTAGCCTCAGCCTTGTTGACTTGTCGTCGTTCGGCGTCTCGACTTTGCGATCTTGATCCATGGGCACTTCGGTTTCGATGTTTACTTATTCCGCGTTCACGCACTCGCTCTGATTCTCGCACTCGTACTGTCCCGAGCGGCGCTTGCGCCGTCCTTTTTATAGGCGCTGTATGTGCCGTTATTTCCCTCGGGTCCAAGGTCCACTGAGGTACCGTTAATTCACGGTGTGTCCTCTTTGTGCGGGTCCGAAGTCCGCCAATTAACCGAATGAAAGTGGTGACTTTCCCCGCCCTTTATGTTTAAACTACTCGAATTCCCCGCCTGACTTGCGTGTTAGATGTTCCCCAGACAGTTCCCCGAAAGACTTAACCTTTCCCCAGACTGATCTCCTAAAAGACTTTACCCGTACAGCTCCTTGAAAGACTTGAACTTTCCCGCGACTGTTTCCCTAAATGACTTCTCCATGCAGCTCCTTGAAAGATTATTTCCCCAGACTGTTTCTGTGTTCCCCAGACAGTTCCCCGTTCTCCAGACAGTTCCCAGTTCCCCCGCGTGGAATTCGAATTTTCCCGCCCAGACATTTCCCCAAACTAAAAGTCACCATTTCGCTTTCCCTCGGTCCGGCAACTCCCTGGAATCTCACCACGATCACGTTTATCGATTGTGGGTTCCAGTGTTGCCATCGTCGTTGCCTTTTCGTTGTCTTAAGTTGCCATTTGAATTCTTGAACATAGAAATAACCAATTTTGTCAACCCATCGATCGCAACTATCGATCGACCGCCTATCTCGGCGCCCCCGTCCCTATTACCTATGTCCGGCAACCCGTTACCCAAAAGGTAAATAAACAAACCGATTGTGATTTTTTTAAAACCATTAATGGCTTTTATTAGCCCCTCAGGACTCTTACCACCCCGTTGGATACCCGGATGCGGTAGCGGGCGCCGTCTACCACGAGGAGTTTGGCCCAGCGGCTGCTACGGGCTCTCCTCTGCTGCCTGTTGGCCTCGGCTGCCACCCTGGGCGGCCACTCTTCCTCGGCCACCTCCTGCCAGCGGCTGATGTCCGCCGAATGTTGGCGGGACACTGACGGCCTGGCTGGTGGGGACCGCGGCTCCGGACACGACGTCAGCCTGGCGATTTTGGGCGGCCGTGCGGCTGGCTCCCCTGGCGGCGGCCACACCCAGGGCCCCTTCTCCCAAAACTCCGGCTCCCCACCGAGCCGTTTGGCTGGCAACGGCGCTGGCGTTAGCACCCACGGCGGCGACGGTGGTGGCGGTGGTGGTGCTGCGGACCGAGGCGGCGACGGTGGTGGCGGTGGTGGTGCTGCGGACCGAGGCGGCGACGGTGGTGGCGGTGGTGGTGCTGCGGCCCGGGGCGGCGACCGTGGTGGCGGTGGTGGTGCTGCGGCCCGAGGCGGCGACGGTGGTGGCGGAGGTGGTGCGGCGAGTGTTCGCGCAGCGGGCGGTGGCACGGGCAGCCGCAGCAGCCAGGGAGTGGCAAAAGCGGCTGGACGAGGCTGAGGCCGAAGAGGCAGCGATATGGGCGCGGCCAGGCCCTCCGGAGCAGCCGCCGCTGCAAGCACCTCCACCGCCGTCGCCACCGCTGTCGCAACCACCACCGCCACCACCGTCGCCGCCTCGGGCCGCAGCACCACCACCGTCGCCGCCTCGGGCCGCAGCACCACCACCGTCGCCGCCTCGGGCCGCTTTAAGTTTTTGGTTGGCGTCCCATTTTTCATGGTACCACAATTTGTATTTTTTAGTGTGTGCTCATTTATTATTTTTGTAGCCCAAAAATTTGTCAAAGCATATTATAATTGCTGTGCTGATGGATTGCTAAAATTTTAATTTAAAATCTTAGCAACCCAAATAAATTTTTTAATGGATCTTGGCAAAACCGATTTAAACGAATATATTGTATGCTTTCACTTTTCAAAAGCTTTTCACATACGTTTACAATTCTCTGACAGCTTGCTTTTAGTTTTATAACGCAAGTTGCAGTTGAACTTTTGCCGGTATTGCGGTCCGGCAAAAATTTTATTTTATCTCAGAAACTCATGACATTTTCCAGCTTGGATTTCATGTCATTATCAGAACGATAGGTGCCTTCATTTAAAAGGTCAAAACCATCGTTCATTTGTTTTAGAAACTCGGATGTTGCCATAGCATTAACAGAAGTGTTCCGACCGAAATGTTGGATGAGTATTCCAAGTTTACTATTTATACCCGTTATTCGTAGAGTAAAAGGGTATATTGTATTCGTGCAAAAGTATGTAACAGGTAGAAGGAAGCGTTTCCGACCCTATAAAGTATTTATATTCTTGTTCAGGATCACTAGCCGAGTCGATCAAGCCATGTCCGTCTGTCCGTCTGTCTGTCCGTCCATATGAACGCTGAGATCTCGGAAACTATAAAAGCTAGAAGATTGGAATTTTGCATGTAGATTTTAGGAGTTCCTACGCAGCGCAAGTTTGTTTCAAAATGGTGCCTCGCCCCCTCTGACGCCCACAAGCCACAAGCTGTGGCCACAGTTTTGATGCTATTATGAAAATTTTAATTGCTATGCATTTGATTCGTGAATACCTGTCGATTGGCTTAATAAAAGTTTGCCACGCCCACTCTAACGCCCAAAAACTCATTAAACGCTTAAGCCTGGCTAGCGCCTACATTTCCGCCTTTCATGGCGTATACAATAGCGCCATCTAACGGATGACTTTGGAACAGCTGGCCAAGGTGCTCAACAGAGTCAACGTTAATTCTCGATAAGGATTTATATTAAAGGAAATTGCGATGGCTTTCATTTGTCAATACCGAACTATATCCCAAGAACTATGCAAATTAAATCAAGTTAGCCAAATTGGAGGTGTTCCCTGGGTACCGATTTTAACATACAAATCGGGAGCTGATTCGTGCGGCGAAAAACATACAAGAAGGCATATTTATATTAAGTTGTTTAGCTGAGTAACGGGTATCTAATAGTCGAGGCACTCGACTATAGCGTTCTCTCTTGTTTTTTTTAATATTATTATTATTTAGGTTATATGCCAGTGCATGAACCCATGTATGTTCAGCCCTTGGCAAAAAAGTAAAAATTCAATGTGTGCAATTAAGACTTGTCGTAGTGATATAGACCTAATAGTCCTTAATGTGGAATCAGTTAGAGAATTATTTTAAACGAAAAAAATTCACAATAATGAAAAATATGTTGTTTTGTTGTGCACCAAACTCAATTTAAAATTAAAATAGAAAATAATTCAACACAATACTTGTCGATTTGTATTGTGTTGAATTAATAATAATTTTTAATAAATTAAATATTTTAGAAGATGGATTGAGCTCTCCTAATTATTTAGAGTCCAAAAGATTGAGCTCTCTTGTATTTAGAAATCAGAAAAAGAATTGAGCTTTCCGAGTAATTTGGAATCACAAGGATTGAGCTCTCCTAACTATTTATTAAAAAAGGATTGAGCTCTCCTGTTTACACTAAATGTAAACCACAAGGATTGAGCTCTCCTAACTATTTCTTAACAAAGGATTGAGCTCTCCTGTTTACACTAAATGTAAACCACAAGGATTAAGCTCTCCTAGCTTTTCTTTGATAAAAGCTAATTTAATTATAAAGTCTTTAAAACGAAATAATAAAGTTTTAAAAGACGAAAACATAGAGTTGTTAAAGGGACAACATTGTTTAAGTTCCCTTAATATTGCGTTAAAAGAAGAAATTTCTAAAGAAAATCGCTCAAACGAAATATTATTTTAAAAATATTAAATTGGAGCATTGTAATTCCCTTTTATAAATGCAAAATGATGCTCTCAATAAAAGAAATGGCCGTTGTAACAAAAACGATCTGTAAGCTGTTCAAAGTGAAATCATCAATGCTGCAGGTGAAAATGCTTCCTCAAATACTGGAGCTAGAAGAAAAAAATAAACAAGAGAGAACGCTATAGTCGGATGCCCCGACTATCAGATACCCGTTACTCAGGTAAAGGGAGTGCGAGGGAGATGGAGATAGAAACTTTGATCACGCATAACTTTTTAACGAATGGTCCGATTTGAAAAATTTCTTCTACATTTCGATAGGTATTGATAAACACAATAAAACTGCATTTTTACTTTTCCGAAATATTTAAATTTTTAAAATCGTATATAAGCGATTGTGGGCGTTAAAGGGGGCGTGGCACCATTTTGAAACAAACTTGCGCTGCGTAGGAACTCCTAGAATCTGCATGCAAAATGCCAATCTTCTAGCTTTTATAGTTTCCGAGATCTCAGCGTTCATACGGACAGACAGACAGACAGACGGACAGACGGACAGACAGACGGACAGACGGACATGGCTATATCGACTCGGCTAGTGACCCTGATCAAGAATATATATACTTTATAGGGTCGGAAACGCTTCCTTCTACCTGTTACATACTTTTGCACGAATACAATATACCCTTTTACTCTACGAGTAACGGGTATAAAAATTTGCAGAGGAAGTCGAAGGGGCAGGCCGTCTTAACTTCATTTGAAGATTTTGAAATTTTGAAAAGCAAATTTTTAGAATGCTCCGGAAGTAAAATTCAAAGAAAAGAAAATGCCGCAGGAATGAATGAAAATGTCATAACATTCCAGAGCATCATTTCACAGAAAAAGGGAATTCATTGCACCGATTCGGAAAAACGGCTATTTTTACAAATTTATATGCACAGCCCGAAAGCGTGCAACAATTTAAGATTAAATTTGGACATATGCCGTCAGAGGTTTCTTTGAGAAGATGGTTGCCCTTAAAGGAATTTATGTCTTGCTTTACCGGATATCATATTGTTATACTAAAAGAATTTGTTAACAATATGAATGAGTCCGATAGGAATTGAACAATTCTCTTCGACGAAATGTCGATCAAGTCAGAACTTGAATATGTCCCAAAGTCTGACCAAGTGGTTGGATTTGCAGACTTGGGAGACGGGTTTTCTGAAAATGAACAATATTCATCTCCAGCAGATGGTATGCTGGTTAAACCCTGAAATATGTTTTGGGCGTCTTTTTTGTTAATAAATTTATTTGTTAATAAATTTAAAAGAGCCGTCGATTGTTGCGTATCGATTGGCCTTAAGGTAACAGCTAGAGTTGGCGATCAAGGCGCAATGAATTGTCTAGCTTTTACAAAATTGGATTCCTTACTAACTAGTCCAAGGCCGGAATTTATTTATGATTTTGTTCAAGAGTATTAGAAATAATTTCTTGAACAGAGATATCTCATTACCATCAGACCCACTCAAATTTGATGAGATTTCACTAAAAGTGTGGCGTCTTGGAAGGTAATTGAAGAGTCATATAACATTGTATCACGTTTGGCACCAAAGTTATCGGATAAGCACATTGATCCAAATAATTGTAAGAAAATGAGTGTAAAATTGGCGACACAGGTGCTTTCAAACACTGTAAGCCATGGGATCAAGGTGTTGAGAATGGCTGGAACCTTAGAATGTTCTGTTAATGCTATTGCAACATTCGAGTTTCTACAACAAATGAACGATGGTTTTGACCTTTTAAATGAAGGTACCTATCGTTCAGATAGTGACATGAAATCCTAGCTGGAAAAATTCATGAGTTTTTTGGATAAAATACAATATTTGCCGGGCCGCAATACAGGCAAAAATTCAACTGCAATTTGCTTTATAAAACCAAAAGCAAGCTGTCAGAGAATTATAAGCGTATGTGATAAACTTTTGGAAAGTGAAAGCATACAATATATACGTTTAAATCGGTTTTGCCACCAAAGTTATCGGATAAGCACATTGATCCAAATAATTGTAAGAAAATGAGTGTAAAATTGGCGACACAGGTGCTTTCAAACACTGTAAGCCATGGGATCAAGGTGTTGAGAATGGCTGGAACCTTAGAAAGTTCTGTTAATGCTATTGCAACATTCGAGTTTCTACAACAAATGAACGATGGTTTTGACCTTTTAAATGAAGGTACCTATCGTTCAGATAGTGACATGAAATCCTAGCTGGAAAAATTCATGAGTTTTTTGGATAAAATACAATATTTGCCGGGCCGCAATACAGGCAAAAATTCAACTGCAACTTGCGTTATAAAACCAAAAGCAAGCTGTCAGAGAATTATAAGCGTATGTGATAAACTTTTGGAAAGTGAAAGCATACAATATATACGTTTAAATCGGTTTTGCCATGATCCATTAGAAAATTTATTTGGGTTGCTAAGATCCAAGTTTGGAAATTTTAGCAATCCATCAGCACAGCAATTATTATATGCTTTGAAAAATTTGTGGGCTACAAAAATAATAAATGAGCACACACTAAAAAATACAAATTGTATTCCAAATTCTGACATTTCCTTAGATTGGTCATATGAACCCGGAATGATGCAGGATATTGAAAAAAGCAAAATAGAATTGGAAAGCTGTGCAGAAAAAGCTGTAGTTCCAGTAGTTAATCCAGCAGTTCAATTGGCTATAGAACCAAGACAAAGTGCTTGCCCTAACGAATAGATAGGAGAACGTAATGCTGTAAGATATTTCTTGGGCTACGTTATTTTAAAAAAATTTAATGCAGATAATTGCCCCAAATGCACAAAATCTCTGGCTTGCCTTGATGATATGAAATCAAAAACTGAACAATTCATCAAGGCAAAAAATTACAGTTCCCATAAACTATATTTAAAAAATCCTTTTGATGCAATGTTTAAAATAACATTGCATCATGTTTATATATTTGATATAGAATTTAATTAACGTCCAAACCGACGAAAAATTTCTGAATTTTTAGAACAGATATGCATTGAAGAAACCAATTAAATATATACTTATTGGTTTGCTCCTACTGACCCATACGCTCAGCACAGGAAAAGTATTATAAAGCATTTGCTGAAAGTGTTATTATACAAGCACAGTAAGTGGTACCATGAAAAATGGGACGCCAACCAAAAATTTAAAGACAGAGTTGGCAGAGCATGTAAAAGAAGCATGATTACCGACAAAAACGGTCCAAAAACAAAATAAATAACTATTTGCAACATAGGTAAGAATTCTCTTTTAATTTTCTAATTAATTTAAGTTATTATTTTGAATCTACCGTCTTTTCAAGCAATTGAAAAGAAAATATCTGTAAGAACGCTTAAAGCGCCTCCCATCTTTCCCACTTGAAACCCAGCATCTCAGCCATTGAGGGCATTATTATGGTCCAGTAATTGAAGGTCTCACTTAATGTTAAGTTTTCAAATATATATTTAAGCTTAAAACCTAAGTTATCCTAGTTTCAAAATATGCGCGCGCGAGGTTGCCAGTGTTGATCAGCAAGATCGATAAGCTGGCCAGTCGGGGCGAATGCCGATTGTATCGATATGTTATCGCAATAACCCGTAAACGAGCGCGCGTGCTGTTAACGGCAAGCTTAGTGCTGTTAATGGCGCGTGCGTGCTGTAAAGGGCAAAAGCGTGTCGACATGGAACGGCGATCGGCTGAGATCGATCTGATTCTTTTGCGGCAGCCGAGCTGAACGGACCAGCAGGAAAACAGTGGAAGGAACCCGCGGACGGCAACATCAGACCAAGCTCCGAAGTAAGATATGTAAGAAACAGACAATACTGAGTGCGAAGTTCCTAATCTAATAAACAGTGAATAAAAGGATGATAAGTTTATAAAATTAAACCCCCAAGTCCTGGTAATAAAATTTAGTGAACTTCGCGGAGTGCTTTTCGGGTCGGCTAGGTTACCGTATTGCGTTTCCGTGGTTTGTTTTCTCTACGCAATGCGGACACCAAAGCTACCCACGTGCTACTCCAGGTCGGACAAGTTCTCGTGTTGCTCTTCCGAGGTTTGTTTTCTCTACGCAATACGAACGCCTACCACACTGGAAGAAAGCGCGGGAAACTATCTACTCACGCTCAGGTTAGGAAGAAAATCAGAATTAGAAAAAAGGGAATCTTCGTGAAAATTGAAAACCCTGAAATGCCTGGCTAATAAAATTTAGTAAATTTCGCGGAGGGGCTTTTCGGGTCAGTGAGGCTTCTGAGTTGCGTTTCCGAGGTTCGTTTTCTCTACGCAACACGGACGCTTGCCGGACAGGAAAAGCTATCGCCGATTGCCCACGCTGAGGCCCAGTCGAAATCCCCGTAAGTTAATTTGTGGCGGTCCCGTTTTTCGTGGTTCCCACGTGTTATCTCGAGTCGATTAAGTTCTCGGATTGCATCTCCGAGGTTTTCTCTACGCAATACGAACGCCCGCTGAACTGGGAAACGCGTAATGTATCGCCAATACCTCACGTGCACCCGCGCATTCTCTCACAGATGAAACCCCGCATGCTAATTTGTATCGGCCCAGTTTACGTTACGCCTCCGAGCGATCTACCCTACCTAGAGGCGGAGACCCAGGCCACGTGATCTCGAAAACAAAATCCCGGCGGCAACTCCCAGTATCGTTTCGTCTCCTGTGTTTCTACAAATTTAACTGTAGAGGACTCTGGCCGGACTGAAGTATGGGAAGGATATGGCACAGGGTATGGGGAAGGATAATGGGGGGGCAATTGAGGCCCATAATTAAAACCGTAATAGGGATTCATCTGTATAAAAAAAAATAAATTAATAAAATTTAATGTAACTAAAATTGGTACTTAAGCTTAGTACTCAGATCGACGAAAGCTGTACGCCAGTCGTCAGAGAGAGCGAGAGGCAAACATTTGGCGTCAGGCCTTTTTTCACCTCTGTCCACAGATCGACGAAAAAATACCAGAAAATTTCATAGCGTTGCCAGTCTGCGGAAATGAACTTTAGGTGAACCCTAGCGCAAAGATTAAAAAATTTATTCTTTCGGCGTGCGCTTCTCATTGAACATATTAAAAAATGGAGGGGAAAATCAAAAAGCCGCAAAAGTCGATTGCAGGAGTTTACATGTGAGGACAAAATAACATTAATACTTCTGTGGTGCCTCTTGTCAGAGCAAAATGTTTCAAATGTCAAAAATTTACCAAAAACACAATCAAAGTGCAGCTATGAACTTTAAATTAGCAAATAATTATCAGTAAATTAAAATAAACAACTGTTCAATTTAAATTGTATTGTTTTTAATTTCTTTGTATAGCGGCAGACTTGTCTTGCCAAGGTTGTTGGCAATATCTTTTAAAGGCTCTTTCCCGCAAATACATTATTTGAACTTTAACTGCTTGTCAACAAACCCAGCTGATTGACAGTACGACCGTAGCACGCTTAAATCTGATGAACTCTCATACTTTTGGTCACACTGCAAAGATTAAAGTTTTACGATCTGGATACTAGGCTTTACCAAATGTAGATAGACCTCAATTAGATTTCAAGCACTTGGTTGGCCGTTACTGATACACTGAAAACTGTAAAATACTATATTTCAAAAGCATACAATTTTATGTATAAATTTTAATTTGTATAGTTGGTCACATTATAAAATCAAAAAGGAAAAAAAGCAAGCGCTGAAGAAAGTAAGCAGAAAATGTTGTTATTTTACTTTTATTCATTTATTCTTTTTATTAAGGGATGCATCCGTTCTATGGACATCATTATCCTTCCCAGTTTCCCCCATATTCCTCTCAATACCCTTCCCCATAGCCTCCCCAATACCCGCCCCATTTTATACCAATGGCTCAAGCCATTATGCCGGGAGAATTTCATTACCCTATATATATATTATTTTACGTATATGTTATGCTGGTTTTAATATAATTATAATTGTAAACAATTATGCAAATAAAATGAAAAATATATATGTGAATATAAAATCATGTCTTAAATAATTTTAATTAAGTCTATAAAAATGTAAAAGTTTATTTCTAAATATATATAAACATTTATATTTTTAAAATAAATAAATATTATAATTAATCCGCAGAGAATTTACAATTTTACTTTCATATGGAATTAAATTGGGACAAATCTTAAATGTGGACATTGAGTTCAGGCCCATCTGAAAAGTGGCCGTTAAATTCAGTCCAACCTGAAATGTAAACGTTAAATTCAGTCCAATCTGAAATGTGGACGTTAAATTCAGTCCCATCTGAAATGTAGATGTTCAATTCAGTCCCATGTGGAATGTGGACATTGAATTGAATAAGTGCGGTTTCAATTTCTTTGCCTTCAGGTATAATTAGATATAGTTAATTCATTATACCCTTGCAGAGGGTATTATAATTTTGGTCAAAAGTGTGCAACGCAGTGAAGGAGACATCTCCGACCCTATAAAGTATATATATTCTTGATCAGGATCACCTCCTGAGTTGATATAGCCATGTCCGTCTGTCCGTCTGTCCGTCTGTCCGTCTGTCTGTCCGTCTGTCTGTTTCTACGCGAACTAGTCTCTCAGTTTTAAAGATATCGAATTGAAACTTTGCACACACCCTTCTTTCCTTTGCACGCAGTATATAAGTCGGAACGGCCGGGATATAGCTGCCATATCACTGAACGATAGGAAATGCCATAACTCTGCTGTTTGTAAAGTTAGGAAGTTGGGATTTTCTATGGCTTCTTTATTTGGCCAATCAATCCGACCTACCAAATTTCATAAGGATCGGCCGACTATATCCTATAGCTCCCATATAACGATAGGAAATAGCATAACTTTGGTGTTTTTAGAGTTAGGAAGTTGGGATTTTCTATGGGTTTTATATTTGGCCAATCAATCCGACCTACCAAATTTTATAGGGATCGGCCGACTATATCCTATAGCTGCCATATAACTGAACGATTGAAATTGCCATAACTTTGGTGTTTTTAAAGTTAGGAAGTTGGGATTTTTATTAGTATTAAGAATGCATCATATGAATAATTTTGGAGAATATTATTTACAGAATATTCTGCAAGGGTATATCAACTTCGGCTCCGCCCGAAGTTAGCTTTCCTTTCTTGTTTTAATCTAATACTACTTATTTCTTTATTTAGCTTGCTTTACAAAGCAATTTTCAACACCAAAAAATTGCCGAAGTAACTGGAAAATGGAATCGGAAAATGTGTAAGTAGTGTCTCTAAAAATAACTGCTTTGTTTTGTTTGTTTGTGTGTGAAATTTGTTGTCAGTTTTTGTCTTCGTGTTTACATTCCGTTGTGCGCGAATTCAATAACAGAAAAAAATTGAAGTCTTTAATTTTAAAATTAATTTTTGTTGTACTTCAAATACAAACATAATTTAGTTATTCTTATTATTTTTTAAATTACTTATAATAATATACTTATTTTGTTATTTATTTTTTGTAATTATTAATTTATTTTTTTTTTTTTTATTTATTTATTTATTTCAGTTTAAAGAAGTGCATAGTGACAACTGTGTGGGGCACATTAATGCCTTTTGTTTCCCGAAGGAATCAGGTCGAAATGGTTGGAAAACCTTAGATTAAGCCACGTAGCCAAGCGTGCTCGGGAGTGCCAAGCACACTTCAGGACGGAATGCTTCTCAAGTGGAATTCTGAGGAAGGGAAGTGTTCCGACCGAAATGTTGGATGAGTATTCCATTTTGAGTTATTAAGTTAAGTTAAATAATTATATTAAATTTATGTAAGTTTACTAATTTTTTTTAATATTATTATTATTTAGGTTATATGCCAGTGCATGAACCCATGTATGTTCAGCCCTTGGCAAAAAAGTAAAAATTCAATGTGTGCAATTAAGACTTGTCGTAGTGATATAGGCCTAATAGTCCTTAATGTTGAATCAGTTAGAGAATTCTTTTAAACGAAACAAATTCACAATAATGAAAAATATGTTGTTTTGTTGTGCACCAAACTCAATTTAAAATTAAAATAGAAAATAATTCAACACAATACTTGTCGATTTGTATTGTGTTGAATTAATAATAATTTTTAATAAATTAAATATTTTAGAAGATGGATTGAGCTCTCCTAATTATTTAGAGTCCAAAAGATTGAGCTCTCTTGTATTTAGAAATCAGAAAAAGAATTGAGCTTTCCGAGTAATTTGGAATCACAAGGATTGAGCTCTCCTAACTATTTATTAAAAAAGGATTGAGCTCTCCTGTTTACACTAAATGTAAACCACAAGGATTGAGCTCTCCTAACTATTTCTTAACAAAGGATTGAGCTCTCCTGTTTACACTAAATGTAAACCACAAGGATTAAGCTCTCCTAGCTTTTCTTTGATAAAAGCTAATTTAATTATAAAGTCTTTAAAACGAAATAATAAAGTTTTAAAAGACGAAAACATAGAGTTGTTAAAGGGACAACATTGTTTAAGTTCCCTTAATATTGCGTTAAAAGAAGAAATTTCTAAAGAAAATCGCTCAAACGAAATATTATTTTAAAAAATATTAAATTGGAGCATTGTAATTCCCTTTTATAAATGCAAAATGATGCTCTCAATAAAAGAAATGGCCGTTGTAACAAAAACGATCTGTAAGCTGTTCAAAGTGAAATCATCAATGCTGCAGGTGAAAATGCTTCCACAAATATTGGAGCTAGAAGAAAAAAATAAAAAATTTGCAGAGGAAGTCGAAGGGGCAGGCCGTCTTAACTTCATTTGAAGATTTTGAAATTTTGAAAAGCAAATTTTTAGAATGCTCCGGAAGTAAAATTCAAAGAAAAGAAAATGCCGCAGGAATGAATGAAAATGTCATAACATTCCAGAGCATCATTTCACAGAAAAAGGGAATTCATTGCACCGATTCGGAAAAACGGCTATTTTTACAAATTTATATGCACAGCCCGAAAGCATACAAAATTTTTAAGATTAAATTTGGGCTTCAAAATGCCATCAGAGGAATCTTTGAGAAGATGATTGCCCTTAAAGGAATTTATGTCTGGCTTTACCGGATAACATATTGTTATACTAAAAGAATTTGTTAACAATATGAATGAGTCCGATAGGAATTGAACAATTCTCTTCGACGAAATGTCGATCAAGTCAGAACTTGAATATGTCCCAAAGTCTGACCAAGTGGTTGGATTTGCAGACTTGGGAGATGGGTTTTATGAAAATGACCAATATTCATCTCCAGTAGAGGCGTCTTTTTTGTTAATAAATTTATTTGAGGCGACCGCTATGCAAAAATCCTTAAAAGTGCCGTTGATTGTTGTGTATCAATTGGCCTTAAGGTAACAGCTATAGTTGGCGATCAAGGCGCAATGAATTGTCTTGCTTTTACAAAATTGGATTCCTTACTAACTAGTCCAAGGCAAGAATTTATTTATGATTTTGTTCAAGAGTATTAGAAATAATTTCTTGAACAGAGATATCTCATTACCATCAGACCCAATTTTGATGAGATTTCACTAAAAGTGTGGTGTCTCGGAAGGTAATTGAAGAGTTCTATAACATTGTATCTCGTTTGGCACCAAAGTTATCGGATAAGCACAGGTGCTTTCAAACACTGTAAGCCATGGGATCAATGTGTTGAGAATGGCTGGAACCTTAGAAAGTTCTGTTAATGCTATAGCAACATCCGAGTTTCTAAAACAAATGAACGATGGTTTTGACCTTTTAAATGAAGGCACCTATCGTTCAGATAATGACATGAAATCCAAGCTGGAAAAATTCATGAGTTTTTTGGATAAAATACAATATTTGCCGGACGGCATTACCGGCAAAAATTCAACTGCAACTTGCGTTATAAAACTAAAAGCAAGCTGTCAGAGAATTATAAGCATATGTGATAAACTTTTGGAAAGTGAAAGCATACAATATATGTGAGATATTATTTAGTACAGTTTATTAATATTATTTCGCGGTGCACAGTTACTGAATATAATAATTGGCTTTTATTAAATTGCTGGATAAATGCTGCTGCTTTCTGCTGATTCTTTCACACACGTTCGGCTGCTTCGATTCTCTTCTGCTACTGTCCTGTTCGGCTGCTCCTTCTTCTGCTTCCGTGCTGTACGACTTCTGCTGCTGTTACTCTGCTGTACGACTTCTGCTGCTGTTACTCTGCTGTACGACTTCTGCTGCTGTTAACCAGTGTGCCTTTAGTAGATCTGCTTGCCTACTCTCTGTTACATTCGGTCATCCTGATTAGTCATCAGTCCCTGATGACCATGCCTCCTCGTTGTGTACGGAAAAACTCCATAATTTCATGTTATCATTGCTCGTGCTCGTATTTTTGGGTCCCTCGACGTCTGCTGCTTTTCGTACATTATAACGTCCGCCTCGTTTCACTTCTGTTATTTCGTATGGACCTAAGAATTCGCTTGCCATCTTTCTCCCAGCTACGAATTGCGTTCTACGGATGGCGACGAGATCTCCAACTTTGTATCCGTACTCGCATTTTCGCTTTTTATCAAATTGCTCCTTATATTTTGTCTGGGCCTCCCGAATATTATCTTTTGCTTCTTGTCGCATTTTCTTTCTTTCGTCATCAAAGTTATCAACCATCTCCTTTTCTAGTAGTTGAAGTATATCGCTATCTGGTCTACAACGCATTTTTATCCCGATCAGCAGCTCAAATGGAGAACGCTTTGTAGATTCATGAACTGTGCCATTGATAGCCATCTGAACTCGAGGTACAAACTTGTACCATCTTCCAGGTTCCTCCGACGACAACTTTGAAATAATGCTCAGGATGGATCGGTTTACACGTTCTATTTGTCCATTGCCTCTTGGAACTCCTGTGGTGCTCCAAACGTGTTCGATGTTTTCTTCCTTCACAAATTCCTCAAAGCTAGACGACGTAAATGCTGCTCCGCGATCGCTTACTATACGAGCTGGATTACCAAAGATGTCCGACCATTCCCGTAACTTCTTGAGGACTTCGTCTGCACCTGTTGTTTTGGTGGGATACATCCATACGAACTTGCTAAAGCTGTCAACCATCGCGTAGATGTACTTGTAGTGCTTTGAAGTAGCATCCATTGGTCCCAGATGGTCTACGTGTATAGTATGAAGCGGCTCTGATCCTTTGTCGATTTGATGCAAAAATCCATCTTTTTTGCCCAACTTTTTATTGTAGATTATACATTTCATACAGTTTCCTAGGATCTGCTGTACCTTCCCTTCTAGATGTGGGATCCAATAACTCTGCTGTATGGCATGCATTGTCTTTTGTACGGCAAAGTGGCCTGCATTGTGTGCCTCTGTTATTATCTCTCTCTCCAGCGATTTCGGTATTGCTAACCGATCCGTTCCCTGCACAACCTTGTACACCAGACCAGCCTTTAATTTAAAGTTGTCATATGGTTTACTTTTCAGGATTTCGGAGACTGCTTTAATCATCGTATCCTCCTGCTGGGCTTTCTTGATTCTTGCTGTGACTTCCGACGATACCATCATGACATCAATTGGGTATCGACTCAGGCAATCCACGTGCTTCAGCCGCTCTCCTGGTCTGTGTTCCACCTCGAAACTGTAGTCCTGCAGGTACAGTACCCATTGGGCTACCTCTCGCGGAACGTCCTTCTTGCTTAGCGTTTGCTTAAAAGCGGCGCAATCAGTTACAAGCTTGAAGTTGGTGCCGAGTATGTACTGACGGAATTTTTTGCATGCGAGAAAAACAGCTTTGGCTTCTTGTATATAGCTATGCTGGCGTGCTTCAGACTCTGAGGTTTTCTTGCTCCAGAATAAGACCGGATGCAATTGTCCTTCATGCCACTGTAACAACGTAGCTGCGAACCCATCCTTCGACGCGTCGGTGTGTATCTCAGTTTTTGCATTCCTGCGGTAGAGTCTTAGCACCGGCTCGCTCACCAATGCTTCCTTTAATATGGCGACCGCCTGTTGTTCTTCCAGACCCATTTTAAATTTAACGTCTTTTCGCAGCAAATTCGTTAGTGGTTTTGCGATCAGTGAATAGTTTTTTATAAACTTGCGGAAAAACCCAGTTAATCCCAAAAACGACTGCACCGCCCTGATGTTTTGCGGTATTGGAAACTTTCTAATGGCTTTGGTTTCCTCCGGTCCTGGCTTAATTTCTCCTCCTCCAACTTGATGTCCCAAAAATGTTATTGAGGACTGCAGGAATCGACATTTTTTCCACTTCATCTTCAGCCCGTATTCAGCTGCTACATCTAAGACCTTCTTTAGCTTTTCCAGGCATTCTTCGGCAGTTTCGGCGTGTATAACAATGTCGTCCATGTAAAGATCCAAGACGGTATCTCTGTACTGTGAGGGGACATCAATATCAGTATTTTCTTTAACCACATTGTAGATACTTAACTGATTCGTGTTCACAGTTTCCTCCTCATTCAGAGGAGAAAACTGATATCCTTCCGGCGTCGACCTCATTGTGAATTTGGATATAAAGTCATATCCCAGCAGCAAATCGCATCCGATGGCATGATTGGCCACCACAAGAAGCTTGTGTGCCAGACACATACCGTCGATCTCCACTTCTGCCATAAATTGACCAGCGGAGCGTGTGATATTGTTTCCAAGTCCTCTTAAAGTTGTAGAGCTTGGCTGCAAGAGCGCGCTACCCATTTTCTCAAACACGGACATTTTTAATAGGGTAACATCTGCACCTGTGTCTATGAGCCCCTTGACTTGCACATTGTTGATTTTCAGAGACTTAAGGCGTTTTTCCTCGTATGCTACGTTTACGGCAGCCGTACCAGGGCAATCTTTCGACATGTGACCACTCTGATTGCAGCGGAAACACTTTAATGCAGCTCGGCAATCCTTGCGTAGATGTTCTTGGGATCCACAATTGTAGCAGTGCAGTTTCCTCACATAGCTGTTGTGCTCGGGCTTCATTGCGAGCTGCTGTGATTCTTTCTTCTTCACCATCACATTATCATCGATCTGACGCGTTCGTTCGTAGATTTCGTATTTCTCTTTTAGCTGCTTGTAAGAACTGCATCCATACAACGTGTACTTGTAATCCGTTTTAAGCCTCAATCCGTCGACAATGTACCGAATTACCGACTCAGTGTCTAATGTCCCACGAGCAGCAATGCGTTTCATCTGTAGCATGTATTCGTGAAAGCTTTCGTTTTTTGCTTTCACTCGCACAGACAGCTGATTGTGAATTTGGGCACTGCATACACGATCGCACTCGAATTCCGTTACAAGTTGTTGACGCAGCTGACTGTACTCGTACACTTCTGTAGACTCGAGAAAAAGAGCGGCTGTACATGTCATTTTGGCACGAGCTTGTACGTATTTCTGCTTGTCGTTAAGCCCATATGCGTCGGCGTTTAATTCGAAGTTATTAAACCACTGTTGCACAGACATATTTTCTCCACTGAACTCAGGAATTATTTTGGCAAAATTTTCCACTACCAGCTTCGCATCATTTTTTTTGTCAATTTCATCGGCGGTAATTTTCAACGTGAGAAGTTGAACCAAATCTTGGAGAGTCTGCGTGTTTTGTTCTAAGACGTTTGTGTCGTTTCGGCGATTGTTTCCACATGTCCCTGATCCACTTGGGCCCTCGTATATTTCCACTTTCTCATCTTGTGGTTCCTTTTCATTTGTCATAATAATTCTGTTGCGCAATACCCTTACCGGTAGTCTGCTTGAAGATACCGTTTTCTTTTTCTGATCCTCTTTCCTTCTGGTTGTTGTCTCGTTTCCTCTGCTGGCGGCTTTTGAGGAATGTGGCACCAAACTGTTTTGTTGTCTCGCTTTATCTAATTGTTTCTGAGACATGCGGATTGCGCATTTTATCACTTTTCACTGGCAATTCGCGACTGGTTGAGCCCCCAAATGTGAGATATTATTTAGTACAGTTTATTAATATTATTTCGCGGTGCACAGTTACTGAATATAATAATTGGCTTTTATTAAATTGCTGGATAAATGCTGCTGCTTTCTGCTGATTCTTTCACACACGTTCGGCTGCTTCGATTCTCTTCTGCTACTGTCCTGTTCGGCTGCTCCTTCTTCTGCTTCCGTGCTGTACGACTTCTGCTGCTGTTACTCTGCTGTACGACTTCTGCTGCTGTTACTCTGCTGTACGACTTCTGCTGCTGTTAACCAGTGTGCCTTTAGTAGATCTGCTTGCCTACTCTCTGTTACATATATACGTTTAAATCGGTTTTGCCAAGATCCATTAGAAAATTTATTTGGGTTGCTAAGATCCAAGTTTGGAAATTTTAGCAATCCAACAGCACAGCAATTATTATATGCTTTGAAAAATTTGTGGGCTACAAAAATAATAAATTAGCACACACTAAAGAATACAAATTATATTCCAGATTCTGACATTTCCTTAGATTGGTCATATGAACCCGGAATGATGCAGGATATTCAAAAAAGCAAAATAGAATTGGAAAGCTGTGCAGAAAAAGCAGTAGTCGCAGTTGTAAATCCAGTAGTTCAATTGGATATAGAACCAAGAGCAAGTACTTGCGTTAACGAAAAGTTAGGAGAACGTAATGCTGTAAGATATTTCTTGGGCTACGTTATTTTAAAAAAATTAAATGCAGATAATTGCTCCAAATGCACAAAAATCTCTGGCTTGCCTTGATGATATGAAATCAAAAGTTGAACAGTTTATCAAAGCAAAAAATTACATTTCCCATGAACTATATTTAAAAAATCCTTCTGATACTATGTTTGAAATATCATTGCATCAAGTTAATATATTCGATACGGAATTTAAGGAACTTTTAAACCGACGAAATATTTCGAATTTTTAGAACAGAAATGCATAGAAGAAACCAATAAAATATATCCTTATTGGTTTGCTCCTACTCACCCATGCGCTAAGCACCGGGAAAGTATTTTAAAGCATTTGCTGAAAGTGTTATTATACAAGCACAGTAAGTGGTACCATGAAAAATGGGACGCCAACCAAAAATTTAAAGACAGAGTTGACAGAGCATGTAAAAGAAGCATGATTACCGACAAAAACGGTCCAAAAACAAAATAAATAACAATTTGCAACATAGGTAAGAATTCTCTTTTAATTTTCTAATTAATTTAAGTTATTATTTTAAATCTACCGTCTTTTCAAGCAATTGAAAAGAAAATATCTGTAAGAACGCTTAAAGCGCCTCCCATCTTTCCCACTTGAAACCCAGCATCTCAGCCATTGAGGGCATTATTATGGTCCAGTAATTGAAGGTCTCACTTAATGTTAAGTTTTCAAATATATATTTAAGCTTAAAACCTAAGTTATCCTAGTTTCAAAATATGCGCGCGCGAGGTTGCCAGTGTTGATCAGCAAGATCGATAAGCTGGCCAGTCGGGGCGAATGCCGATTGTATCGATATGTTATCGCAATAACCCGTAAACGAGCGCGAGTGCTGTTAACGGCAAGCTTAGTGCTGTTAATGGCGCGTGCGTGCTGTAAAGGGCAAAAGCGTGTCGACATGGAACGGCGATCGGCTGAGATCGATCTGATTCTTTTGCGGCAGCCGAGCTGAACCATAGAGTAAGAAACTATATAGCGCATTACGGGAATTTGTCCGACGCGAATGAGCACGTGGACAGCATCGTCGTCCGTCTTGCGTAGAGAAAACAAACCACGGAAACGCAATACGGTAACCTAGCCGACCCGAAAAGCACTCCGCGAAGTTCACTAAATTTTATTACCAGGACTTGGGGGTTTAATTTTATAAATTTATCATCCTTTATTCACTCTTTATTCTTCCTAACCTTCGCACTCAGTATTGTCTGTTTCTGATCTCTGTTTCTTACATGACTTATGATGTTGCCGTATGCGGGTTCCTTCCACTGTTTTCCTGCTGTTTCTTAGAAACTATAGTTTCTTACTCTATGGCTCATTGAAAGAGCGATATACAAAGAGCTCAACGAAAAGCGCTCAACAGAAAACATAAACGAAGACAACAAGAGTCTCTTGCTCAGAGCGAGAGCGAGAGCGTATGAACTTTTTCGGTTGTGCTCGCAACGAGAGCGGAAGAAGAAAAACGGTCAACAGTTATTTGCGAGCTATGTAATTACCTTATCTTCACCTAAGATTACTGTTGCCTCTTCGAAGTTTATTTTAGCTTTACATCCTGTGAAATAATCCCTTCCTATCAGAACATTATATTTGTTCAAAAATTCTTAATAGTCCAGACGGACTAGGAAATTTTCTACTTACACTCGGCGTCATATCTCTGCGTACAGGGCAAATAATTTTTAATTTGTCACTTTGACAGGAAAAATCTTAGACGTGATATAAAAAAATATGATTTTTGTTACGGATAGTCCCAACAATTACCTTCACATTCTTTATTTTAGAAAATTTGTTCTTCTTTGCTTTCTTGTAATTTGTATTTCCCCAAAACCTTTTAAAATAACATGCTTTCAAAAGTTACAGGTGGAGATTGTTGCATTTATTGGCCATTTTTACACAATTTAGTATGAGGTTGGATAACCTTTAAAACTTCGGCGAGACGCTTTGGCATAGAATTAACCAACTTCTCAGTCTCAGCTTCGGCTATTTGGTCCCATTCCTTTTGTAAGCATTGCCTTCGATGTAATTATGAGCTACCTGATTTTGCGCTCCAATAAATCCCACAGGTGCTCTATAGGGTTCAAGTCTGGGGACTGTGCAAGTGTTTTAAGCTGATTTTTTACGTTGTACAGCAACCAGAGCTTGACATTTTGAGCTGTATGCTTGAGATCGTTATCTTGTTGAAAGATAAAATTGTTCTGTAGCCCCAGCTTGGTTGCGCTTTGGACCAAATTATCCTTCAACAGTTTGATATACATCTGATGGTCCATTATACCATCGATAAAGTGCAGATTTCCAACGCCGTTAGCATTTTAAACCTGAAGGAATTGTCATAGAGTAAGAAACCATAAAGTATTAATGTATAGAGGAGTCATTTGCTCTGCCTGCGCTCTTCAGTGACATTTCCAGTGATGCCACCTAGGCGAAAATCGGAAAAAAAGAGAGTTTTTCATTTCTTCGAATCGAGCTTGAATCCATGCCCATGGTGAATTTCTGCAGCTGCACTGGTCGCACTCATTGGGGAATTTTTGGCTTATGGGGAATGTGGGCGAGCGACCGAAATGGCCTTATGATTTTGCTTTGATTACAAACATGTTGTTATTGTTTTCCTTTGATGGGCCTGAATTCAACGTCCACATGGGGCCCACATTTCAGTTGGGCTTGAATTTGATTTCACATGAAAGGCGACAAGTGGGACGGAATTAAATTCCTTATGGGAGTAAATTTATATTGTTTTTAGGAACTAATTTAATTAATATTGGGCCAGACAAAATTAAAATATTTTACATTTGAATAAGAACATGTTGGGATTTTCTCCCTAACGCAGGTGCATGAGTATCCGTTTTAATAAGTAGACAATAGCCGTTGATGATTATACAAAGTTTATTTAATATTCCTCGGACTTATCCGGATAACTAAACACGAGCTCGACCGTTCTCTTTGAATACATAAATGCGAGTGTAGAGTAAACCAAAAAAGTGTGGAGAAAGATTTGTCAGAAGATGCCTAAAATTAATGTTACCAGATTGATACTTTGACTAAGCCGCTTAATTTGAACACACCCCCTCAAAGAAGCAATCGTATACTTATACACGTGTGACGCCTAAACAAGAGATACAATCATTATGTTTGCTACTGCTTAATCATTTGGTGAGGACATCAGCGGGCATCTTCTCAGTTGGCATGTATGCAACCGTGATATCACCGCTCTTCTCCTTCTCTTGGATAAAGTGGTGGCGCACATCGATGTGTTTCGTTCGAGGATGAAAACCGAAACCTTTTATCAGCTGTTGTGCGCTTTGGTTGTCGTTGAAGATTCAGACCGATCCACAAGTCGATCCGATCCTGTTAAGAAGAGCCTTAAGGTACAGCGCCTCTTTCAATGCTTCCGACATCGCCAAGTACTCTGATTCGGTACTCGATAATGCAACGGTACGTTGCCTACGCGCCTCCCAAGATATGGAAGCGCCAGCCAGGATGAATGCTTGCCCCGAATAAGAGCGTCGGTCCGATAAATTGGACCCCCAGTCTGCATCCACGACACCATAAATGTTATCTCCAGTTTTCTTGAAGAGTAACCCAAGTATCTTCGTACCTTTTAAGTAGCGTAGGATACGCTTCGATGCCTTCCAGTGCTCATTTGAGTAGTTAGAGTTAAACTGACTCAAGAAATTCACAGCGTATGCGATGAACCAATTAAGCTTTGATAAGGATACCGTTGCATGTCCTCATCGTCTGGGTTCTCTGGTCGCTTTAGTGCTGACTTTGCCTCGATCGGCGTGATATCTTGCCGTCTTCCATTCCGTACTTCCGAAAAATGGCATCGATGTACTTCTCTTGGCCCATGAAAACTGTCTGCTTTCGCTTGTCCTGTTTGAATTCGATACCCAAGCATGTATTGACTGGTCCAAAATCTTTCATCTTGAATGCTGCTCCCAAATGGGCTTTGGTCTCTTGCAACCAATAGGTATGATTTGAAGCCAAAAGTAAATCATCTACATATATAGTGGCCAGTAGAATTTTTTCTTTTCCCTGTTTGACGAAAAAGCACGGATCTTGCTCGGTTAGATTAAGTCCGATTTCCTTAAGCTTCTCTGTAAGCTTGCAATACCAACGAAGCCCCGAATGACGAAGTCCGTAAAGTGCCTTTCGTAGTAAACATACTCGATCCTTCAATTGTTTTAGGGAAAAAACTGCTGCCTTTCTGTACTCTTTAGATGCTAGCTCCTGCTTCGATCCGATTTGGGCACCCGATTCCAGTTTTGCATTAATTCACTAAAATTCACTGGAATGTTCATAAATACATTTTCTTCTAGCTCACCGTTTAGATAGGCGGTGACGACGTCCATTTGATGTATTTCCATGTGATATTCTGCTGATATTGCTGCCAAAAGTCGTACTGACGTGAATCGCGCTACAGGTGAGTAGGTCTCAAAAAAATCTTCTCCAGGTTTCTGAGCATAACCCTTGGCAACCAAACGGGCCTTCTTTTTTCCCAACGAGCTGCCGTCATCCTTTGTTTGGAAAACCACCTTGTTACCAATTACCTTGCGATTCTCCGGGCGTTCTGTTATCTCCCAAGTTTTGTTGAGAACTTGAGCCATAAACTCGTCTTCCACTGCGCGTGTCCAGTGTACTGCCCCTTCAGATTGCAATGCTTCAGTTAAAGTTAGAGGATCGCCTGTAGCCGCTAAGAATGCCATTTCACATTCCTCAAATGCGTCCTCAATTGACGTTTCATGTTCTGCAGGATCTCTGTTAGTGGTTGCAACTTCCTGGTATACTTTTCTTTTTGGTATACTTTTCGTGGCCTTCCACGCTGCCCGGTTCTCAGCAATTTTGGGCGTCCTTTGCCCCGTGTCTCAACAACAGGAATCTCCTCTTCCATTTCGCTGCTGCTTGAGGATTCATCTACTTGTTCGTCCGGTAAGTTATTTGTCATCTGAATGCTTACTTCTCCTTCAGGTTCGTTCTCGTGAAATTCTTCATAGTGACTTTTGAATCCAGATGTATTCAGAAACTTTACGTCATTACTCACCACTATGGATCTCCGTTTTGGGGAGTATAATCGATAGGCCTTCGATTCTGCAGCGTAACCAACTAATATGCATTCCTCTGATCTTGACTCGAACTTTCCCTTATTTGTGCCCTTTATTAATGCATACGCCTTTGTTCCAAACGTGCGTAAATACATAACCGTAGGAATTTTACCTGTCCAATAAGTGTAAGGCAGCTCTCCAAATAGAGCCTCTGTTGGGCACCTGTTCCGTAGGTAGCAAGCTGTGCTGATAGCTTCCGCCCAGAATGACGGTGAGGCTCCCGCTTGTTTCATCATACACCTGGCCATTTCTACCAGTGTACGGTTCTGCCGCTCTGCCACGCCGTTTTGTTGTGCAGTATGTGGGGCAGACAGACGTCGATTAATCCCATTTAATCGCAAGAAATTGTCGGATTCTTTATTTCGGAACTCTGTTCCATTATCGCTTTGTAACTGTTTGATTTTATTTCCGGTTACATTTTCAGCTAATGCTTTAAACGATTTAAACGCTTCTAACACTTCTGATTTCTGCTTTAAAAAATAGACCGAACTATATCGCGAATAGTCATCTATGAATGTAACAAAGTACTTGCAGCCACTCATGGACTGTGTGCGCATTGGTCCACATACATCACTGTGCACAATTTCAAGAGTTTTCTGCGATCGCTTTTCCGTAGCACTTTTATAAGTATTTGCCGTTTGCTTTTCGCAGATGCAAATTTCACACTGCGATAGTTTTTCATTTTCTTTTATGTTCATTCCGTGAACTTTTCCGCATATCGGTACTCAAGTAATACAAATTTCCGTATTTCTTGGCTCGAAGACAAACTTCATTATTTTTCTTCATAACCTTCGTAACCCTTTTCCGTTATTTTGGAAACGGAAAGTAAATTCTGGCGAAGGTCCGACACAAACAAAACGGCTTTGAGAGTAATCTCTTCTTTTCTCTTTCCTTGTATGTCAATTTTCACATCACCGACACCGTTAACCTTTGTTGTGTTACTATCGGCCAAATGCAATGTTTTTTCAACACTTATTATTTCCTTGAACATTTTCTTATTTGAACTCATGTGTGCCGAACAACCGCTGTCCAGGCACCACATATCATTATGCCCTTCGGATATGTATGCGTGTTCATTTTCGTTCATTGTCATCTCCTTTTTGAACCGATTTCCGTTATTTTCTCGTTCCTCGATTTTCGTACTAGCGTTCTCTTTCGGTTTCACTGATGTCCGACTTTGTTACACACAAAACATTTTCTGGTCTCCTTATGAGCTTTGTTCTCTTTGCCGGTTCCCTTTCGGTTTGCGTACAGTGCACTCTGTTCCTCACGATTTCTCTTCGTTTTTCGCACTTCCGATTCTTCCAATATTTTAACACGAAGCACATCTGGGCTTGGTAAGTCGTCTCGGGTCTCGATCGCGCATCTAAATGTTTCATATGAATCGGGTAAACTGTACAATAAGAGAATCGCGAGCAAATCATCGCCAATGGCTACTCCGATCTCTTTCAACTTCTTTACCGCATCGAAAAAACCGTTGATATGGAGGCGTGCATCGTCTCCTTCACTCATTCGCGACAATGCACTATGGGGTTTTTGACCTGTTTTTGTGGCATTAATTAATAACTCGGTCAGTTTTGGAGATATCGACATGAAACTTTACCAATCGTCATTATTTGTCCCTAGGCCTATATAGTGTGAAAATTGTTCGGATCAGGAAACAATATCCTATAGCTCCCATAGGAACGATCGGTTAAAATTAAAAATAAATTAATTAAATTTAAGGATCTGAAATTTGTTGCTCTATGCATATAAAAATGTATGATAATAAGTGCAACAAAAGCAAAAAGAAAAAATTTCATCAAAGTCAAAGCTCATTGGCAGCCACGTATACATATCGACTATCAATTCGCCAGTTTTTAGGCAAAATGTTTCGAATTTGTCCAAATTGACGGGCAACTGACAGGACAAACATATCCAAATGATCCTCATATTATAAATAATTTGTTCATCAAACATTGTATAGCCTTTTCTTGCTCAAGCCGACTCTTCTCGCTTTTTCAAACAGCAACCAAGTGGGCGTTGGAGAAAGTGAGGTTACCTAAGAAAAATTCAAATTGCACCAATAGTGCGGAAAAGTGCACAATAAGACTAATAGCTTTTTGCTCAGAATTGACAACGCTACAACATACACTTGGACGCATTGAAAACTAATGCAAACTTCTATTTCAAAACTCTTCCCAAACTTGAAATTTGTTCCTCAAAATTCAGCTGAAGGTGCATTTATAAAATGACAAAATGTTGGTATAAACACGCACAATTTAAACAATTAATTCATTAAACATATAGTACAAACCTGTGAGATCATTTTGCATTTGTTTTTTTCTTTTCAAATGGTATTTTACACGAATAAATTAATTTCAAAGAACGCTTCTAAATAATTGCAAACTTAGCGCTGGTGCTTTCGGATGCAACAGCTGACTTTACAGCTGTTATACTAACATATGCTGTTAGGTATTAACATTTTGAGTATGAGGCATAACAGTTTGATGTTCTGTTAATGCATTCCCATTTTTTTTTTTAAATTAGAGCATTTTCAAAAAATGACTAAATGCCACAAAAACAGGTCAAAAACCCCATAGTGCAATGCTACCCGTTTTAACAAGCTGGCCTTTCGCACCGGACCCTTTGATTGAAATGTTTTTTTGTAATTTCAACCAATATTCACTTGATGTGGTATAATCCTCGAGTAGACCTAACTCAGATGTACTTATCGACAGAAGTATATCTGCACGAGCTTTTTCGTCTTTTATGGTCCATTCTACCAGATCTTCTTCATCACTGGGGCACTTTTTCGTACCATACCGTATAGCACACATTTGCAACTTCCATGTATCATAGTTCTCTGCGTTTAGCAGCTCGATGCGCATATATGTACCCGCCATTTTTCACAGCTTCGATTTTCGTTTCCCTTTTAATCAGCTTCGCACCTTTTTAATTTTGTCTCTTTGATACTACACGTCCTGGGCCCATAACCTGTTGGGATTTTCTCCCTAACGCAGGTGCATGAGTATCCGTCTTAATAAGTAGACAATAGCCGTTGATGATTATGCAAAGTTTATTTAATATTCCTCGGACTTATCCGGATAACTAAACACGAGCTCGACCGTTCTCTTTGAACACATAAATGCGAGTGTAGAGTAAACCAAAAAAGTGTGGAGAAAGATTTGTCAGAAGATGCCTAAAATTAATGTTACCAGATTGATACTTTGACTAAGCCGCTTAATTTGAACAGAACACTTAAGGGGGGTATGGATAATTCGGCCAAACTTTTTTGGGCCTATTTTCATGAGTTTTGTCACACGATTTCTTTATTTTATTATTTTATTTATTTTATAAGCGTATCAAAGTACAACATTTAAACTATGTTTTTACAAATTTTCATCGAAAAAAAATAGATTAGCCGTTCGCAGCCAAGCAAAAAGGTTTTGCGGTGAACAGCATAACCCCTTACTGGATCATCAGAAAAATTGAAAAAAAATTGTTTATTTGTCAATATGTTTCTAAAGGTAACTAGGTTGATTTTTTTTATTCAATATTTGGATTTTTTGTAACAGTTTAAAGTCAAACATTTTAAAAAATTACCGAAATGGCCTTATGACTTTGCTTTGTTTACAAATATGTTGTTATTGTTTTCCTTTGATGGGCCTGAATTCCACGTCCACATGGGACTGAATTCAACATCCACATTTCAGTTGGTTTTGAATATGATTTCACTTGATAGGCCAGGCCGAATTTAAATATTTTACATTTCATTTATTCTTCGTAAATTTAGATAGACCTTTTAAACACTTTGTAGTTCGTACTGATACACTTAATACTATGAAAAATACTATATTTCAAAAGCATACAAGTTTTTTATGTATGTATAAGCTGAATTAATTAAACAAAAAAACGTGGAGCACCGAAGTCGATGTAAGTAAACAATTTTAATGTTTTACATTTTATTAATTAGTTTTCATTACATTTCAGATGAATCCTTCCCATTACCCTTACCCTGCCCCATATCAGGTACCATACCCTTCCCTATATCCTTCTCAATACCCTACGCATTACCCACCCCAAGTGGCTCACCCTAATCATTACCCTGCCCCTACCCAACAATGGAGGGGCAGAGGAAGGAAAACGAGGAGGCAGCAGCGCCAAAAAAAGGGAAAGAGTCGGCACCTAGTGCAGCGGCGGTGGCGGCAGCGGCGGAGGCCATTACCGCAGCTATATTAAAGTCTCCACCGGCGCCACCGCCGCCACCGACGCCACAGACGCCAGAACCCCACCAACTTGCGGCCTCGATTCAACAATAATAACAAGAGAGAACGCTTTAGTCGAGTGCCTCGACTATTAGATACCCGTTACTCAGCTAAACAACTTAATATAAATATGCCTTCTTGTATGTTTTTCGCCGCACGAATCAGCTCCCGATTTGTATGTTAAAATCGGTACCCAGGGAACACCTCCAATTTGGCTAACTTGATTTGATTTGCATAGTTCTTGGGATATAGTTCGGTATTGACAAATGAAAGCCATCGCAATTTCCTTTAATATAAATCCTTATCGAGAATTAACGTTGACTCTGTTGAGCACCTTGCCCAGCTGTTCCAAAGTCATCCGTTAGATGGCGCTATTGTATACGCCATGTAGGCGCTTGCCAAGCTTAAGCGTTTAATGGGTTTTTGGGCGTTAGAGTGGGCGTGGCAAACTTTTATTTGGCTAATCGATAGGTATTGACGAAACAAATACATATAAAAAAAGTGTTCATAATAGAATCAAAACTGTGGCCACAGCTTGTGACTTGTGGGCGTCAGAGGGGGCGTGGCACCATTTTGAAACAAACTTGCGCTGCGTAGGAACTCCTAAAATCTACATGCAAAATGCCAATCTTCTAGCTTTTATAGTTTCCGAGATCTCAGCGTTCATACGGACAGACGGACACACAGACGGACAGACGGACATGGCTAGATCGACTCGGCTAGTGATCCTGAACAAGAATATATATACTTTATAGGGTTGGAAACGCTTCCTTCTACCTGTTACATACTTTTGCACGAATACAATATACCCTTTTACTCTACGAGTAACGGGTATAAAAATGTTAAAATGAGCTGCCATATTAAAGGCTCCGACGTCACCGACCGATTCCAGCACCCCCCTGGCCTGGAAAATTAAAATAAAAAGCATTTGTAATATATTTTGTATTATTTTGGCCGTGGCCAGTATGTATTTGTAAACTTGGCATTGCCTCAGAGGAAGCCATTTGATTTAAGAGTTGTATTTAAAATACTGTTTCGGAAGACACCAATCTTCCTCATCAGCGATCTTTTCCTTTCAATTGCTTGTTAAGTCGGTAGATCGGACAGATTTTGAAAACTGCCCAACAATGTAAAATGATAATTTAAATTTATTAGAACATTTAAAGAGAATTCTTACTTATGTTGTAAATTGTTAAGTTTATTCGTTTTTGGACAGTTTTTGTCGGTAATCATGCTCCTTTTACATGCTCTGCCAACTCTGTCTTTCAGTTTTTGGTTGGCGTCCAATTTTTCATGGTACCACTTACTGTGCTTGTATAATAACACTTTCATCAAATGCTTTAGAATACTTTTCCTGTGCTGAGCGCATGGGTCAGTAGGAGCAAACCAATAAAGATATATTTTATTGGTTTCTTCAATGCATTTCTGTTCTAAAAATTCAGAAATTTTTCGTCGGTTTGGACGTTTATTAAATTCTATATCAAATATATAAACATGATGCAATGTTATTTCAAACATTGCATCAGAAGGATTTTTTAAATATAGTTTATGGGAACTGTAATTTTTTGCCTTGATGAATTGTTCAGTTTTTGATTTCATATCATCAAGGCAAGCCATAGATTATGTGCATTTGAGGCAATTATCTGCATTTATTTTTTTTTAAATAACGTAACCCATGATATATCTTACAGCATTACGTTCTCCTAACTTTTCGTTAGGGCAAGTTCTTTCTCTTGGTTCTATATCCAATTGAACTACTGGATTTACAACTGCGACTACTGCTTTTTCTGCACAGCTTTCCAATTCTATTTTGCTTTTTTGAATATCCTGCATCATTCCGGGTTCATATGACCAATCTAAGGAAATGTCAGAATTTGGAATACAATTTGTATTTTTTAGTGTGTGCTCATTTATTATTTTTGTAGCCCACAAATTTTTCAAAGCATATTATAATTGCTGTGCTGATGGATTGCTAAAATTTTAATTTAAAATCTTAGCAACCCAAATAAATTTTCTAATGGATCTTGGCAAAACCGATTTAAACAAATATATTGTATGCTTTCACTTTTCAAAAGTTTATCACATACGTTTAGAATTCTCTGACAGCTTGCTATTAGTTTTATAACGCAAATTGCAGTTGAATCTTTGCCGGTATAGCGGTCCTGCAAAAATTTTATTTTATCCAAGAAACTCATGAAATTTTCCAGCTTGGATTTCATGTCATTATCTGAACGATAGGTGCCTTCATTCAAAAGGTCAAAACCATCGTTCATTTTTTTTAGAAACTCGGATGTTGCAATAGCATTAACAGAACTTTCCAAGGTTCCAGCCATTCTCAACACATTGATCCCATGGCTTACAGTGTTTGAAAACACCTGTGTCGCCAATTTTACACTCATTTTTTGAAAATTATTTGGATCAATGTGCTTATCCGATAACTTTGGTGCCAAACGAGATACACCGCATGAGTCAATGTTATAAAACTCTTCAATTACCTTCCAAGACGCCACACTTTTAGATGAAATTTCATCAAATTTGAGTGGGTCTGACGGTAATGAGATATCTCTGTTCAAGAAATTATTTCTAATACTCTTGAACAAATGCACAAAATCATAAATAAATTCTGGCCTTGGACTCGTTAGCAAGGAATCCAATTTTGTAAAAACTAGACAATTCATTGCGCCTTGATCGCCAACTATAGCTGTTACCTTGATGCACAACAATCAACGGATCTTTTAAGGATTTTTGCATAGTGGTCGCCTCGAATAAATTTATTAACAAAAAAAGACGCCCAAAACATATTTCAGGGCTTAACCAGCATATCATCTGCTGGAGATGAATATTGTTCATTTTCAGAAAACCCGTCTCCCAAGTCTGCAAATCGAACCACTTGGTCAGACTTTGGGACATATTCAAGTCCTGAGTTGATCGACATTTCGTCGAAGAGAATTGTACAATTCCTATCGGACTCATTCATATTGTTAACAAATTCTTTTAGTATAAGTGATATCCGGTAAAGCCAGGCTTAAATTCCTTTAAGGGCAACCATCTTCTCAAAGATGCCTCTGATGGCATATTGAAGCCCAAATTGAATCTTAAATTATTGTATGCCTTCGGGTTGTGCATATAAATTTTTAAAAATAGCCGTTTTTCCGAATCGGTGCAATGAATTCCCTTTTTCTGCGAAATGATACTCTGGAATGTTATGACATTTTCATTCAATCCATTTTCATTGCTTTGAATTTTACTTCCGCACAAATTGCAGCATTCTAAACATGTGCTTTTTAAAATTTGAAAATCTTTAAATTAAGTTAAAAGTTGAAGGCGACCAGCGCTTTCGACTTCCTCTGCCAATTTTTTATTTTTTTTTTCTAGCTCCAATATTTGTGAAAGCAGAGAATCCATTTTCACCTGCAGCATTGATGATTTTTCTTGGAACAGCATTGTTTCCAAAATTAAATCATAATTGCGGCTGTCTAATGCGTCGTTTTTGTTACAAACGGCCAAATTTCTTTTAGAGAGAGCATCATTTTGCATTTCTAAAAAGGAATTGGATTGCACCAATTTAATATTTTTTTTAAATTAATATTTCGTTTAAGCGATTTTCTTTAGAAATTTCTTTTTTTAACGAAATATTAAGGGATCTAAAACAACGTTGTCCCTTTAACAACTTTATTATTTCGTTTTAAAGACATTATAATTAAATTAGCTTTTATCAAAGAAAAGCTAGGAGAGCTCAATCCTTGTGGTTTACATTTAGTGTTAACAGGACAGCTCAATCCTTTTTTTAATAAACAGTTAGGAGAGCTCAATCCTTGGGAATCCAAATTATTCGGAGAGTTCAATCCTTTTTCTGATAAATTTCTAAATAAAGGAGAGCTCAATCCTTGGGATTCTAAATAATTAGGAGAGCTCAATCCATCTTTAAAAATATGTAATTTATTAAGGCTTGTCGAATTGTCTTGTGTTAAATTATTTTCTAATTTAATTTTAAATTCTTTTTGGTGCTGCTCGCACAACAAAATATTTTCTTTTTCATTCTTATAAATTTTTTTAGTTTCAAAGAATTCTCTAACGGATTCAATATTTAGCTCTATTAGGGTTTTGCCAATACGACAAGTCTTAATTCCGCACATTAAATTCCTAGTTTTTTGCCAAGGGCTGAACATGGGTTCATGTACTGGCATATAACCTAAATAATAATAATAATACAAAAAAAAGATTAGTAAACTTATATAAATTAAATATAAATATATAACTTAACTTAATGGTATAAATAACTTAATAATAATAAATGGAATAAATACTCACCCAACATTTCGGTCGGAACACTTCCCTTCCTCAGAATGCCCCTTAAGAAGCATTCCGGCCTGAAGTGTGCTTGGCACACCTGAGCACGCTTGGCTACGAGGTTTCGTTGCAGGTTTTCCAACCATTTAGATTTGTTTCCCTCCCTCGGGAAACAAAAGGCATTGATATGCCCTGCACAGTTGTGAAATATGCACTTCGTTTGTATTTTAAGTAATTGAATTTTAAAATTAGTCTTCAAAATTTTGTTTCTCTTATTGAAACGCGCGCAACGAAATGTAAACAAGAAGACTGACAACCAACTTCACACACATACAAACAAAACAAATCACTTATTTTTATTGACGCTACTTACTAATTTTTAGATTCCATTTTTCCAATTTTTCCTGAATTGAAAATTGCTAAATTGCTAGCAAACTAAATAAAGAAAAAAGTAATATTAGTTTAAAAGTAATTATATGTATATTTCTAATTATATTTTTAATTATTTTCTACTTATCTCTCTCTGCTCTATCTTGCTGCAACAAAATTTTTTTCAATTGAAACAGCACTTATTCAATTTAATGTCCACATTCCACATGGGACTGAATTGAACGACCACATTTCAGATGGGCATGAATTCAACGTCCACATTTCAGATTTGTCTCAATTTAATTCCATCTGATAGTAAAATTGTAAATAAATAAATTTTAATATAAAGCTTGGCCAAATTAAATATTTAAATATTTACATTTACTTAGAAATAAATTTTTACATTTTTATAGACCTAATTGAAATTATTTAAGACGAATCACATGAAATATATATGTACATGATTGTATATTCAAATATATTTTTTCATTTTATTTGCATAATTGTTTACAATTATAATTATATTAAAAAGAAACATAAAACATACGTAAAATATTAAAAAATTTATAAAAATATGACACAATAATAGGTATTTAATTATTTAGTAACAGAAATAAAACAACACTTTTTAAACGGAATTTTTTAATATTCTTTAAAAGGAGTTGTTTTTCTTTAATTGCAAAGCAAAATTCTACATATACTTTTCACTCAATGGCTTGTCTGTAAGGCCGTTAACATAACCCAAAAATGAGAATAACATGCTAAAAAATTAGAGAAAACACAACTTTGTTATCGATATAATATGAGTGAAATGAGATTTGTGTTGAGAGCACGTTGTTGTATGCGTGAAACGTCGATCCTCGTGACGTCACGTCAGGCAGAGCGAACAGTATGATTATACTCGAAATCTGCTTGGCGGTATGAAGTGTGGTGAATGCATTGAAAGTAAACAAACTAATGTTTTGGCAGAGAAAACATTGAAAGGATTAGGACTTTGCGCTACATTTTCCCAAAAATAAAATATTTCTACAAATTAAGCCATATATCAACACATTTTTTGAATTTTATTTATGAAACAACGTTGCTAAGTGTTAATTGGGGTCCTTAAAGTGTTGATTGGGTCCTTTAAAAGTACTAAAACATTATAAATCTCCCAAAATATAACCGAAGCCCGCCACATTTTTTGAATTCAACCCCTACGTGCTGTACTCTTCAATCGCACGCAGCTCTTACGGCGGTTGCATCCTATTCCTAGTCCCTCGCACATGTTGGAACAGCTGGTATTTTCACCACACCGTTCAAACACGGACGTAGGGTCGGCGTCGTAAAAACCACGGGCATAGCAAATGAAACCTCTATATAGTCAGTGGCGGATCCAGAGACGATTCTTGGGGGGGGAAATGTATTTTCATTTTTTTATTGCAGAGAATATTTTTCTAGCAAACGAGTGAAATTTTCAGGTTCTGTGGTTCCAAGGAGGGGGGGGGTAAATTTCCCTAATTTTCCCCCCCGTGGATCCGCCACTGATATAGTTTCTTACTCTATGCTATGGAATTGTCTCATTTTTGACCATCATCATAGACATAGAGTAAGAAACTACAGCTGTGTTCGCCGAAATAGCAGTCTTTGATTTTGTTCCGCGAAAAGTTCCGAATTTTGTTGTAATTTTGTGAAAAGTGAGTTAAATTAAGTTCGTTATAATAACGAAGTAAAGGCATAGAGTAAGAAACTTCTTACTCTATGGTAAAGGTGTATTGTCGTATTAACTTTATAGTTAAACTTTATAGTTAATACGACAATACACCTTTACCATAGAGTAAGAAGTTTCTTACTCTATGCCTTTACTTCGTTATTATGTATTGTCGTATTAACTATAAAGTTTAACTATAAAGTTAATACGACAATACACCTTTACTTCGCAAAAAATTTTATTTTAGTGGATAGAGACCCTCACTGCTCCACGCGAGAAAAAGAGGAGATCATTCGGCTTAGAAAGGAGGGCAAAACCTATAAAGAAATTCAAGGTCTTTTGAAATGTTCTGCCAAGATGGTCTCAAATGCAATAAGATATGAACCGAAGCACGAAAAACGGTGGAATTCGCAAAACCACAACTGCAGAGGACCGACGCATAGTACCCTTTAGCAAAGCTAATCCTTTTGCTTCCTCTGGGGATATAAAAGCGGAAATTGGCTTGGGGATAAGTGATGTGACCATTCGCCGGCGACTTATTGAAACAAATTTGAATGCGCGAAGTCAACGGAAGGTTCCATTACTTGCTAAAAGGCATATACAACAAGCCAGGTTGGAGTTCGCCAAAAGGCACTAAAACTGGCCACTATCCAAATGGCGTAATATCCTTTGGAGCTAGTGTTATTTGGCGGAAAAGGATTAAGACAATATGTCCGCCGACCTCCAAATACAGAATATCACCCAAACCATACGGTGAAGACAGTAAAGCACGGTGGTCTTAAAATCATGGAATGGACATGCTTTTCTTACAACGGTGTAGGTCCCATACACATGATCGATGGGATCATGGACCAACATGCCTATGTACAGATACTAAAAACTGTCATGCAGCCGTATGCTGAGGAAGAGATGCCATTAATTTGGACATTTCAGCAGGACAATGATCCTAAACACACCAGCAAGGTGGCCAGGGAGTGCTTTACTAAAAAAAAGGTTAATGTAATGCCGTGGCCAGCACAGTCCCCGGATTTAAATCCCATTGAAAACTTGTGGAGAGACATCAAGCGCTACGTTTCAAAAAAGTCCCCGACTTCTAGCTTTGGCAATTTGTGCAGGAGGCATGGTCCCAGATTGCCCTCAAGCGTTGTCAAGATTTGGTGGACTTCATGCCACGTAGGTGTGAGGCTGTGATAGCTAATAAAGGCTATACAACAAAATATTAGATTATAGACGAATTGTATTTTAGTAGGATTAGATTATTTATAACATATTTTGAAATTTATTACATTTTTTGTTAATTGTTTACTTTGACTGCTATTTATATGAACAGCATAATATATCTTTTTTTTGTTGTTATAGCTATATCTTCTAAAATGTTTAAGTTACCCTAATGAAATTATTGTTATATTATTTATAATTAAGTACACTAAGCCTTTATGGAAAAACTTGTTAACAAAGTAGTGTTTGTAATAGTATTTTTTAATCTTAAACGTGCAGGTCGTAAGCATGATACAATAACATAAGGTAGTCTCGTCGGCAATTTTTGGTACCCTACTATTAAAACAATGAGTGCGAGTGAGATGGGAACTGTTTAGTAAGTGCGAGCAGAGCGACAATAGAATGTGTGGATTAACCCTTAGATGGTTCAGGGATTTTTTTTTGCCTTTCATAATAAAAGGAGTTTAATTTTTTTTTATAATTTAATTTTTAATAATTTTGAATTAAAAATTAGGCGTTGTTTTTGCCTCTGAATACTGAGTCTTTTGTTGAGATTCTTAATTCTAAAATATATTCTAATCTTTTTTCTAAACATTTCGGTGCCTTTACAAATTTGACGCCATCGACGTGTTTGCGGCACACATTGCAAAATGTCATGTTGCTCAAGGGTTAATTTCGTAAAAAATTCGTCCGCAGACAACCTTTCCCTTCAAAAGCCGAACACGCATAGAGTAAGAAACTATATAGAGGTTTCATTTGCTCTGCCCGCGCTCTCGAGTGACTTTGCCAGTGATGCCACGTAGGGGAAAAACGGAAAAAAAGAGAGTTTTTCATTTGTTCGAATCGAGCTTGAATCCATGCCCATGGTGAATTCTTATTGCTGCACTGCTCGCTCTTATTCCTAAGGATAGGTGCGAAAACTCCCCATACTATTGCTTGTGCTTCGCACATGTTAGAAGTGGTGAGAAACCGTAGTTTGAAGAAGTTAGCTTCGAACATGGCTCTCAGCAGAGCTTCGGCACAGGCTCGGGCAGAGCAAATGAAACCTCTATACAGTTTCTTACTCTATGTTGACGGACTTTTTTATGCGATACTTAGGCGATGTTTTTTGTAGGTGCAACTCTGAGTTCTTCTTCTTGACAGTGAAAATTAAATCATTCACTACGTAAATTTAAAGAAAGTGGGTTACCCGTCACTTTTTCAAAAAGAAAGGCTCCAAATCAAAAAATGCTGTTTATACTTGTAATAATTAATTAACTACTGATCCATCCGTGTGACAGCATTAAGAGTTGCCCCACTCTTTCCTAGGCGTGCTCTGTGAGATTCGGAGTTTCACATTTGTCAAAAATCACAACCGTTTCAAACGGATCATTATTTGTAAATTCTACATTAAAAAATTTTCGAATCGCTCCAATCGTAATATTTTTCTGAAACCTTTACAGTCGTCCTAAAGCATGTGTACGCAGATCAAGTTTGAATATCGGCCCGATCGGACGTCTATATCCTATAGCTTCCATAGGAGCAATCGGATATATCTTGCAAGAATTGATGATATTTCGCGCAGTGCAAAAGCTATTGACATTAATCTTTCCAAATCGTATTTTTAAATGCATACCTTGATCAGGGTAAAAGCGCGTGCCGAGCTTCCGTCGGAAAAATTGTTAATGGCTGCGAAAATATCCCTTTTTTTCTATTTTTATATGACAAAAAAAAATAAGACCCCAAAGAAATACGAAGTGCACCCCATTTACAACCTTCAGGTCCTGCACCGCAGAATTACAGTTAAGGAACCGCACAAACGCAATGGCCCGGTACTATGTGCGAACTGCCAAGAATATGGCCATACAAGGTCATACTGTAAACTGCGCCCGGTGTGTGTAGTTTGGTGAGATCTTCATGACTCCGCACACTGCCCAGCGAGCAAAGATGACTGCAACTCGAAAAAGTACGGCAACTGCGGTGGCAATCACACTGCTAGCTACAGAGGCTGCCCTGTTTATAAGGAGCTGAAAAGTCGCATCCACCAGAGAGGAACTGCCGCCCGCACCTTACATAAAATAAACAGATAACAGCTTCCAGATCAAACCCTGAAGTCTTCTTCTCGACTGCAGCCAGATCCTCACCATAGAGTAAGAAACTATATAGAGGTTTCATTTGCTCTGCCGGGGTTTTGGAGTGACTTTGCCAGTGATGCCACGTAGGGGAAAAACGGAAAAAAAGAGTTTTTCATTTGTTCGAATCGAGCTTCATTCCATGCCCATGGTGAATTCTTATTGCTGCACTGCTCGGTCTTATTCCTAAGGATAGGTGCGAAAACTCCCCATACTATTGCTTGTGCTTCGCACATGTTAGAAGTGGTGAGAAACCGAAGTTAGAAGAAGTTAGCTTCGAACATGGCTCTCAGCAGAGCTTTGGCAGAGGCCCGGGCAGAGCAAATGAAACCTCTATATAGTTTTTTACTCTATGTCCTCACTAGGATCCATAAACTCTGATAAAAATGTGACCCTGTTTCAAAAGGTTCATTTCTGCAATCAGCATACCAAGAACCGAACACGGCTCAGCAGCAACTATTCCCGGAGCAGTAAAAAAGCAACTTTGAAGATATGATATACAGCCTGCAACAAAGCCTTACGGAGTTTATGCGCACAACTATGCAAGATTTAATGCGAAACCAAAATCTATTGATTCAATATCCAAATAATGACTTCCCAAAGGATGTCTACGTGGAACGCTAACGGCGACTCACAGCATAAACTTGAGTTAGCTCAATTCCTACTCGACAACCATATCGACGTAATGCTGCTTTCAGAAACACACCTTACAAAGAAATACAATTTTCAACTACGAGGTTATTCATTATACGGAACAAATCATCCAGATGGTAAAGCAGATGGTGGGACAGGAATTCTAATCAGAAGCCGTATTAAGCACCACTATCATAACAAATTTGCTAAAAATTAAAAATTATGCCACATCTATAAATATACAAATAAATACTGGCAACCAACTTACACTAGGCGCCGCATACTGCCCCCCCTCGCTTCACTATAGCTGAAGATGAGTTTATGCAGTTTTTCAACTCACTAGGAGACCACTTCATAGCAGCAGGGGACTACAATGCCAAGCACACACACTTGGGATCACGTCTCGTGACTCCGAAAGGAAAACAGCTCTATAATGCAGTTATATGCCTCTGGATCTTTCATCTGATCACTCGCCTGTCTTGTATATTCTACTCCGATATCCAGGCGCAATGGAGCAATCGTATAAATTGACATCAAAGAAAACCAATTGGGTTAAGTACAAGAAATACATTAGCTCACACATTGAGCTAAGTCCTCATCTTAACGATGAAGTCAACGTAGACAGATTGTTAGTACACTGGAGTCTGTACTCGTCTCTGCAGCTCGAGTTTCAACACCCCAAACTACAAGTACACAAAGCAACCAAAAGAAGACAAATCTAAAAATAGAACAGTCCTCGAAAAGCAACGCTTACGTCGAGAGTGGCAACTCCACAGATCGCCATCTGCTAGGCAAAGCTTAAAATATGCCTCACGTCGACTCACAAAAACTTTACATCAAGAAGAAGCACATGTCCACCGACGCTACATATAGCAATTGTCAACAACTAGTACAAAGCACTCACTATGGAGAGCTCACCCAACTCTAAGCTCACCGAAAGTAACCGTGATGCCTATTAGAAATCCCACAGGCGGCTGGGCGCGCAGCGATGCAGACAGAGCCAGCACGTTTGCCAACCACCTTAAAAATGTCTTCCAACCAAATCCTGCCATTAGTGCGTTCATCTTGCCGATTTTACCATATGAGCCTCAGCTTCAACATGAGCCAATTGAGTTTCGCCCAAACGAAATCGTTAACATCATCAAAAATCAGTTGAATCCGAAAAAATCCCCGGGCTGCGACTACATAACTCCCAAAATGATCATTGAGCTCCCATATTGCGCCGTTTGCACTATCACCCAGCTTTTTAATGCCATCGCAAAACTTGTCCACTTTCCAGTGAGATGGAAAAAGTCGATAATAATAATAATAGCAAAGCCGGGAAAAGACCACAAAATTCCCACGTCGTATAGACGTATAAGCCTGCTTTCATGCTTATCTAAACTCTTCGAAAAATGCGTATTGACTCGGATAAACACATACCTAAGAATCAGGAAGGAATTCCGTCACATCATTCATTCATCATCACATCATTCATTCCTTTCGCTTCTTTTTCAATTTTAGCAATTTCAGTATGCAATTTCACTTCGGCTTGCCGAAGTTAGCTTCCGTCCTCGTTATACCCTTGCAGAGGGTATTATAATTTTGGTCAAAAGGAGACATCTCCGACCCTATAAAGGATATATATTCTTGATCAGGATCACCTCCTGAGTTGATATAAGCATGTCCGTCTGTCTGTTTCTACGCGAACTAGTCTCTCAGTTTTAAAGCTATCGAATTGAAACTTTGCACACACCCTTCTTTCCTTTGGACGCAGTATATAATTCGGAACGGCCGGGATCGGCCGACTATATCCTATAGCTGCCATATAACTGATTGATCGGAAATGCCATTACTTTGGTGTATGTTAAGTTAGGAAGTTGGGATTTTCTATCGGTTTTATTTTTGGCCAATAAATCCGACCTACCAAGTTTATTAAATTACATTGTAATCATAGTCATAGTTTTGTTGTTAGCTTTAAAGCCTAGTACTCAGATCGACAAAACTTTAATCTTTCCAATGTGACCAAAATGTCGAGAGTTCATCAGATTTAAGCGTACTGTCAATCACCTGGGTTTCTTAACAAGCAGTTAAAATTCCAATATCGTATTGCGGGAAAGACCCTTTAAAATGTCAACAAGTCTGCTGCTGTACAAAGAAATTTAAAAACAATACAATGTAAATTTAACAGTTGTGTTTTAAATTTATAATTAATTATATGCTAATTTAAAGTTCATAGCTGCACTTTTATTGTGTATTTTAGTACCTCTTTGACATAAGAAACATTTTAGTCTGACAAGAGGCACCCCAGATAGTATTAATGTGTTTTTTTCCTCACATGTAAACTCCTGTAATCGACTTTTGCGGGTTTTTCGATTTTTAATATGTTCAGTAAGAAGCGCATGCCACAAGATTACATTTTGTAATCTTTTCTCTAGACTGACAAAGCAATGCTATTTTCTGTTATTTTTTCGTCGATCTGAGGACCGAGGTGAAAAAAAAAACGTTGACGAAAGGTGAACGCCAGCTGTTTGCCTCTCGCTCTCTCTCATGACTGGCGTACAGATTTCGTCTATCTGAGTAGTAATTAAGATAGTATTAATTTTGAGCCAACACACGCACGCTATACAAAGCCCCCTAACGCGTTATCGCACTCGTGAGGCCCGCGATCGATAGCACAATCGATAGCTGGGAACTGGTTCAGCGAGCGCGACGTTCGACTGAGGTGCGATCTCTGATTCCTAAACTCGCCCTCTTTTTAGAGCTGGAAAATCATCGATGTTTACCTGCATCGATGTTTCGATGTTGTTAAGAAAAAAATCGATTTGTCGATACAACGAAATTTTCGTTGGGTGTAATTTTGAAAAATGATTTTGCTCCATATCATATTATAAACGAATACCACAAAAAATCCAATGTGTAAAAGTTCATTATAAAAATTACTCTTTATTTGAGATCCATAGTTTTCTGTTGTTATTTTCTGAAAATTCAAAGTGAAACTTAAAACTACTCGTTCATTCAGAACAAAAATTAAAATTAAATCACAATTTAATTAAAACTAAAATAAAAAACAATATTGAGTTCTACTCAAATAAATAAAAAAAATAACATCATTTTTGTTTAAAAATAATATCATGTTCACATTTTTGGGTTTTAGCGAGCTTCGCTTCTCGCTAACAACAAGTCCAGCTTTACTTAACACCCTCTTACTTTCAGTAGAGGTGGCCGGTACGCAGAAGTTTTTCAAATCGCTTTGATTTTTTTGAGTTTGGCTGGCTTGTAAAAGAAAATGAATAGAAGGTTGGACTCTGCTGTGGATTCTGGTGTTGGCGGGCTTGAAGATGTAGAAAATTTTGTTGAAGCGTTAATGTGCGACAGTTCATCCTCTAACGATTTAACCCCTTGGGAGGAATTAAATGGATTCCAAAATCCCTCCTTTTTAAAGCGAGGGTCTAAAATTGTGGTCATTCGTGTTACCGTACGAATTTCATAAGGTACCAATCTTTTATTGACCCCTTGAAGTATGTCATCACAGACATCTTGACCCACCTTAGTCTGGAGTTTAGTTTTCATGGCTGTAAGATTGTGTAAAATACCACAAACAACCGGAATCACCGAAGACACTGTCACAGAAGTACTCCAAGATGTGTGTACCGTTTAGTAGCACACTTGCGATGGCAACCATTGTAATCAAAATTCTGTCTACCATATAATAGGCGCTGTTCCATCTTGTAAGACATTCTTGCCTTAAACTATAAGAACGTTCGCATTCCTGTGCCTCTTTAAACTTGGCATACGCAATTGTGCTACTTTTAAAAAATGAAACAATGCGCTTACACTTGTCAAGATTGGGGTTAACTTTTTCTGTAGCCAAACAGATCTGGACAGTCAAATTGATTGAATGCGCAAAGCAAGGAATATGTCTTATTTGCAGTATCTCACATGCTTTTATCATATTTTTGGCGTTATCTGTGACTATTGCAGTGACCTTTCCTAAAACTCTCCATTCTTGGAGCACTGTGCGTATAGAGTTTTCAATATTTTCAGAGGAATAGCTCGTCTCGAGGAACTTTTCAGTGTACAAAACAGCGTTGCGCAATTCGAAATCTTCTGTTATAAAATGGCACGTCACAGTAACGTTGCACACGTTGGCTCTGGACGTCCAGCAATCTGATGTGATTGCACAGTGCTTTACGTTTTGTAAAAAGGCGGACAACTTGGCCTTCTTTTATGAAATCGAAACATTTCTTAAGGTGGTCCAGGAGGCTTACAAAATTGCGAAAATAAAGATTTTCCACCACTGAAAAAGGACGCAAGTCGTTCGACGACTTATTGTATTTTTTGTCAATGAATGACAGAATTGAGGGCGTCTGTCTTTGTGGCAGTTCGCTTATTGTTAAAGTGGGATGAATGGCTTTTAAGTGGCAAGACAAATTTGTCGTATTGCCACATGCTTGGTAGGTTTTACCACATTTTATACATTTGGCTGCCTTGCCATCAGCCTATTTGTCAAAATAGTTCCATTTAGCAGATTGCCCATATTTCGTCCGCTTATTTGGAACCGTATCTTTTTCCTCTTGACAGGCATCAATATTGGACAAAAGAACATTACAAATCATATGAATGTAACTTATTACTTTAATTACCATTGCTGTTCTGCTCCTTTAAAGCCTTCTCCATTTCGAAGCGCCGCCAACACCAATATTTGTCGAAATCTATTATAATTTTAACTTATATTTTAGTTTCTTTTACTTAATTAATCAACAATGTGTTTAGCTTACCAAGATTCTTTGCTGCCAAGTAGTATTGGGTAAAAAGGAAACATCGAACATCGATGTTTGTAAACCTCGATGTTTCCTGAGTTTTGGAAAACATCGATGTATCGATAGATTGCCGATGTTATTTCCAGTTCTACCTCTTTCGTTTTGACTTTTCCGCGAGAGGTGAGGTTTGCTCAAACATTTGTAACGTGCAACCTTATGTTACACAGTATTGAGCACAGATCTGACTTCGCGGGGCACGCTATTGTATCCGGCTCTAGCTCGACGGCTTTGGGGGTGGAGGTATTGCTAATTCAGATCTGGTACTTATTAGTCGAGAAATTGAGAGTGCTTTCGACGACGTACGAAATTAAATCGCAGACAATGGAGAGAAACCGGGAGAAGGTAAATTAATTCCAGTAGAGAGATAGATTTAACAAAGAGATGGAAACAGGAAAAGAAAAATTCAGTAAACGAAACGTCGATGTTGTTACACCTGTGGCCCGCCCTATCTAAGATCACTGGATCCAATTTATAATTTGCGTGATCCCTTTAGATACCCTTACGACCGCTTAATCATCAGCAGAGCTCTAGCCAAATAAATACTCCATGGTTTCGTTTAAATCCATTTTTTAATAATCTAAATTAAATTCTGTATTTATGTTGCCAGTGCAACATTGACATTGTGCAAAGGCTTAAGTGGAATGCAATTGTTAATATTAAAAGGGAACAAGAAAGGAAAGCTAACTTCGGGCGGAACCGAAGTTGATTTACCCTTGCAGAATATTCTGTAAATAATATTCTCCAAAATTATTCATATAATGCATTCTAAATAATCATAAAAATCCCAACTTCCTAACTTTAAAACAAGTGAAACTGCTATAGTCGAGTGCCTCGACTATTAGATACCCGTTACTCAGTTCATATTATCAATTTGAATTCGGCGATCTCTTATAGCTGTCAGCTTTACAGCTCGAGCTCTTCTTTAGCGCAGGCAGCTTTTGTCCTGCACCAACAGCTGTGTTTATGTTTATGTTTTTGAGTGCAATGCTTACATACATACACACATACGCCATTGTTTGACTCAAACCTCCAATTTGGCTAACTTGATTTGATTTGCATAGTTCTTGGGATATAGTTCGGTATTGACAAATGAAAACCATCGCAATTTCCTTTAATAGAAATCCTTATCGAGAATTAACGTTGACTCTGTTAAGCCCTTTGGCCAGCTGTTTTAAAGTCATCCGTTAGATGGTGCTATTGTGTTATGAAAGGCGGAAATGTAGGCGCTAGCCAGGCTTAAGCGTTTAATGGGTTTTTGGGCGTTAGAGTGGGCGTGGCAAACTTTTATTAGGCCAATCGATAGGTATTGACGAAACAAATACATATCAATTAAAATTTTTTAGAATAGCATCAAAACTGAGGCCACAGCTTGTGGCTTGTGGGCGTCAGAGGGGACGTGGCACCATTTTGAAACAAACTTGCGCTGCGTAGGAACTCCTAAAATCTACATGCAAAATCCCAATCTTCTAGCTTTTATAGTTTCCGAGATCTCAGCGTTCATACGGACAGACAGACAGACGGACATGGTTAGATTTACTCGGCTAGTGATCCTGAACAAGAATATATATACTTTATGGGGTCGGAAACGCTTCCTTCTACCTGTTACATACTTTTGCACGAATATAATATACCCTTTTACTCTACGAGTAACGGGTATAAACACCAAAGTTAGGGCATTTTCAATCGTTCAGTTATAAGGCAGCTGTAGGATATAGTCGGCCGATCCCTAAAAAATTTGGTAGGTCGAATTGATTGGCCAACAAGAAAGGAAAGCTAACTTCGGGCGGAGCCGAAGTTGATATACCCTTGCAGAATATTCTGTAAATAATATTCTCCAAAATTATTCATATAATGCATTCTAAATACTCATAAAAATCCCAACTTCCTAACTTTAAAAACACCAAAGTTATGGCATTTTCAATCGTTCAGTTATATGGCAGCTATAGGATATAGTCGGCCGATCCCTATAAAATTTGGTAGGTCGGATTGATTGGCCAAATAAAAAAGCCATAGAAAATCCCAACTTCCTAACTTTACAAACACCAGAGTTATGGCATTTCCTATCGTTCAGTTATATGGCAGCTATAGGATATAGTCGGCCGATCCCGGCCGTTCCGACTTATATACTGCGTGCAAAGGAAAGAAGGGTGTGTGCAAAGTTTCAATTCGATATCTTTAAAACTGAGAGACTAGTTCGCGTAGAAACAGACAGACGGACAGACAGACGGACAGACGGACATGCTTATATCAACTCAGGAGGTGATCCTGATCAAGAATATATATACTTTATAGGGTCGGAGATGTCTCCTTCACTGCGTTGCACACTTTTGACCAAAATTATAATACCCTCTGCAAGGGTATAAATATAAAACTCATAGAAAATCCCAACTTCCTAACTTTATAAACACCAGAGTTATGGCATTTCCTATCGTTCAGTTATATGGCAGCTATAGGATATTGTCGGCCGATCCCGGCCGTTCCGACTTATATACTGCGTGCAAAGGAAAGAAGGGTGTGTGCAAAGTTTCAATTCGATATCTTAAAAACTGAGAGACTACTTCGCGTAGAAACAGACAGACGGACAGTCAGACGGACAGACAGACGGACATGCTTATATCAACTCAAGAGGTGATCCTGATCAAGAATATATATACTTTATAGGGTCGGAGAAGTCTCCTTCACTGCGTTGCACACTTTTGACCAAAATTATAATACCCTCTGCAAGGGTATAATAAGAACCTTAGAAGGTCTAAATAACAAAAAAACCCAATAGCTTGATCTTCACAAGGATAAAAGTAATAGTATAATATATGGTAATCTTAAATTTTAATAGACTTAAAATATAACATATTTTGAGAAATTTCGTTCTTTGTTCAATATATAAGTTTTACTTAATGTTAGAAAAAATAATTATATATATTTTCCATTATTTGGTTCCGAAGGTTGTTTTTTTTTCTCAGTGTATTTATTTAATTTTATTTCCTTACTAGTATTATTATTTAATTATTAATTATTTATGTATTTATTCTTTTTTACTGTTCTAATAAAGAATCGAGTTCGGCTTTAGGACAACAAATGTTTTACTAATGTTCATAAAAAAATCTCTAATTTAATTCGCTTTTAGCATGTTCTATTTATACTTTTGTTTAGAATGCCGAGTATATATTAACCAAAGATTAAAAATTGTTTTCTAGTAACTCACTTTGTTTACTCTCCACGACGAAATATCGATCTCCCAAGCGGAGTCTGTAAAAGAATAGCGACTCTAGTTCGCAAAGGGTAAAATAAATACAGAGCATTCACATGTATTAGCCAACCAACTATTTTCTTAATTAACTATTCCTAAAGCCGAACCGTTACATGATTGTAATTTTATTCTTTAATCGGTTATTTAATATTTAATTTAATTTATTTTCAAACCTTTCTGCCAGTGCGTTATTCTGCACATACATATTTTAAGACTCTGGCCGATCTAGCACTAGTCCTGGGTGGGTTAAATGTTTAAGAAATTATAATACTGGGCGAATTTATATGCATTTAAAATAATTAAGAAGCTGCTAATCCATTAGATATTCGTTGCACGGCTGTTCACTTTTTACTTCACTTTATCGACGATGAGCACACCTCCGTTGCGGATTCACTTTCTGGCTCTCCCTAACCACAGTATTAAAACTCGCTTTTGGCCAATTTAAACTTTGGCCGACTGATCGGGAATCCTGGGGGACTACGTATTCGCTCTGCACGAACTGACGAGCTACAGCTGTTCTTGTTTGTCGCCTAAATTAATTGCTGCTGCTGATACCTACAGAGTGTGAGCTGCTGAGGCGGTTACAAAAAGAGCGGCTTTTCTGTTCGGAAAAAATAAATAAACAGTGTGACATTTCTAGGACTTGGAAAGCTCTTTAAAACGGCTGGTGCTTGGTTGACTACTGAGGGTGCTCCCGTGGACGCGGTGGGCGACCGCGAGACTTCAAGTACGACTGCAAAGGGAGCTCCCGTAGACACTGTGGGTATCCGTCGATCTTCCGGTGTTTGTTGGGCGCGTCCCTCGATGCACTTGCTGCAGCCGCAGGTGACCAATGCGGCACGCTGATCCAATATTCGGACGTTGATGCACAAACAAGTGGCCCTTACGACACCAAGCAGTGCTTGTTACGCGCGGAGCCTTATAGGCGTAAAAACGAGATCGCGAGAAGTTAAAAAGCACAATTTAGAAGCGGACAGACTAAGTTTAGAAATACGTACGAGACTAAATACTAATACTAATTTTGTGCCAAGTAAGATAAAATTAATGCTTTAAAGCTTGGCAAAGAGTCGGTAGTAGAAATAATGTGGTATAGTCTATTATAGTCTTTACACAGTACTCTAAACGGTTCATGCATATCAAAGTTAGATCTACAAATATTTAATGTAAGAGGAACATAGTTCCTGGTAATTCTATTAGGCACAGAGAAGCTTATGCGACCCAGTAACTCGGGACTCTCCACATCCCCTTGAATAAGTTTATAGATAAAAGTTGTGCCAAGCATCGTTCTACGGTTTACTAAGGATGGTAGATTAATTAGGAGAAGTCTACTAGAGTAGGATGGTAAAATAAGGCTTGCATTCCAGTTAAGGCCCCGTAGAGAAAATAATAAAAAGTTCTTTTGCACAGACTCTATCCGGTCTATATGTACTGAGGACTCCAAACTGCTGAACAGTACTCAAGGATTGGACGGACTAGTGAAATGAACAGAGTCTTTGTAACATAGGGATCATCGAATTCCTTTGACCACCTTTTTATAAATCCAAGTACGCCCCTGGCTTTATTTACTATAGAAGTAATATGGTCACAAAACTTAAGTTTTGGGTCAAGGAGGACGCCAAGGTCATCAACTTGCGTAATTCTAGACAACGCACAACCACCAAGCGTATACGTTGCGTATTGTGGGTTCACCCGAAAAAATGTCATTACTTTGCACTTAGCGCTATTTAAATCCAAAAGATTTTCACAACACCATGTTTGAAAAGCATTTAGGTCAGATTGTAAGTCGGAACTGCTAGAAATTTCGTTATATTGCAATAGGATTCAAGAAAATGCCTGGATTGACTGCCGACAATATAAACAATTATTTATATAATTGATTTATATAACTTGTTTGCGTACCTTTTTGGGTACGTGTCGCACTCGATTTTCAAAACTTATTAGTATAAATTTTAGGACTTAACGTGCCGCACTCGAATTAGACGCGTGCTGCAGCTGACTTATGCCAGCTGATCTAATATAGCTGCAGCTGAGGTCTACCAATTTTGGCAACGCAAAAGCTAAGTGCACAGGTACCTATGTATTTATAGAGCCTACTTTCAGGCTAACTAAATATATACGTCCTCGCACAAACGCTTCAGGCGCTGTTACACATTCCTCCAGCACAGCACTACCGACACAGACAGAGATATACGCGCCGATCCGCCGGGGACTCAAGTCAGCCTTGTATATCTGAACCCGTGCCCGACGCCGCACCTTTTCTTTTAACAACATACACGTCAGCAAGGATACCATTCCGAGAATATCCGGAGTGTGGGAACCATGTAAACCCCGGGTTCACCCGGAATAGATAAACCCCGCCGTTCACGCCCGGCGGAATCCCCGTAGGAGTCCTCCAGGTTCACTACCAAGCAGTAAGATCGCCCTTTCAGTACCTCGTTCTGCCAGCAGAGAGCGGTCTCAGCGGGACTCATCCAAGTTCCCTACCAAGCAGAGCGAACGCCTCTCAGTACCTCGGTCTGCCACTAGGGGGCGCCGCAATCAGGATCCTCCCGGGTTTCGCGTCAAGCAGTGTAGTCAGCCCTATCGCCACCACCTGCCGACAGGCGGCGTCCCAATGTACATTTCGGGTCGTCAACCTCACTTACGGCTCCCACGCAAGGAAGTATACTAGACGACTGGAAGCAGTGCGGAAACCTTTACGTGTAGCGCTTGCTCGGAAAAAAAGATACTTTTCTAGCGCCATCTGTTGGATGTTGTGAGAGAGGGTATTGCGTTGCTACTAGAGTTGATAAGAGAATAGTAGATATCTGTAGGATAGCCGGGAGAGAGCAACAGTGGCAAGTGTCAACTGTCTCCGCTTTCACCCTGAATTCGACCTGGGGTTACCGCCACTTTTCCGGCGGCGTGTTCGTTCTTTTCCGTTTGGCAGCAGCAGAGTGAAGTCGAGAATTCGCAGTGACCAAATTAAAGTTCGAAAGTACACGCGAGTGATCTCACTTTAGTGCCGAAGGGAAGGAGTAAGACAATTTGGTTTTGAGCCGCATAAAAAGGGTGGGGAGAAAAACAAGTGAGTTTATAGGCAGATGTGTGATTATTTTTGGGCGTTTTATAGGCCACCGTTGGATGATGTTCGAAGGCCACAAAGTAGATTAAAGGCGAGTTCGATCGAGATGAACGGGCGCCCGTGCAGTCCACATAACGAGCGAGCAACCTCCACGCCAGATATTCAACTCAGAACAACAGCGCACAAGGAAGGGCGCCACTAAGTGTCTATTTATATTTCCATCTTTAATCATCCCCGTTATCCGGTGTGTCAGCCCCAAATTTCATAAGCCAGAAAAGTGAGCTAGGCGCCGACTGACCATCGAGCCGGTTAATCGAGGCGAACTAAACTCAGGTTCGATCGAACCGAAATTATCAGTTTCGCTTTGCTCGGAGTGCGCATGCGACGTCGCGGCTACGGTCTGCGCTTTTAAAAGTAATTTTCGGGGAGTTAGAAAGACCATATTTAGGCCAAGAAAATCCTCGCCGTTTCGGCCAAATCCCGGTCAAAAGGTTTATCGGAGTACTCGCCACGGAGAAGCGGGAAGCTTAGGTTTAAAATTCGGTTTAAGTTATGTAATAAGTGTTCGTTCGCCAAAAGGAGAGAAAAAAAAGTTTGATTTTATTTCGTTCGGTGAAAGTGTGATTTGGGGATTAATTCTTATTCATATCCCAGAGAAGGTAGTGCTGAAGCCATCAGAAGGTGTTCACGGGCTGTACATTCAGCGTTTTTAATTTCTGATTTAAAAAAATATATACAAGTATGTCTCTGTGAGTGTGTTTCCCTTATTCAACCTTATTTAGCCATCGTCAACGAGGAAAGCGCTTTCGTCGGTGGATGGACCTAAGGTGGTGAGTTTTCAAAAAGAAAATCTATACAAAATCTCATAAGAAAAGTCAAAAGAAATAACTTAAAATCTATAATGCTAACCTAAAAGAAAAAAACGAATATGGAGAAATAAAGAAACAAAAAAATTGCCACACTCAGAAAAAAAAGTAAAGTAAATCAGATTGAATTCAGATTGAACTAAAAGCTGGTTATGAATATCGTGATGCATCCTTCCGTTTAAATGGGGAAAATAAAGTTAAAGTCAAAATTGAATTAGAAACAAATTAAATAAAATATGAAGATTTTCTGTCGAATGATATAATCCCCATGCTTCAGTTAACCATGTTTGTATCAACCAACAAGTTTTCTTAAATTGCCTCTTACACCCATTATTGTCCTATAATATATATTTATATATTTATTTTATGCATGTCTTTTTACGGTTTAATTTAAGTAATTATTTATATATCTAGCTGTTAATAAAATTTTATAATGTTTTGCTAATTTGAAAAGTGGCCGCAGCTAGCGTTGTCTTGTAATGTAGAGTAACACTTGTTGAAGGGGTCGCTCAGGCTGTTAAGCGCTGAGGATATGAGCGACCATTGGTAGGGTGGGCAAGACCAGGACCTCCACAACATCCAGGGAGGCGAAAAAGAGAAGTCAGCCGTAAATCGAGAAAGCAGGGAGCCTAAATTGATGATTTAATGTGTGTAGCGGTTTCCCCGGTTTCATTTACGATCGAATAGCATCTAGTCTATTATGGACGGCCTACCGAGGTAGCAGAGACCAAGCCGAAAAGCCAGAGCCGGATATATCTTTTTTAGCGTGCGCTGGTATCTCGAGACAACATGCCGAGTTTGTTTATAGTCCCGGTTCCCTAGACGAACTACCGTCTCTAGGCGTCCCCGACAGGGTCCACCCTTCTATATAAATTTCTTGTATAGGTTCCTTGGCCCATAGAGGGGTTTCACCGGCCTGAGAACTACGTGACAATGTGGATCTGTATGTGAATAATCTCTTAATATCTGTTCGCTCAAACTTGAATTATATTTAATTTGTTAAAAATAAAAACTCGCTCTCGGCGAAGTCGCCCCGTCTTCGCTAACCTTCGTTAAGCTAGGCTCTAAGTTCTTTGTCGAAATATATATAAGCAGTCGTTGAAATTGATTTGAGCCGCCGACACCTTTTTATTTCGTTTTCGTTTTTCTCGCTGTTAATAATTTTAGCCAGCGCAGTTTTTCGGTTGTTTTTAATAATTAGAAAACTCTCTGATTTTCCATGGCGTCCCCGGGTGGACGTTAAAATTATTAATTTATTTTGGCAACTAGTGACAGTGACACATAAACCAAAAAATATAAAGTGCAAGTGCAAGTGCAGGTCAAAGCACTTAATTACATAGTGCCTTATTGTTGCCCGCGGCGTGTCGGTGTGGACAGAACATACACAGCAGCTCCTGCTTAAAGCCTCGTGCCGGTCGCAAAATACCCTGTTCGCCACAGAAGAACTGCTGCCAGAGAGATGCCCTGCGATTGTTCAATGTGCAAAAGGAAAGTGGCAGCTGGATTGAGAGATCCTAACGCAGAACCTGAGGTTTTTGTGTACAAAATTGAAAGCTTGAGTTTATAAGAAAAACAATTTAATTGTTTATTGTCTTGTGCTGATAAATTGCACCTCGTTTTCAATTTTTGGCACAGACGTATCGATATAGTAGAGCTTGTTGTGGATGCATTTATTTATAATAAAAAAAAAAATTATATTAAAATTTATTATATACACATACATATAGTTAGATGGAAGGTATAATAACGCCTTCCAAGCCCAGACTTTTGCGTCCGGATGGTTGATCGCAGCTTTTCCAGTTGAGATTTCTGTGTCCCAAATGCGTATGTGTTGATCACTGTCCTCACTACTTCTTTGTCGTCTGAAGGATGAATATAGAAGTCTTCGAGAAAACGCTTCAATCGACTTCTTTGTCGTATGAAATAAGTTTAATAAAAACGACTAAGGTTTCGATTTAAAGAGTTTTAATTGATGCGTGCGTATCGTTGTAAGTCATCTTATCAACTCCCTCGCTTAAGCTTGGAGTCAAAAGCTTCAAGTTTAAGCTTATGTATGTAATGAACTTATGCTAATAAGTGAGGGTATGTATGGGTATACATGACTCCCCCAGCGTATGTTTCGACAATGTGGTTAAATTATTTAATAGAATAAATGTATACAAAAGGTTCTTAATTTTCACAATTTTCGTTTTGGAATTGATATTTTCTTTTCACCTGATCCTTATAGATTTTTTTGATGGATCTTTATCAGATATCAAGTAGTTACCAACCTGCCTGTGGTTACTAATTTCTTTGTATTTAGGGTTTGATTTACCTACTTGATTATTTTTAATAAATATATTCGCAAAGTTTGACTCGTGTATGCTATCTTCTTTTGCATTTGTGGTTTCTTTATTCCTAGCTAGTTTTTCTGACAACTTAGAAATATCTTCGTGACAAAGTACGTTGTTAAATAAGTCTATTGGTCTAGTATTTGTTGTTGAATGTATTGTGTTATTACAAATAAACAATACAATAAACAACAATACAATAAACAAACAACTGCTTTGTAAACATTTTCTTGGACAGTATCAATGTTGTTTGGATCCGCGTTAAACAATCTTATATGTTCATTTAGTGTTAAATGTAATCTTTCGACGTCCGAGTTTCCGGTTTTCTTATAAGGAGTTGTAAAGTGCACTTCTACGTTGTTTTCCAAGAGAAATTGCTTTATTACAACTATGTTAAATTCATTGTCATTTACAATTTTCCTTGGCTTTCCTAAGTATTGAAACCTTAATTTTATGGCGTTGAGCAGAGAGATCCATGATCTATCTTTGATATGTTGAGCGGTTGCATATTTAGACATTTTGTCAATAGATGTGACCTACATGATATTTCTTTTAGGGAACCAGATGTCTATATGTATTATATCATTTATTTTCTGTGACGTTTCCGTAATATTCAAATTATATTTTATAGGTTTTCTATCATATTTAGCTAGATTACATATTTTACAATTGTTAATATAATGTTGGATAACTTTTTATAATTTTGGGTAATAGTATTTTTCTTTTATAGATATATAAATTTCATTAATGCCTCTGTGATTATTTTTCATGTGTTCGTTTTCAATTATCTTTAACAGTTTTTCCTTATCATTTATATCTTCTAGTAATATGCTTGACTTAAGAACTTTTAAGTTTTTAATATTCGAAAAAAAATTGTTATATATTTCTTGAAATTTTACAAATAAACTTAAATTTTCGCAGAATATTACGATTAGGCCTTTTTCTGGCAATTTTTCTTGCATGAACTTTAGCATTTTCTCTTTATCGCCGCTTGTTTTAAATATATGTCTTATTTTCTTGTTATGCAAAATTTTGAAGGTACTCTTTTCGCCTCTATAATTTGTAGTTGGATTTTAAAGACATTAAGACAGTTTTCGGTAAGACTAATAAAATTAAGGTCGTCGGAATCCGCACTGTGAACTGTTGCTAAGTCATCAATTTCGGTAGCAAACATATGAATTAAATCTTCTGAGAAGTCTTCATCGTCAGTTTTTGTTCTAGGTGTAATATTTGATAAATTGCTTTCTAGTATAAATATATCTAAGTTATTTATTTCTAATTTTGTTTGGACAGTTGTGTCATACTCATCAGTTGATGCCTCTACAATTCTGCTAAGTCCGTCTGCCAAAACGTTTTCCTTGCCTTTTATAAAATTGATGTCGAAATCAAACTCGTTAAGTTGCACTTTCCAACGCTGTAGCTTTAGGTAAGGTTCTTTTAGATTATTAAGCCAAACTAGGGGCCTATGGTCGGTTTTAATTATAAACTTTCTTCCGTAAATATAATATTTAAAGTATTTTGTTGACCAATAAATGGCAAGAAGTTCTTTCTCTATTGTACTATAATTAAGTTCGTGATTTTTAAGCGAACGGCTAGCGTAGGAAATTACTTTATTGTCTTGCATGAGCACAGCGCCTAATGCATAGTTACTCCTGTCTGTAACAATCGTAAATTGCCTATTAAAGTCGGGATATACGACTATTGGATCCGCTTGTTATAAGGATTTTTAGTTTTTGAAAAGCTTCTATGTAATCTTGATCATGTGTGTTTATTTTAGCATTTTTCTTTAAGTATTTTATCAAGGGCTGCGCAATCTTAGAATAGTCTTTTATGTAGCGCCTCAAATACCCTGTGATTCCTAGGAAACTTTTAATTTCTTTCTGGTTCGTTGGTAATTTTATCTTTAAAATTGCGTCAACTTTCTTATGGCTTGGCCTAAGACCCTTTGAATTAATCGTATGGCCAAGAAATTCGATCTCCTCTCTGGCAAACTCGCATTTGTCTGATTGGAGACAGAATATTTTACAGCCCCCTAGCTTGTCAAATATCTCGTCTATATTTGGGATCGGGAATCGATCTTCGATTGTTTCTTGGTTTAGCTTACGGTAGTCTACTTTTGCTTATTAGATTGGTCCATTTTCTTCTGAACGACCCACAAAGGACTATGATATGGGCTTTTTGAATGTCTTATAATACCTTGATGTAACATTTCACCAAATTGCTTGTTAACTTCGTCTTCGTGCATTTCGGGGTATTTGTATGTTTTTGAATAAATTGGAAGATCATTCTTTGTAATAATACTATGCTTAATTTTGCTTGTGAAACTTAGGTCTTGGCCTTCTTTATAAAAATAGTTTTAAATTTCTGTATTAGATTATTTACTAAGAATCTGGCCTGTGGGTTTATAAAGTTTATTGGAATTAAGTTATTAATGTCTATATCTAATTGGTTTTCCTGTATAAAGAGATCGAAGCACACGTCATTGACTTTTAGTTTTTTATTTTTGTAATCAATGACTGCTTTCATGTCATTAAGGATATTACAACCAATTAGCCCGTCGAAGGCGCTGTGAAAATGATACTCTAGAAATTCGCAAATATAACTTTCGGCCTTAAATTCATGAAAACATGGGAAACGGCATAATTTATGTATTTTAATTTTGTTGCCCATAGCTATAACTTCTATGTCAATAGCTGTTTTCCACTTTGGGTGACATATGTTCTCATTAATTACGCTGAACTCTGCTCCAGTGTCGATGATAAACAAAAGTGTTCTCTTTTTTATACCCTTGCAGAGGGTATTATAATTTTGGTCAAAAGTGTGCAACGCAGTTGGGTCTCCGACCCAATAAAGTATATATATTCTTGATCAGGATCACCTCCTGAGTTGATATAGCCATGTCCGTCTGTCCGTCTGTCCGTCTGTCTGTCCGTCTGTCTGTTTCTACGCGAACTAGTCTCTCAGTTTTAAAGCTATCGAATTGAAACTTTGCACACACCCTTCTTTCCTTTGCACGCAGTATATAAGTCGGAACGGACGGGATCGGCCGACTATATCCTATAGCTGCCATATAACTGAACGATAGGAAATGCCATAACTCTGCTGTTTGTAAAGTTAGGAAGTTGAGATTTTATTTGGCCAATCAATTCGACCTACCAAATTTCATAAGGATCGGCCGACTATATCCTATAGCTCCCATATAACGATAGGAAATAGCATAACTTTGGTGTTTTTAGAGTTAGGAAGTTGGGATTTTCTATGGGTTTTATATTTGGCCAATCAATCCGACCTACCAAATTTTATAGGGATCGGCCGACTATATCCCATAGCTGCCATATAACTGAACGATTGAAAATGCCATAACTTTGGTGTTTTTAAAGTTAGAAAGTTGGGATTTTTTATGAGTGTTAAGAATGCATCATATGAATAATTTTGGAGAATATTATTTACAGAATATTCTGCAAGGGTATATCAACTTCGGCTCCGCCCGAAGTTAGCTTTCCTTTCTTGTTTTACCCTGAATTTTTATATATGGTAATCGTCTTGATCCTCTATCCGAAAATTTACATTTACATCCATTGGCTCGAAGCTACGTCTGCTCTGCTCAGAGGTTTGCAAATTTATATTATTTGTTGACACTCTATTCGAATTATTCGACTGATTTTGATACCCCTGCCTTCTATTGTTTATCCTAAATGTACCTTCTGATGCTCGATTCTCGTTTAAAACGGCATTGTTCTGTTGGTCCCTGTTTGCTTCCTCAAAACTATTTTGTGTAACAGTTGGCTCGTTTACATTTCTATTGTCGTTACTAAAATTTGTTCTGAAATTGGATTTATTATATTTATTATTCTTTCGAATAGGCCCGTACAATGTGTAGTTTTGATGCCTAGCCTCTTCAATGATTTTATAGGCATCGTCTACGGATTCTGGATTTCTAGCGAAAATCAAGGTTTTTGTAGGTTCGGGCAGGTTATCTTTAAAAACGCGAAATGCGATTCGGTTCACTTTTGATGAAGTGTATGTATTATCGTTATGGATTAGTATCCGATTGTGTACTCTATTAGAAATTTCATTAATTATACCCTTGCAGAGGGTATTATAATTTTGTTCAAAAGTGTGCAACGCAGTGAAGGAGACATCTCCGACCCTATAAAGTATATATATTCTTGATCAGGATCACCTCCTGAGTTGATATAAGCATGTCCGTCTGTCCGTCTGTCCGTCTGTCCGTCTGTCTGTCCGTCTGTCTGTCCGTCTGTCTGTTTCTACGCGAACTAGTCTCTCAGTTTTAAAGATATCGAATTGAAACTTTGCACACACCCTTCTTTCCTTTGCACGCAGTATATAAGTCGGAACGGCCGGGATCGGCCGACTATACCCTATAGCTGCCATATAACTGAACGATAGGGAATGCCATAACTCTGGTGTTCGTAAAGTTAGGAAGTTGGGATATTCTATGGCTGTTTTATTTGGCCAATCAATTCGACCTGCCAAATTTTATAGGGATCGGCCGACTATATCCTATAGCTGCCATATAACTGAACGATTGAAAATGCCATAACTTTGGTGTTTTTAAAGTTAGGTAGTTGGTATTAAGTAGTTAAGTATTAAGAATGCATCATATGAATAATTTTGGAGAATATTATTTACAGAATATTCTGCAAGTGTATATCAACTTCGGCTCCGCCCGAAGTTAGCTTTCCTTTCTTGTTTTATTATAATATTCTTCTATGTTTGATTCGACTCGACATAATTTTAGCAAATCCATTAAAAAATCGCTTGATTCTTTTCCACCAAAGTTTTTCAAAATAATCTGTTTTAACCTTTCCCAATCGGTTACATTGCCATGTCTATGAAGCACTGGCTTGCACAATTCCACGAATTTGTTTTTTATGAGGCCAAACAAAATGTTTTTGGTAGTTCCGTCGAAACTTTGACTGCTTGAAACTTTCGCAAAACTTGTCTTTCTATTGCAGGTAGTATATAAGTCGGAACGAGCCGGATCGGGCGACTATATCATATAGCTGCCATATAACTGAACGATCGGAAAAGCCATAACTTTGGTGTTTTTAAAGATAAGAAGTTGGGATTTTCTATGGGTTTTATTTTTGGCCAATCAATCCGACATACCGAATTTCATAAGGATCGGCCGACTATTACTTATAGCTGCCATATAACTGATTGATCGGAAGTGCCATAACTTTGGTGTTTGTAAAGTTAAGAAGTTGGGATTTTCTATGGGTTTTATTTTTGGCCAATCAATCCGACATACCAAATTTCATAAGGATCGGCCGACTATTACTTATAGCTGCCATATAACTGATTGATCGGAAGTGCCATAACTTTGGTGTTTGTAAAGTTAAGAAGTTGGGATTTTCTATGGGTTTTATTTTTGGCCAATCAATCCGACATACCAAATTTCATAAGGATCGGCCGACTATATCCTATAGCCGCCACTTAACTGAACGATTGGAAATGCCATAACTTTGGTGTTTTTAAAGTTAGAAAGTTGGGATTTTTTATGAGTGTTAAGAATGCATCAAATGAATAAGTTTGGAGAATATAAATCGGAATATTCTGCAAGGGTATTTCAACTTCGGCTCCGCCCGAAGTTAGCTTTCCTTTCTTGTTTTAGTTTTGTTTAAGTTTTACAAATATTATCAGTTTGTACCTTTTGTTTTTCTTATATTAACTTAATTAGCCGTGAAAGCTTTATAAAAAAAATATGTATGTAATGACCTAAAATCTTCTTTTCGTTGTATTGTTTTCCCGATTTGCTTTAGGTTTCTCCGATTGTGTTCCGATGGAAACTTTGTAGTTATGTTTTCTGCACTTCTTTACGTTCGTCCACGTGTGTTGGACCATGTGTATTGAAGAGTTCCAGGCGGTAATTAGATAAGAAAAGCTTACTGTGGTTCCGATGGAAACTTTCCACTTATATTTTCTGTATTTCTTTATGTTCGTCCACGTGTGTTGGACCATGTGTATCGAAGAGTTCCAGGCGGTAATTACATCAGAAGCGCTTACTGTGGTTTTTACTGTTGTCCGCTTTTAACGAATGGCTGGTTTTAATTTTTCTTGATCCTCGTCGCCAGTTAGATGGAAGGTATAATAACGCCTTCCAAGCCCAGACTTCTGCGTCCGGATGGTTGATCGCAGCTTTTCCAGTTGAGACTTCTGTGTCCCAAATGCGTATGTGTTGATCACTGTCCTCACTACTTCTTTGTCGTCTGAAGGATGAATATAGAAGTCTTCGAGAAAACGCTTCAATAGACTTCTTTGTCGTATGAAATAAGTTTAATGAAAACGACTAAGGTTTCGATTTAAAGAGTTTTAATTGATGCGTGCGTATCGTTGTAAGTCATCTTATCAACTCCCTCGCTTAAGCTTGGAGTCAAAAGCTTCAAGTTTAAGCTTATGTATGTAATGAACTTATGCTAATAAGTGAGGGTATGTATGGGTATACATGACTATATACACATACACATTATAACCTATTTGAACCGCCGTTGGACGCAACATTTAATTGTGTTATATTATTGCAATCACTTTCGCCCCAATTTATTTTTTAAACCTCGAAAATTAATAGTTGGTAAAATCATCCCAGCCGCTATACATAACCAATACATAAGCCCTCATATACAAGCAGCTGCAGCTGTGAACTTTTTCGTTTTTCCTTTTTCGCTTCGCTTGTCCGCCGTTAGCAACGTTGTAATTGTTGTTGGACTTTTGGTTTGGCGCGCTGAAGATCAAAGTGGCGCGCTATCCTGCATTCGGACGGGTATACTGATTTTGCCGTCATTTGCAACCACTATTAATTTTGATACCTCGTGGCTCTATATTCAATTTAATATTTTTTTCGTCGTTTTCGTCGTTTTCGTTGTGGATAATTATTAAAATAATTTTTTTTTTTTTTTGAGTTTTAAGTTACTTCCAAACCAACCAAAAAATTGGGGAAGATTTATTTGGCCGTCCCGTATATTGTAAAACGGGTAAACGCCACCGCCTATGTGTGAAATGAAATTTCAAGACACTGGTTAGAAATTGATCAAAACGAATATAAGTGCGAGATGTCGTGTTGTGTGTTTATGAAGATGTGCGATGAAATCCGATGAAAGTGTTATCGATATTAGTGTGAGATATTTGGCATATGTGAGAATGTGAATATGTGTATTAAAGTGTATTATGATATGATGTATTAAAAATGTATGATGTATTAATGTGTAATAGTGTGATGAAATGTAAATCATAAATCAATTTTGGCTGAGCGTATGAATTGAGTAATAAAGGTGTAATTTTTTATTGGTTCGTGCGCAAAGAACCGATATATATCGTCATATTTAAGTAGAAGCGGGAAGTTTCTACGGATAGTTCCGTATTTTGAGCATTTTAATAAAATGTGAGAAATATCTTCAATTGAATTGGAGTTGCAGTCGCAAATAGAATTGTCAAAGACTTTTAATTTGTGTAACGTGTACTTGTCAAAAGCATGTCCGCTTAAAATTCTGTTTAGTTGCTTAACTTCAAGACAGTTTAAACTGCAGTTTTTATCTTTGAACCAAGGTTACATACGGAAATAATAGGCAATATCCTCTGTTTCTTTCTATGCAGAAAGTGTTATAATCTCTTTCCCAGTCCAACATCGTTTAGAGTGTATCGCAGGGATATACATGTGCCACCGTTTCTGGCATTTTTTGCTGCTGAATCCGGCAATTCGTTTCCTTCAATATTTAGATGGCTGGGTATGTGGTGTAACTCGAAATATAGGATACTTTGACTATTTTCTATTTTTTTGAGTATGTCTAAAGCTATGCAGTTGGAAACACAGCTTTTCTTCAGTGTTTGCAGCGCACCCAGGCTGTCAGCTACTTTCATAAAATTTTCAGAATTAGCAAAGTCGATGGCTTTCTCCAGGGCTGTAAGCTCGGCAGTAAGCGAGGAACGTTTAGTATTAGCAAAAAAGCTTTTAATGGTATTTGAATTTGAATGTACAAAAGCACACCCCATAAAATTTTCTTGAACTGAGCCGTCAGTATATAAAATCTCAAAACCTTTTTTATTTAAAATGTCGAGCTTTTCTTTTAAAAGCGAGTTGACTAAAGACGTATTAGACAATTTCTTGTTTGGGATAATGCCCTTAAAAAAAATCCACATCCATCGAGATTTTCCGAGATTTATAAGAAGAAATGTTTAGATTAGCAATTGAATCATAAATATCTTTGAATTCCGAGTAAACCTTTATATAGCTAGTGTTTTTTGCTGCGAAATCATTAGTCAAAAGAGAGGCTGCTGGTAAACCATGAGCGAAAATTTTGGCCAATTCCTTCGCCGTAGTAAATTTTAGTCTATATTCCGGAGAAAGTTCACCTGCTAAATGGTATATTATGTTAACAGGAGTCGATTTTATAAGTCCAAGAGATTTCCTGAGGAAGAAATTTGCATGGACCTTAATATTGTTTGTTACCGTTTTCGAAATGCTAGCGAAAGAAGAGCAGGCGTATTCATATTTGGGCCTAACAAAAGCCTTAAAAAGATTAAGGGCCTTGCTAGGATGAATGCCAAAACGACATCCACTTAACATATTTAAAAACATATTGGATTTGTTAGCTTTGGCTAAGATATGTTTGACATGTTCTATAGAAGAATTATTTGTACAAATGGTCCTACCTAAATAAATAACTTGATCTACATCGTTAATAGCTAAATTATTGCACATAATATTTAATATTTTACTCCTATTATTGAAATGCATCACAGACGATTTGAGCGGATTAAACGTTAAATTAATAGAATTGCACATTTCCCTAAAAACATTTACTTTATGTTAAAGAACATTTCTTGCAGTCGTAAAATCTTTGTCAAAAGTAATGAGAAAGAAATCGTCCGCGTATTGAAATAAAGTGCTTTGATGATCACTTATGGCATGCAAATCAGAGGTGTACAAATTAAAAAGTATAGGACTAAGGCAGCTACCCTGGCTGACTCCCTTACTCACAGTAATTTCGGAGTTACCCATAGTTAAAACTCTTTTACTTAGGAAGCCGATTATAAAATTAATAACTAAAGAGTTGAAACCCCTATCTAAAAGAATATTTGCTAAAATTGGGATGTTGACTGAATCAAAAGCTTTACTTATATCTAGTACTGCTGCTGTGACATGAAAACCTTTAGCTTTTAGATTAGCAATGTTATTAATAACGTCGTTGATGCAGTGAGCTGTGGAGTGGTTTTTCCCAAAAGCGTAAGACCGATTTGGAATTAAACTAAAACTATCTATGTGCATCTCCATGTTGACTTTAATAAGACCTTCTAGACATTTAAGCACAACACTTAAAAGACAGATTGGTCGGTTATTTGTAATTATAGACGAATCAGTGTTCTTTTTTGGGACTGGAACAACTTTAATTCTACGCCAAGAATCCGGTACTGTGCCATCGTTAAAAATTTCATTAACCATAGATACCAAATTTTGGATTTCGTCAGGGGGTAAGGAGAGAAGCATGCTATAAGAAATGTTGTCTAAACCTTTTGCAGAATTTTGGTTACGTGTTTTTAAAAATTTAGTGAGATCAGATGCCGAAAAGTACGTTCTATTTAAGGTTTGAATGTCAAAAGAGGGAAATTCCATTTGATTACATTCTGGGGTGTCTGGGGCTGAGGAGATCTGGTGTAGGAAAGCGATGTGATCAGAATCATTATATTGGCTGCTAGTGGGTTTAATTTGCTTGTACGATTTTAAAGATTTGATAGTTTGCCACATTTCTTTCACTGACTTTGGGTTTGTCAAATCATCTGCTAATTTCTTCATATTTTCCTTTCTTACCTTGTAAAAATAGTTATTTAATTTTTTGTTATTTTCAAAAAAAATTTTAGCGTCTGATAAAAGTTTGGTTTTATAATATTTTTGTCTACTGGCATTTCTTAATCTAAAAAGTCTCTCACAAGTCTCATCCCAGTATTTTTATACCCGTTACTCGTAGAGTAAAAGGGTATATTGTATTCGTGCAAAAGTATGTAACAGGTAGAAGGAAGCGTTTCCGACCCTATAAAGTATATATATTCTTGTTCAGGATCACTAGCCGAGTCGATCTAGCCATGTCCGTCTGTCCGTCTGTCCGTCTGTCCGTCTGTCCGTCTGTCCGTCTGTCTGTCCGTATGAACGCTGAGATCTCGGAAACTATAAAAGCTAGAAGATTTATATTTTGCATGCAGATTTTAGGAGTTCCTACGCAGCGCAAGTTTGTTTCAAACAGGTGCCACGCCCCCTTTAACGCCCACAATCGCTTATATACGATTTTATTTAAATATAAATTTAAATATTTCGGAAAAGTAAAAATGCAGTTTTATTGTGTTTATCAATACCTATCGAAATGTAGAAGAAATTTTTCAAATCGGACCATTCGTTAAAAAGTTATGCGTGATCAAAGTTTCTATCTCCATCTCCCTCGCACTCCTTTTACCTGAGTAACGGGTATCTGATAGTCGGGGCACCCGACTATAGCGTTCTCTCTTGTTTGGGATAAATTTGTTATTCTCATTAATTTTAACTGTATTACTTTTTAAAATGTTGTTTGTTGTATCTGTGAGATTGTCTAAAGAAGTAATTTTAATTTTGGAAAAATCGTCCAAAATTTGCGACTGCAGCAGCTTATAACTATTCGTAGAAGCAGCGAAATTTGTCAACTCTAATATTATTGGGAAATGGTTACTATTGGAAATTTTGGAATTTGAGGAAGACCATTTAAGAGAAAGGTTATCTTTGTTTACAAAAGTTAGATCAAGTGCTGAAAAATATGACGGATTTGGAGAGTAAGTGGGAGAACCATCATTTAGACAGGAAAAGCTTGCAGAAATGAGGACCTGTTCTAAAATTTGACCTTTATTATCATGTGTAGAGTTTCCCCAAATAGACGACATAGCATTTAGGTCACCACCTACTATAGATAGTCCCCCAAGAGCCGTTGCCGTCTTAAGGGTATCTCTACAACCTTTCTCGAAGTCATTTACGTTGGTACTAGGCGGAGCATAAACACTGAAAACATTAATATTGTGTTTTAAGTTGATCGTAGAGATTCCAATGGTTTCAATTTCCGTATCACAGTTAATAATTTTATATTTAATATTTTTTTTATATAAATACCTACACCCCCATAACCGTCATTACGGGGCTTACATACAAAATTAAAATTAGCAAGACTGCACATAGCATTATTTTTAATCCAAATTTCAGACAAAAGGGCAATGTCCACGTTGTTATTGACTAAAAAAAGTTCGAGAAGCTGTTTATTATTATTGGCTGTCAAACTTTGAATATTATACTGTAGTATTTTCATAAATTAGGGATAAAATAAAAATAAATAAATAAATAACAAAAAATTAGAAAATAAAAATAATACTGAAAAGCTTCTAAAAACAATAAGACAAAAATACAAATAATAATTTAGAAACCTGTGCGCAATTTTTGCACATCAATTTCTGAATTCGTTTTGGCAATACGTGTTCTTAAATTTTCTAAAAATGTTCTAGCATCTGCTAGAATGTCAGAATTATTTTCTAGTAAAAATGAAGAAATTTGAGAGGAGATACTGTTTTCAGCTGTTTCTAGGGCTGAAGATTGGGTCAAACAAGGTTGGGATGGAGAGGTGGTTTGTTGTTGCTGTGAAAAATTAGAAGACTGAGATAACTGTGAGAAAATTGAAGATTGGGAAGGAGGAGGAATGAATTTTTCATTAAGAGAATAACTGTTTTCTCTAATTGCAGATCTGTAGCTGTCCATAGTGACTTGAGCATTTCTATTCTCATTTATGCGGTTTTGGTTAATTTTTACTACTTTATTATAGGGAATAAAATTGTGGATGCTTTCTGCAGCAGCCTTCATATTGTTTTGCAACACAGGTATGGCTGATTTTTTCTGGGTCTGAAGCAGAGGAAAATCAGAAGAATTAAAAATTTCAAAAGAGTTAGCAGTTTGCTTCTCAAATAAAGCTGGAAATTTGGTTTTGACTTCTACTCTAGAAAGATTCTCAACTGTCATGCATTTTTGTATAGCAAAAGCCCTCTTTCTTGCTGGGCATTCAAGCTCAGTAGCAGAATGATGCTGTTTGCAATTTGCGCACTTTAGAACAGTACATTTCTCTTCTCTTGGATGCTCGAAAGAACAATCGCGACAAACTTCATTAGTTTGTTTGCAGTGTTGGGCAAAATGGCCAAACCTGAAACACCTGAAGCACTGACTAAACGGAACAAACATTTCGACTTTAACTTTAGTATGTAAGAAGATGATTTCCTCCGGAATTTGCGCTCCTTCAAAAATTATTTTAACCCTGGAAGTAGGTACCATATCTTTATTTTCGTTTTTCCTATTAACTCGGATAATATCATGGATGGGAATTGGCGATGAAATGAATTCTTTTAATTCAGGTAGAGAAAATTTGGTGGGGATTTGAAAAATAATGCCGGTTTTAAAAATGAAATGTTTTAGTATTTTGGGTTCGTACCCTTCATTTTTTAAATTAGAATTTACCAAGTCATTAGCTGCTTTCGCTGACCTGCACTCTGCTTTACAGCGCCCGTAGCCAATTTTGTTCACTTTTACTATGTCTTTCAGTTTAAGGTTAAAAAGAACTACATTAAGTTCTAATGCGTTAATTGGTTTCCTATTTAATCTGTTATAGTTATCACCATGTTCGGTAATTTTGTCAATATAAACGAAAAACGGTCCTTTATGATTGCTGGGGTAAAAAAGAGGTTCAAATACCTGCATAGAATGCTTTCCCTTATTGCTGGCAATGCCATTTTCTTTATCTCCTTTTTTTGGTTGGTTTTTACTGCCATTCTCCAGGTCAATGCCCTTCTGTGCGTTTGTCTCACATGAATCCGTTATGTTCTCTGGCGTTTCTGTATGATCCATCTCCATTCTCTCTTCCACTTCTTTATTCACTTCAATTTCGTTTGATCTCCTCTTTTTTTGTATTCCGGAAATTTTTGGGCGTTTTGTAATGGCTGCATCTAAGCTCAAGGGTTTACCCTTGGCTGAGAGCGCCATTTTTTGCTTTAAGCCTAGTATCCTGATCGACGAAAACCGTACGCCAGTCATGAGAGAGAGCGAGAGGCAAACAGCTGGCGTTCACTTTTCGTCGGGCCTTTTTTTCACGTCGGTCTCCTGTTCGACGAAAAAAATACCAGAAAATTCCATAGCGTTGCCAGTCTGCGGAAATGAACTTTGGGTGAACCCTAGCGCAAAGATTAAAAAATTTAATCTTTCAGCGTGCGCTTCTCACTGAACATATTAAAAAATGTAGGGAAAAAATCAAAAAACCCGCAAAAGTCGATTGCAGGAGTTAACATGTGAGGACAAAATAACATTAATACTTCTGGGGTGCCTCTTGTCAGAGCAAAATGTTTAATATGTCAAAAATTTACGAAAAACACAATAAAAGTGCAGCTATGAACTTTAAATTAGCAAATAATTATCAGTAAATTAAAATAAGCAACTGTTAAATTTAAATTGAATTGTTTTTTAATTTCTTTGTACAGCGGCAGACTTGACTTGCCAAGGTATTTAATAATATCTTTTAAAGGCTCTTTCCCGCAAATACGATATTTGAATTTTAACTGCTTGTCAACAAACCCAGCTGATTGACAGTACGACCGTAGCACGCTTAAATCTGATGAACTCTCAAACTTTTGGTCACACTGCAAAGATTAAGGTTTTTACGCTAGCGTAATCGTTTGCCGATCTGGATACTAGGCTTTAGGGGATGAATCCCCTTTTTAAACTTTTAAAGTTTGTAATCACAAAAAAAATAAAAAATATAGACGAGCTGAATTAATGGTATGTGGATTTGGTTTTTTTTGTGGTTAGATTGAAACACTTGTAGCTGCCTTTACTTCTTCGCTGAATAGTGGACAAAAACGACCCGACATATTCGGGAGTTGAAACGGCTGTGTTAAAATAATTTTGTCGAACAAATTTAATAATTAAATTAAATTGTTATTTACTCTTAGTATTTTGTTTCGAAAATTTGTTTAACATTTTGTCGTCGTTCTAATTGAACAATTATCCTATTTTAAAACTTATTTAATTATTAATTATTATTCTTTGATAAATAATTTATTTATATATATATGTAGGATTGGCAGCCCTATTTTATAACAGATCAGGCGTTCTGTTACATAACATTTTCTTTAAGCCTAGTATCCTGATCGACAAACGATTATGCTAGCGTAAAAACCTTAATCTTTGCAGTGTGACCAAAAGTTTGAGAGTTCATCAGATTTAAGCGGGCTACGGTCGTACTGTCAATCAGCTGGGTTTGTTGACAAGCAGTTAAAATTCAAATATCGTATTTGCGGGAAAGAGCCTTTAAAAGATATTATCAAATACCTTGGCAAGACAAGTCTGCCGCTGTACAAAAGAAATTAAAAAAACAATTCAATTTAAATTTAACAGTTGCTTATTTTAATTTACTGATAATTATTTGCTAATTTAAAGTTCATAGCTGCACTTTTATTGTGTTTTTCGTAAATTTTTGACATATGAAACATTTTGCTCTGACAAGAGGCACCCCAGAAGTATTAATGTTATTTTGTCCTTACATGTAAACTCCTGCAATTGACTTTTGCGGGTTTTTTGATTTTTTTTCCTCCATTTTTTAATGTGTTCAGTGAGAAGCGCACGCCGAAAGATTAAATTTTTTAATCTTTGCGCTAGGGTTCACCCAAAGTTCATTTCCGCAGACTGGCAACGCTATGGAATTTTCTGGTATTTTTTTCGTCGAACAGGAGACCGACGTGAAAAAAAGGCCCGACGAAAAGTGAACGCCAGCTGTTTACCTCTCGCTCTCTCTCATGACTGGCGTACGGTTTTCGTCGATCAGGATACTAGGCTTTAGTGTTAAAAAAGCGTAAAAAGAGCTCGAGAAGGAGTAGAGATTGAGCATCAGCAGAGGAAGGTCGCGTGTGTCTCAGTATAAGTAATGTAAACTTAAACATAAAACTGTATAAAAGAACTGAAATCAACAAAGAATAAAACGTTTATAATTAGTTAATAAATTAACAAAGTCAACGGAAGCCTTTCTCTACACTTTTGGAGGCTCGTCCGAGAAGAATTGACAAACGTGAAAATTGAGTGTGATAGGCGGCCAAACATCCAACAAGTTTTTGTGCCAAAAATCCATCGATCGCAGTTAATTAGCAAAACTAAACGGATAAACTAAAAAGTTATAAAATTATAGTGATTATGAGAAAGAGAGACTAAAAACCCATCCAGAAGAGCTAAGAATTTTCATGTTGCGCAAATCCACCAAGTTTTGCAAAATATTGTGAAATTCTTAAACTACAAAGCTACAAAATTTATTGCGCAGTTTGCTAGATTGGCAAAATTGGTTCTGTGGCAATTCTGAAAGGAAGGCGACGAAAGGCGTTTATACAATCCGTTGTCGCAGAGAGCGACAATAATGGCTGAAGCGACAACTTGACCAGGAGAAGAACTGGAGAAGATCACGACGAAGCAGAGATCCAGATTAGGTGATTGAGACGAGGAGGCAAAGTGACGCCACTGGAGTTGAAGGCGCGATTGAAGACGATTGAAGACGATTGAAGACGATATTAAGGCGCGAGTGAAGAGGCAGTTGAAAAGCAGTGCCAAATATCAGAGATGTCCAACAAAATACGAGAGACGGCAAGCGGTTCGCAAGTATAATTTAATTGAAATACCGAATTTTACATTTTTTTTGCAACGTAACAATATTATTATAATATTATTCCCATTTAAATTGTTTTATTGATTAATTTAAGAGAAAAGTAAAAAGTACATAATTGTTTGGTTAAAGAAATAAAATAAGTTATGTAAGTTTAGAAAATATGAATGTTGAAGAGATCACACGATTTTCTGTTGCAGAGCTTAAAGACAAGTTAAAAGAATTAAGATTACCAAGTTCAGGTCTAAAAACAGCATTACAGGAAAGACTCATCTCCTATTTAATATATCTAATATAGACCATCAGGAAAACGCAGAAGGTTCAGAGGAGTCAGTGTACGAGGAAACTGACGACGTAGAGACAAATTCTTCTAGTACTCAACCCTTCGTCATGGCTTTCACACTAAGAGATATTGAAGATTCGCTTTCTGCATTCACTGGAAATGGTTCTCCTGATATTGATGAGTGGCTTGCAGATTTTGAGCTTAATTCTATTACAGTTGGGTGGACTGAACTTCAAAAATTCATTTACGGCAGACAGTTGGTAAAGGGAGCTGCAAAATTATTCTTGGGTAGCCAACGTGGAATAAATGATTGGGATGCACTAAAAGAAGCTTTAAAAAATGAATTTGGAGAAAAGCTTACCGCAAAACAGGTGCACAAGTTGCTCGAAAATAGGAAGAAAACCCAGAAAGAGAGTCTGATAGAATACTTCTACAGTATGACTGCGTTGGCAAATCAGTCGAAGTTGGACGAAGAAAGTATTATAGAATACATAGTGGAGGGTATACCATACTCGAAGCAAAATAAAAGTTGTTTGTACCAGGCGTCCACTCTTAAGGAGTTTCGTGAGAAACTTAAGGTTTACGAGAAGATTTGCGCGAGTCAGGGATTTAAACCGAAGCCGAAGTTTGACAGTTCTTTAGTTAAAACTAACGAAGATGGCAGACGTTGCTTTAAGTGTGGTGGCAGCAATCATATTGCAAAGGATTGTAAAGAAGTAGGTATAAAATGTTTTAAATGCAATCAGTTTGGTCACAAGGCAAATCAATGCGGTACCAAGGAAGCTCGTAACAAAGTGAAAAATGAAAACTCAAACATTCAGCAGCTGTCACAAATAACTTTCAACAGAGCGTTTAAAAACATTCACATTGGTAACAACCAGATTACGGCGTTATTCGATTCTGGCAGCGATATTTGTACCATATGCGAGACAGCTTACACTCGCATCTACCCTGATATTCTCAAACCTGATATTAAGGAGCTAATTGGAATAGGTGGCAAGAAAATATACACTCTAGGTTCGTTTACAGTTGCGACAAAGTTAGATGATGCTGACGTTGATATGTGCTTTCATGTAGTGCGTGACAAGGATACCCTTTACGAAGGTGTTATCGGTAGCGATGTCCTTAATACAGTAACCGCAACAGTTGGAGCAAAAGGAGTCGTTTTCCACGCAGTTCATCCAGTAGATATTGGCCATATGTCTGATCACACCTTAGGTAGAGATAAAAATACTCCAAACCATGACATAGATCTCACTCAACATAGTGACAATCAAAATTTGGCTTTGGATGCGTCTTCCACGGGCATTTCAGACTTGGTAGGAACTTTCCATCAGTTAATGGCATCAAACTTCACTGAAAACAATGTTCCAGACTTAGATCTGCTTCACTTGAGCAACGACATAAGATCAGTAGTAGTTGGGTTAGTTCAAAATTACAAGCCATTAAGGCCAGAGTCAAGCCCAGTAGAAATGAAAATACTCCTCACAGATGAAGTCCCAGTCTATCAGAGACCTAGGCGTTTACCGTTCGAAGAAACTGAGAAAGTTGACAAGCAGATCAGGGATTGGCTTAAGGAAGGAATCATTCGCCAAAGTGTTTCCGAATACGCCTCACCCATAGTGTTGGTTGCTAAAAAGGATGGTACCAAAAGACTCTGTTGCGATTACCGCAAATTGAATCAGAAAATAATTCGCGATAATTTCCCTATGGCCTTGATCGACGATGTTTTACATAAGCTTCAGAAGGGAAAAGTATTTACAACATTGGACTTATCAAACGGATTTTTCCATGTCCCCGTGCAGGAAAGCTCTCGAAAATACACCGCGTTCGTCACCCAAAGTGGTCAGTACGAGTTCTGCTTCGTACCATTCGGAATTTGCAATTCCCCTGCAGTGTTCATGCGATACATTTTTGCTGTGCTCAGGCCATTGATTCTTCAATCAATGGCCTGAGCACAGCAAAAATGTAATGTACGGTACACTAATCCTGTACATGGATGACTTGATTATTCCATCAAAAGACGAACAGGAAGGCTTGGAGAAATTAAAGAAAGTTTTAGATGTCGCAAAGTGTTCAGGTCTTCGTATAAAGTGGGAAAAGTGTCAGATTTTACAGAAGAGGGTCCAATTCCTGGGCTATATAGTCGAAAACAAAACTATCCAACCATCAGCAGAGAAGACTTGTGCAGTCGAAAATTTCCCAGTCCCGCGAGACAAAAAAGGAGTTCAACGGTATCTTGGCCTAACATCCTATTTCCGAAGGTTTGTAAAAGACTTCGCCATTATTGCCAGACCTTTGTCGAACTTGCTTAGGAAGAACACTTCCTTTAAGATGGGAGAGGAAGAGTTAGCATCGTTTGATCAATTAAAATTATCCTTGTCTAGTTCGCCTGTACTCAAATTATTCGATCAAAACAGTACTACAGAAATCCATTGTGATGCAAGCATGTACGGATACGGAGCAGTTCTTCTTCAAAAGGATTCAGCTGATCAAGAATTTCACCCAGTAGAGTACATGAGCCGCAAGACAACAGATGCCGAGGAGAAATATCCTTCTTATGAGCTAGAAGTACTCGCTATAGTACAGGCTCTAAAGAAGTGGAGGATCTATTTGCTGGGAAGAAAGATTAAAATCGTCACAGACTGCAATGCGTTTGCTATGACCATGCGGAAGAATGATGTCCCAGTGAAAGTATCTCGTTGGGCCATGTTTTTACAAGATTTTGAGTACGTAATAGAGCATCGGCCAGGAACAAGGATGAAACATGTCGATGCTTTAAGCCGCGTACATACCTTGTTGCTCCAAGATTCAGTCAGGCATCGAATTCTACAGGCTCAACATCAGGATGAATGGATAAAAGCCATTTGTAAGGTCCTGGAAAAAAATACCTACGACGACTTTTATATGAAGCATGAAGTTCTTCACAAGGATTCTATAAAAGAGCTTATAGTAATCCCATCAGCCATGGAGAACGAAATAATCAACACAGCTCACCGACAAGGACACTTTGGCGTCAAAAGGACAATCGACTTGGTGCAGCGCGATTATTACATCCCAGATTTAGAGAAGAAGGCTCAAACTATCGTGAAGTCCTGTATCGAGTGCATAGTTGGCGAGGCTAAGTATGGGAAAAAAGAGGGCTTCTTAAACGCGATAAATAAGGCAGACAACCCGTTACAGACCTATCATATTGACCACATTGGCCCCATGGATATGACAAAAAAACAGTACAATCATGTTTTAGTAGTCGTCGACGCTTTCTCTAAATTTGTGTGGCTTTACCCCACTAAAAGTACTGGCGCTGACGAGGTAGTGGATAGATTAGTAAGGCAGTCTGAAGTTTTCGGTAATCCAAGTCGTATAATCACGGATCGTGGAACGGCATTCACAGCCAATGTTTTTCAGGAATACTGTAAGGATCACAATATCCAGCATTTGTTGGTAGCCACAGGGGTGCAACGTGGCAACGGTCAAGTGGAGCGCATCAACAGGATTGTAATCACTATATTGACGAAACTTTGTGCGGAAGACCCGAAAGCTTGGTATAAGCATGTAGGCAGGGTTCAACAGTATATCAATTCCTCTCCACCTAGAAGTACGAAGATACCCCCATTCAAGATTCTTACTGGGATAAATATGAAGACCAAGTATGATAAGGAGTTAGTCAAGCTGTTAGAGGAAGATTTGTTAAATGAGTTGCAGGAAGAGAAGGAAAAGATTCGATTGGAAGCTAAAGAGAACATCGCAAAGATTCAGGACGAGAATCGCAAGTCATTCAACAAATCAAGGAAGCCAGAGTCTGAGTACAAACTCGGAGATTTGGTAGCTATTAAAAGAACGCAGTTTGGTGCAGGGTTGAAGTTGAAAAAGAGGTTCTTAGGACCTTACGCCGTAACTCGTAAGTTGAGACATGGTCGATACCTTGTCGAAAAAGTAGGAGATGATGAAGGTCCAAATAAAACAAACACTGTCGCTGAATATATGAAGTTGTGGTCATCCTCATTCGGGTCGAATGAATTGTCAGGATAGCCGAATGTAGGATTGGCAGCCCTATTTTTATAACAGATCAGGCGTTCTGTTACATAACATTTTCTTTAGTGTTAAAAAAGCGTAAAAAGAGCTCGAGAAGGAGTAGAGATTGAGCATCAGCAGAGGAAGGTCGCGTGTGTCTCAGTATAAGTAATGTGTAAACTTAAACATAAAACTGTATAAAAGAACTGAAATCAACAAAGAATAAAACGTTTATAATTAGTTAATAAATTAACAAAGTCAACGGAAGCCTTTCTCTACATATATATTTATTTATTTTCGTGGTTTATATATAAAAATAAATTAAAATGAGTCCAGATAAGCCAAAATCTCACAAACTTCTTGCGGATCTTAAAAATAAGCTCAAAAAACCAGTGATGAGCATCCGCCGATTAAATGATCGAATAGAAGTCGGCCAGATTCCGATCCAAGAAGTAGAACTAACTTGTCGGCTAGAGATTTTAAATGCTTCTATTTTTAAGGCAACTCAAATACAAGAACAGATCGAAGATTTAAATGATGGCGATGAGTTCGGAGAAGAGTTGGAAGAACTTTCAATAATAACCAAGGCAAAAATAATGTCGCTTATCTCAGCCTTGAAGACGGCAAGCGAAACCAAAATAATTGGATCAGCTTCTGTAGCCCCAACTCGAGCCCCAACTTCAGCGGAAAATATTCGGAGTTTAAGAATTTCATTAGCCTTTTCGAAACTCTTGTTCATCAAGACGACAGCATTACCGTCATTGAAAAATTCAATCACTTAATTTCTTGTCTTTCTGGTGAAGCTTTGGGAACTATTAAGACCTACCAAGTCACAGAGAGCAATTATGAAAAGGCTATGATCAGCCTGAAAAAAGTGTTTGATAACGAATGTTTAATTTTTATGAATTGTTTACATTGTTTAGTCTTCCGAAAATAACGCAACAGTCAGCTTCGTCTTTAAGAAATATTATCGACACCGTATCATCTATATACGGTTCTTTGTTATCGATAGGAGACGACACCAAGAAATCAAATGCAATGTTGATCTATCTTGTTTTGAACAGAGTAGACCCAGTGACCATGCAAAAATGGGAAGAACAATTAGATTATGAAAGGTTAATTAGATTATGAAAGGTTACCGCTTTGGTCCGTTTTTGAAAAAATGTTAAACCGCCGATACCAGCATTTATCCGCTGAAGAATCGACGAATCCAAAGCAAGATAAAGTTATGTCGAGCAAGCCACATAATCGCAGCTCATTTTCTTGTTCTTCGTCCAACAGTAAATCCCAGCAAAGTTGTAGCTATTGCAATGCAGGAGACCATATCCTAACGAACTGTGGTCCGTTTGGTCGCCTTTCGGTAATGCAAAGGTTCGACTTTGTAAAATCTGCTTCCTTATGCATCAATTGTATGCGAAAGGGTCACACTGTTTCAAAATGCAAATTTAATAAATGTCGAGTTTGTGGCCGCTCGCATCACGTTTTACTGCATAGATATACAGTGTCCGAAAATAGTTTAGCGTTGCCACCACCCCAAGAGATTCTTTCTCCCTCTTTAAATCAAGATCAGCCTTCCACGTCACATGTTATGCATGCGACATCATTGGACAGAGTGATTTTAGCTACGTCGATCGTAAGTGTAAGAACTAAAAACGGTGAATATATTTTGGCCCGAGCACTTCTTGACTCTGGGTCCCAAACGAATTTTATAACAGAGGACCTTGCTTACTAAGGACCTTGCTTACTAAACTTACTTGGTATTGACGAGTCCAATTCTCAAGTTAAGAAAAAGGTACACACAATGGTGAAGTCGCGTATAAATGGTAGTGAGTTCTCATTCGATTTTTGGATTTTGAAATCAATTTCAGGATATCATCCTGACCAGTCGGTCAATATCAATGACTGGAAAATTCCAAAGAACCTACCACTAGCAGACCCCTATTTCTACAAGCCACAAAGAATAGATATTTTAATAGGAGCATAATCATTTTTTGAATTATAAGCTGTTGGACAAATTAGACAAGGTCCTGACTTTCCAACTCTGCAGAAAACACTCTTCGGGTTGGTTGTATCGGGTAGATATAAGGCATCTTCCCCTACAGAAGTTGTGAAAAGTGTCAGTTGTAGTGAAGAGATTTTACTGTCTATTGACAGTACACTACAGAAGTTTTGGTCACTGGAAGAAATGACATCTGTAAAAAAAATTCTGTCACCTGAGCTAAAGTTAGGTGAAGAACACTACCGGAAGACTACTCAGGTTTTGCCATCAGATCGGTTTGAAGTAAGACTGCCGTTTAAATCGGATCCAAATGAGTTAGGCAACTCTTTTGAAGTTGCAAAACGGCGGTTTTTGTCGCTTGAAAGAAGGCTGTCTCGAGACCCTGAGATGAAGGAAATGTACCTAGAATTCCGAGGTAGCAGCAAGACCGAAGCCGAAGAGCCAGAGCCGGATATATTTTTTTTCGCGTGCGCTGGTATCTCGAGACAACATCCAGCCTGATTTGTATTAATAAGTGTAGCGGTTCGTTACATACGATCGAATAGCACCCGTCTCTAGGCGTCCTACCACTACAGGGTCCACCCTTCTATATAAATTTCTTGTATAGGTTCCTTGGCCCCGATAGAGGTTTTACCCCGGCCTGAGAACTACGTGACAATGTGGATCTGTATGTGAATAATCTCTTAATATCTGTTCGCTCAAACTTGAACTATATTGAATTTGTTAAAAATAAAAACTTGAAGTTTAGTGTAAGTTAGTTTAGGGCGAAGGCGGGAGCACAATAAAGTTTTCTCTCGCTCTCGGCGAAGTCGCCCCGTCTTCGCCAACCTTCGTTAAGCTAGGCTCTAAGTTCTTTGTCGAAATATATATAAGATTCGTTGAAATTGATTTGAGCCGTCGACACTTTTTTTTTTCGTTTTCGTTTTTCTCGCTGTTAATAATTTTAGCCACCGCAGTTTTTCGGTTGTTTTTAATAATTAGACAAGAGAGAACGCTATAGTCGGGTGCCCCGACTATCAGATACCCGTTACTCAGGTAAAAGGAGTGCGAGGGAGATGGAGATAGAAACTTTGATCACGCATAACTTTTTAACGAATGGTCCGATTTGAAAAATTTGTTCTACATTTCGATAGGTATTGATAAACACAATAAAACTGAATTTTTACTTTTCCGAAATATTTAAATTTTTAAAATCGTATATATGCGATTGTGGGCGTTAAAGGTGGCGTGGCACCTTTTTGAAACAAACTTGCGCTGCGTAGGAACTCCTAGAATCTGCATGCAAATTGCCAATCTTCTAGCTTTTATAGTTTCCGAGATCTCAGCGTTCATACGGACAGACAGACGGACAGACAGACGGACAGACGGACATGGCTAGATCGACTCGGCTAGTGATCCTGAACAAGAATGTATATACTTTATAGGGTCGGAAACGCTTCCTTCTAGCTGTTACATACTTTTTACTCTACGAGTAACGGGTATAAAAACTCTCTGATTTTCCAATATCTTTTCCAACCACTTATCTTTCCCCTCGCAATCCATTTCTAAAGAACCACCGAAAATCCGAAAAAATCAAAATTTTTGTATTTCTGTCGAAAAATTAGTATATATTCAATTTTCGAATTCAATGTCCGTACCTTCTTAATTGTTCGAAATCCAAGCATAGAGTAATCTATATAGAGGCTTCATTTGCTCTGCCCGCAGCTCTGCCGAGAGCCATGTTCGAAGCTAACTTCGGTTTAACCTTAATTTAATTTAATTTAACAAATTCGACTCTGGATGGCCTCCTTAAGTGAAGGCCGGTCGTTTAAGCCTTTCGTAGTGGTTTCCTGTGTTCAAGGGGTAAAAGACAAGTTAAAAAATTTCAATAAAATAAATTTCTGGTTATAATATGGTATTTATGCATGTATTAAACTCATTATTTTTAACGAAAACTTAGTTTTATTGTCTTCATTGACGTCATTTTTCAGAACTATCTAACAATGGGTTATATTTTATTTTTAATTTTAAACTTTACACTACGAAAATGTGTACGCCCAAAAGTCTGCGTACAGTTTACTTTAACGTAAAAGAAGATACTTTTTAGTAACATGTGGGGCATTCTTTTCTCTGCAGAACCTCCGTAAGGAGGTTCCTCTACAATTACATCCTTCAGTTTTTATACCCTTGCAGAGGGTATTATAATTTTGTTCAAAAATGTGCAACGCCCACAAAGGAGACATCTCCGGCACTATAAAATATATATATTCGTGATCAGGATTGCGTCCTGAGTTGATATAAGCATGTCCGTGTGTCCGTCTGCCTGTTTCTATGCGAACTTGTTTCTCAGTTTTAAAGATATCGAATTGAAACTTTGCACACACCATATAACTTTGGTGTTTGTAAAATTAGAAAGTTGAGATTTTCTATGGGTGTTATTTTTTGCCAAAATGTTATTTCAATTCGACCTACCAAATTTCATGAGGATCGGCCGACTATATCCTATGGCTGTTATATAACTGAACGATTGGAAATGTCATAACTTTGGTGCTTTTAAATTTAGGAAGTTGGGATTTTCTAAGGGTTTTATTTTTGGCCAAGCAATCCGACCTTCAAAATTTCATAAGGATTTGACTGTATCATATAACTGAACGATTGGAAATGCCATAACTTTAGTGTTTTTAAAGTTAGGAGGTTAGAATTTTTTATGAGTATTAAGAAAGAATAAAAGAATAATTTTGGAGAATATAATTGTGTGCTTTCGGATTTTTGTCCCAAGAAGATCCCACAACTGTTCTATAAGATTCAGATCAGGGCTCTACGGTGGTGTTCGCAGCTGATTTTTGACATTATACAGCTGCCAAAGCTTTGTAAGTATTTTGTGCAGTGTGCTTGTGGTCATTGTCTTGCTAAAGCCAATATTCACTTTCCAACCCAAATTGTTCAGCACATTGCTTTAAATTGTTTTTTAAAATGTTGATATAAAGTCCTTGATCCATGATTGTTTCGATAAACGTCAATGCGCTTGCCACAATACACCCGCACACTAAAATTCCGCTTCCTCTATATTTCTAAGTGCCCACTAAGTTTTCTTTTTTGAACGCTTCTCCGCTTTTCCGCCATAACAAGACCTTATGCAGAATTTACTTTCGTCGGAAAACTTAACTTCATTCCAGAATTTTTGCGGATTTGGAATAAACTCATTAGCAAATGTAAGGCGATTATGCCTTTTGACTTATTCTTTTGCAGGCAACTCTACTATGGTAGTCAGATATCGAATATATGACACGGCGTACAGTTTATTTGGAAACCGTTTTGGAAAGACAATCTTCGATCTGAAGCTTTGACTCATGAGCTGTAGTCCTCGGATTAAGTTTAATAGACTTAATTTTACGCTGTTGGTTAGCAAGGGCGGACGGCCAGAACGAGCCTTTGACAAGATACCAATACACTCATACCAAAATTAAAACTAACAAGAAAGGAAAGCTAACTTCGGGCGGAGTCGAAGTTGAAATACCCTTACAGAATATTCTATAAATTATATTCTCCAAAATTATTCATATTAGGCATTCTTAACACTCATAAAAATCCCAACTTCCTATCTTTAAAAACACCAAAGTTATGGCAATTCTAATCCTTCAGTTATATGGCAGCTATAGAATATAGTCGGCCGATCCATATGAAATTTGGTATGTCGGATTGATTGGCCAAAAATAAAACCGATAGAAAATCCCCACTTCCTAACTTAATAAACACCAAAGATATGGCATTTCCGATCAATCAGTTATATGGTCGCTACAGGATATAGTCGGCCGATCCTTATGAAATTTGGAAGGTCGAATTGATTGGCCAAATAAAGAAGCCATAGAAAATCCCACTTGGGACTCTCCACATCCCCGTGAATAAGTTTATAGATAAAAGTTGTGCCAAGCATCGTTCTACGGTATACTAAGGATGGTAGATTAATTAGGAGAAGTCTACTGGAGTAGGATGGTAAAATAGGGCTTGCATTCCAGTTAAGGCCCCGTAGAGCAAATAATAAAAAGTTCTTTTGCACAGACTCTATCCGGTCTATATGTACACCATACTGAGGACTCCAAACTGCTGAACAGTACTCAAGGATTGGACGGACTAGTGAAATTAATAGAGTCTTTGTAACATAGGGATCATCGAATTCCTTTGACCACCTTTTAATAAATCCAAGTACTCCCCTGGATTTATTCACCATAGAAGTAATATGGTCACAAAACTTAAGTTTTGGGTCAAGGAGGACGCCAAGGTCATCAACGTGGGTAATTCTAGACAACGCGCAACCACCCAGCGTATACGATGCTCATTGTGGGTTCACCCAAAAAATTTCATTACTTTGCACTTAGCGCTATTTAAATCCAAAAGATTTTCACAACACCATGTTTGAAAAGCATTTAGGTCAGATTGTAAGTCGGAACTGCTAGAAATTTCGTTATATTGCAGGCATAACTTAACGTCATCTGCGTACATAAGGACACGCGACTTTGTCAAGACTAGAGGGAGATCGTTTATAAATAAAGTAAAAAGAAGTGGGCCAAGGTGGCTTCCTTGTGGGACCCCTAAAGTAACTCGGATCAAATCCGAGATCGAGTTTTTAAAGAGGACTCGTTGAGTCCTACCACTCAGATAACTTGAGATCCATGTTAGAAGATCACATGGAAACCCTATTAAGTCTAGCTTTAATAAAAGAAGCGAGTGATTTACTGAATCAAGTCTGCATGTTCTTTCTAAAGCCATTTATTACAAAAGACGTTAGCTCCAAGAGGTTTGTCGTCGTAGATCTTCGCCTTATAAATCCATGTTGACATGGAGATATAATCGATCTACAAAGATGTTGCAAATGGGGTGTAATAGTGTTTTCGAAAAGCTTTGGGATGGCAGATAATTTGGATATGTCTCTGTAATTACTTGTATTGAATTTATTTCCTGTGAATGACAAATCCCTCCTACCAAATAAGTGGGAAATGAGATGTTTTTAAAGACAATGTAAACAATTTGTACAGAGGTCTGGAACTCCGTCCGGACCCGGTGAATAGACTGGCTTAACTTTATGGAGATCCAAAAGAAGAGAGCTTTCGCTTAACCTTGGACAAAAAATCAAGTTCGACTTGGGTATGGCATTTGAATAAGACGGATTTGAACGGGATGAAACAGAATATGTTGTGTGGAAAAACTGGGCAAATAGATCGGCAATTGCCTGATCAGAGTTTGCCGTAGAGTTTTCAAATGATAGCGATGAAGGGTAACAGGATGATTTACGCTTAGTGTTAACAAAATTATAAAACTGTTTTGGATCTTGTAAAAATTGGACCGTACAACGTGTCAAATAGCTTTTATAACACCGGGCGTTAAGCACGATAAAATTTGACCGAGCCCCTAGGTACCGAGAGAAGGCAGATTGTGAACCGCACATTTTAAATTTATTGAAAAGTCTGGACTTAATATTTTTTAGGTGTGAAAACTCTTTATTAAACCGCGGAGGTTTATTTGAAATTGACGGATAGTATAACGGAACACACAGGTAAAAGAAGGAATTCAATGCATTATACAAGATATTAACGGCCTTAGCCACGTTAGTGCATGAATAAAATTCGGACCAGTCATAGCCGGATATAAAAGTATTTAAAAGATGAAAGTTTGCCTTACGAAAGCAGCGGATTCGTTTAACCGACTTTTCGGATTTTTTATTCAGCTCTGTTCTAACGTCTAGAGTCAGCTCTAGAGTTGGATGATAAGGATCTTCCGGTTGTGTAAGAGGTGACGTTCTTGATAGGCAAACGCCTTCTGAATTTGAAACAAAACACAAGTCCAGTAAACGTCCTAATGAGTCTTAACATGGTTCAGTTGGGATAGCGCAATGTCAAGCAAGCCGTCAATAAAGTCATGCTGTGCTAAAGGAAGTAAAATGTTAGAGTTTTCGTCAGGGGACCATGTCGCACTAGGGGTTAAAAAATCACCCAATACTATTAACTGATCTCGATTTGACAGTTTTTTGGAAATTGACTGAATACAGGAAAGGTGATTTGCGTAAATAGGGAACTCAGATGATGGTGGATATATGAACTACAAAACTACCGGGGAACGATAATTTTATACCTAGGAATTCGATGTCATAAAATTCTTCGTAATAATTCAGACGAAAAGGTGGAGTCGACAGCAATCAGGACTCCACCTCCCCGTCTGGGCTGACGATCAAGCCTATAAATTGTGTACTTACCCGGGAGAATTTCGGAGCTAAGAATATCCCTCCTTAACCAGGTCTCTGTACATACCATAATATTATATGGGAAAGAAAAACTATCCGAATACAATTTAGTCAGCTTACTAAGTAAGCCTCTTGTATTCTGATAGCAAAGAAGAAAAAAGGAGGCTAGTTTTTTGGGACAGAAGAGGATGTGGGGGATGGTTCTTTGATGATATTTTCCATTTCCCCTGAACTATTCTTTTTATACCCGTTACTCGTAGAGTAAAAGGGTATATTGTATTCGTGCAAAAGTATGTAACAGGTAGAAGGAAGCGTTTCCGACCCTATAAAGTATATATATTCTTGTTCAGGACCACTAGCCGAGTCGATCTAGCCATTTCCGTCTGTCCGTCTGTCTGTCTGTCCGTCCGTCCGTCTGTCCGTATGAACGTTGAGATCTCGAAAACTATAAAAGCTAGAAGATTGGCATTTTGCATGTAGATTTTAGGAGTTACTACGCAGCGCAAGTTTGTTTCAAAATGGTGCCACGCCCCCTCTAACGCCCACAAGCCACAAGCTGTGGCCACAGTTTTGATGCTATTATGAAAATTTTAATTGATATGTATTTGTTTCGTCAATACCTATCGATTGGCCTAATAAAAATTTGCCACGCCCACTCTTACTCCCAAAAACCCATTAAACGCTTAAGCCTGTCTAGCGCCTACATTTTCGCCTTTCATAGCGCCATCTAACGGATGACTTTGGAACAGCTGGCCAAGGTGCTCAACAGAGTCAACGTTAATTCTCGATAAGGATTTCTATTAAAGGAAATTGCGATGGTTTTCATTTGTCAATACCGAACTATATCCCTGAATCCATGCCCATGGTGAATTCTTATTGCTCCACTGTTCGCTCTTATTCCTAAGGATAGGGGCGAAAACTCCCCATACTATTGCTTGTGCTTCGCACATGTTAGAAGGGGTGAGAAACCGAAGTTAGAAGAAGTTAGCTTCGAACATGGCTCTCAGCAGAGCTTTGGCAGAGGCCCGGGCAGAGCAAATGAAACCGCTATATAATTTCTTACTCTATGGTTACACACTATTTAAAAGCTCCAATATGCAGGCATCATAGAGTAAGAAATTAGAAATTTATAAATAGAGCACAGGTCGAGCATCACAATATTTTTTTTCCAATTAAAATTGAAGAGCTTCCATTAGATATAGTGGGTCTATTCCCATTTGATTATATGCATACAGTTTGCTTAGGAGTTATGAAAAGTGTGTTTAAAGGATGGATTAAAATAAGAGGAAAGGATTACTCCGTATCAAGAGAAAAAATTGATTATTTAAACAACCAGTTCATGTCTTCAAAGGCAGATATTTGTAAAGAGTTTGCCAGAAAACCGAGAAGTATTTTTGATATGGATAGGTCGTTGAGTTTAGGCAATTCCTACTGTATACAGGACCCGTAGTTTTAAGAGGAGTTTTCCTAAGTCACAAATATTGCCGACTAAAAAGGTATGTGCTAAGGAACTAATTCGTAGTTTTATAAGTAAATTACAAGAGCTTTATGACGAAACATTTCTGAAATATAATTTTCATTGCCTGTTGCATTTGGCAGAAGAATGTGGTGCTTTTAAATATGAAAGTTATTTATACAAAGTAAAGCAAATGGTAAGAAAAGGAACTCATGTTGCTACGAAAATATATAATCGCCTTGTTGAGCAAAGCATCAATACAATATCAATTGGAGAGAGCGCTACAAAAATTTTAAAAAGATGTCAAAGAGTAAACATTCTATCAATTAACAAGAAAGAAAAGCTAACTTCGGTCGGTGCCGAAGTTGATATACCCTTGCAGAATATTCTGTAAATTATATTCTCCAAAATTATTCATATGATGCATTCTTAATACTCATAAAAATCCCAACTTCCTAACTTAAAAAACACCAAAGTTATGGCATTTTCAATCGTTCAGTTATATGGCAGCTATAAGATATAGTCGGCCGATCCTTATGAAATTTGGTATGTCGGATTGATTGGCCAAAAATAAAACCCATAGAAAATCCCAACTTCTTAACTTTACAAACACCAAAGTTATGGCACTTCCGATCAATCAGTTATATGGCAGCTATAAGTAATAGTCGGCCGATCCTTATGAAATTCGGTATGTCGGATTGATTGGCCAAAAATAAAACCCATAGAAAATCCCAACTTCTTATCTTTAAAAACACCAAAGTTATGGCTTTTCCGATCGTTCAGTTATATGGCAGCTATATGATATAGTCGCCCGATCCGGCTCGTTCCGACTTATATACTACCTGCAATAGAAAGACAAGTTTTGCGAAAGTTTCAAGCAGATAGCTTTAAAACTGAGGGACTAGTTTGCGTAGAAACGGACGGACAGACGGACAGACTGACAGACGGACAGACGGACAGACGGACGGACAGACGGACGGACAGACGGACATGGCTAGATCGACTCTCCTGGTGATGCTGATCAAGAATATATATACTTTATAGGGTCGGAAATGTCTCCTTCTCTGCGTTGCAAACTTTTGACTGAAATTATAATACCCTCTGCAAGGGTATAAAAATAAATACATATATATGTCCATAAATGCGTCAGACCATATTTACATTGTGGATTCCAGAGTTTATAAAATTGATCGATTTTTTGAAGAAAACAATGAAGTGATTGTGAAATCAAATGAAATTTACTTAACGAAGAACTGTTAACAGACTTTACCCAAAAGGCCGTTATTTTTAATATTTCGTCTCCAGGTTGTATAGTTGTCATCCCCATCATACACAATGAATAACTTTACCGATCAATTTTTGAACACTGAAATGCAATCAGCGGAAACGTCAACTTTGACGAATGAGTCGATATGTCCAACGGTTCCTACACACAGTTAACTTCTAACTATGAATATCCAAGTACTTCAAGTAAGTATAATTATGAAAAGTTATTTTCCAAGACTATAAAGTAAATTTGTATTTTTTAGCTATAAATAAAAATGTAGAAGGTAGATAATAATTAATTTGCAATTTACGGACAAAACCAAGCTATATTTTTATTGATCTTAAGAAACGCTTGGTTAAATTGGAAGCTGAAAATACTAAGATTCAAACTCGCCTACTAACAGAAGTGATAGCACAACGAAAGCTTGTACAATGTAATAAGACTCGTATGCTGCTACCACCTTAGCCCTTCAATAAAATAGAAGACATTAAAAAATTTGAAGAGGACCTAAACAATTCAGCTGAATTGTGTGAACAATTGGTAAGACTAATTAAAATTGTGGTTAAATATCCAACAAAATTATGCTGTCTATTTTTATTTTGTAGGAGACAGAAATTAGGAATTATAACATTACCCATCCTGCTAAATTTCTGCGCACAATGTGGAAAAAAATGTTTACGATGAAATTGCCTCTAAGTTTTCATGGAAGGGGACCAACACCAAAATCTGTGTCATGAGCTTGGCAATAGCAACAGCAGTTAGAAGTAAATATTACATTTGAAAATTTTTACTTTAATTAAATTTAATATTTTGTATTTAATTCTTTTTTTATTACTATTTTTTAGGTGCTTTTAATCAAAAATTTTCTGTCGACGATAAGCAATTCTCATTAATATTCAGCAAATGGTTTTAAACTGCTAATGATAGAATTAAATATTATAAGAAAGCCGAAAAAAAGTAAAACAAAATATATAACACGTTTATGATTATAGGTTTAAATTATAGAATTAATGTTTAAGTTTCTAATATTTCATAATTTAAATTTAAGAATTTATGTTTAAGTTTTTTATATTCCATAATTTAATTTTGTCACTGTGAGTTCGACATTTAATCATATTTTATCATCTTGAACATATGTATGTTTTTTTTAATTTTTAAGTAAATATCTTGTTAATTTTTGACTAAAATAAATATTAACTATAAAAAAAGTGTTACAATTTATATATTTTCCATTCTTGTTCAAACGTAAAAGAGTCTGAAAAGAGCCTTTTTCGTTGAGATTTAAGTGGCTTAAAAGGGTACTTTTTTGTGCCTTTTCTGAGGGTTCTCTATGCTTCCATCGAAGGGTGAAAGCCTTATATATATCTGTGTCAGAAAAGAGTCAGATCGGACTCAGAAATTTTCCTCTTAAAGTGCGACCGTTTTCAAAGAAAAAAACACTCTTTCTGAACTCTTTATTGCACACTTTATGATTGTAAAGCCTAGTATCCTGATCGACAAAAACCGTACGCTAGTTATGAGAGAGAGCGAGAGGCAAACAGCTGGCGCTCACTTTTCGTGAAGCTTTTTTTTGACTTAGGTCTCCAGTTCGACGAAAAAAATACCAGACCTGAAATGAACTTTAAGTGAACCCTAGCAAAAAGAATAAAAAATTTAATCTTTTGGCGTGCGCTTCTCATCGAAAATTTCAAAAAATTAAGGGAAAAAATCAGAAAACTCGGAAAAGTCGGTTGCTGGAGTTCAGTAGTGAGGAAAAAATAGCATTGATACGATGGTTGGAGTCGCGCCCAGAATTGTGGGACCTTTCCAATAAAAAGCATTTTAATGCAACATTCATAAAAAGATCCTGGGAGGAAATAGCCTGGGAAATGGACAAAGATGGTAAGTTATAATTGTAAATTATTAAATATTAGTTAACGTGGACATATACAATATTTATGTTTAGATAATAGTTGTAAGGTGGAGTGGAAGTCTCTACGGGACAGCTACAAGTACCACAAGGCAAGTAGCTAAAGAGTGGAAGTGCTGGAGGAGACCCACTGGAGAAGCCAACATGTGCTGCAGAGTGGGATTTCGCTCCCTACATGGGCTTCCTGCCGGACATATCCACGCAGAGGCAGTAGGTTGTGGCCAAAAATTTGTTTACGTTATACTAATATAATATATTTTTAACAGAACAACCCAGTCTGGGTTTTCGGTGAGCGATGGAGCCCAAGGAATGGACTACTCCATTGAGGAAACTCAAGACCCTATCGAAGTTGGCTTTTTGGAAGCGGAAGCGGAGCTGGAGGTAGGGCTGTCTGAGGTCCAAAAGGAACTGTATTCCTATGTAAGTTGCCCAATTTCTATTAAATAATATAATTTCTTATGAAATATTCCTATACTTTCAAAGGGTGGAGGAAGAAGGACCGCCAAGAAGCAAAAGGTGGAGGAAACACCAGCAGCCAAAATGTGCGACATGCTGGGCACCTTTCTGGAGCAACAACAAAAGGCTTCCCTTCCCACTCCTCCAAGGCCGGTATATGCCTACTGGGAGTCGATTCTAAGCACGTTTCCTTATGAAGGGGGAATGCATCATCACCAATAATGTAATAAGGGGTTCGATGGCCGTTTATAACAAAGTCCTCCGGAAAGGGCAACTGGTCTAAGAGCAACTGTTTGCCAAGATCGCTGTGGGAGAAGGCATTCATGTCTTCTTCGCTACCAAAAGCCCCCACATCAATGTAGGTGAAGCGATAGTGAGCGTTGCAGATTGCCATAAGCACAATCGAATGAAAGCCCTACATTATAAACGATTTTGTTATTAAATTCTATTGGCTTTTAAAAAGTACTGTGAGGACGCTTAAAGGCGCCTCTCAAAACTTATATAATCTCAGCCCTTGGAGGCCCAAACTTATATAATCTCAGCCCTTGGAGGCCAAAAACTTATATAATCTCAGCCATTGGAGGCCAAAAACTTAAGTCACAGCCACTGAAGGACTGACCAGTTATTAAGTTTCTAAAATATATATATTTAAGTCTAAAAACCTAAGTAATCCCAGTTTTCAAATAAGCGCGCGCGAGGGCACCAGTATTGATCAGCAGGATCAGTCCGCTGGCCAGTCGGGGCGAATGGCCAACAGTATCGATGAGTTATCGCAAAGCGTGCGACTAAGGACAAGCTTAGTGCTGTTAATAATAAAACGCGGGCTGTTAAGCGCAAAGCGTGCGACTAAGGACAAGCTTAGTGCTGTTAATAATAAAACGCGGGCTGTTAAGCGCAAAGCGTGCGACTAAGGACAAGCTTCGTGCTGTTAATAATAAAACGCGTGCTGTAAAGGGAAAAAGCGTGTCGACGTGGAACCGCGATCGACGGAGATCGGCCTCATTCTTTTCCGGCAGCCAAGCAGCTCAGACCACAAGGACCACACCAGCAGCAGAGACTCCCGCGGACGGCAACGCCATATCAAAGGCATAGAGTAAGACAAAAGGCAGAGGTTAGAAACCCAGATACTGAGTGCGAAGGTTAGGGAGAAAGACCAAGTGAATAAAATAAACATAAAGTTGTGAAACTCAAACCCCAAGCCTGGCTACTAAAATTTAGTGAACTTCGCTGAGTGTTTTTCCGGGTCGGCTAGGTTACCGTATTGCGTTTCCGAGGTTTATTATCTATTCGCAACGCGGATACCAAAGCTACCCACGTGCTACTCCAGGTCGGGCAAGTTCTCGTATTGCGTTTCAGAGGTTTATTTTCTCTGCGCAATACGAACGTTTACCAGACTAGAGAAAAGCGCGGGAAACTATCGCCGGCCTTTTCTGCACACGCTCAGGTTAAGGAGAGGCTAATAAGATGTAGTGCATCTCGCGGATGGGCTTTCGGGTCAGTGAGGCTTCTGAGTTGCGTTTTCTGAGGTTTATTTTCTCCGCGCAACGCGGACGCCAAAGCTGCCCGCGGGCCTATTCACGTCGGACAAGTTACCGTATTGCGCTTCCGAGGCTTGCTCTGTGCAATGCGGACGCTTGCCGGACCGGAAAAGCTATCGCCGATCGCCCACGCTCAGGCCCAGTCGAACATCCCTCTCGAGTTAATTTGTGACGGCCCTGTTTTTCGTGTTGCGTTTCCGAGGTTCTTTTCTCTACGCAACACGGACGACGAGGCTGTACGCGTGCTCCTTCGCGTCGGACAAGTCCCCGTATTGCGCTTCCGAGGTTTTCTCTGTGCAATACGGACGCTTGCCTGACCGGAAAAGCTAACCCCGGGTGCTGATTGGTGTCGGCCAGTTGACATTACGCCTCCGAGCGATCTACGCCACGTAGAGGTGGAGACCCAGAGCAGGTGATCCCGTAAACAAAATCCCGGCGGCAACTCCCAGTCCCGTTTCGTCTCCTGTGTTTCTACAAATTTAACTGTAGAGGACTCTGGCCGGACTGAAGTCTATCCCAGCCTAAGAAAAGTCCTTACAGTTTGGCGCCCGAACAGGGACGACCTAGGTATCCTGTAGGAGTTGGGTTTTCAGTATCAACCGCATGGCTTAAAGACCCATGCCCAGCCGGGGGAAATTTTTTTGATTAGGAACACCCAAGTTTTTTTTTAAAAAAAGACTAGTTAGAGAGCAAATGGGGGAATCTGTACTGCCACTTACGACAACGCCGATATACTCCGCAACTGCGCCGCTTACTATGAGCACCCCGAGCGCCTACCCAGCCCGCTCACATCAGGAGCACTCTGGAGTCCATCCGCACCGTCGCCTGAGCGCCGCCTGCTGAGGGCCCTCCAGCATCCCAGTGGGCCACCTGCGCCGCTTACCGAGAGCATTCCCAGAGGCCGCTCACATCAGGAACGAGTCCAAAGCTCAGCAGAGCCACACCACGAGCAGCCCAGCGATCAGCCGCGCTCGCCTTCGGGAACGACCCTAGAGACCGCTTCGTCGCCCGGCTTGCGCCCCCCAGCAGCGCCACCTACCGTGCCGACTACAGCACGCACCGCGACGAGGAAAACAGTCGCCACGCTCACCGTGAGACCCCGGATCACTCGCCGCCAGGAGAGTCGCTCCTGCGCCACCACCATTCGCTATTCGGGAGACCCAGCCACTCCCACATCAGCATCCGCGTGACGCCCACTCAGAGGCCCAACAGCAGCGGGCACCCAGCCACACCGTTCACCGGGTCGACCGATGAAAACGAACCGGGAACAGAAAGCGTCGGAGGACGCCGAACAAAAACCCGCTACATCAGCCGCCAGACAGATCGAGGAGGGGAGCTTCTCCGAATCCGACGACGCATCCACGACCCGAGCCATGGGGGTCAGGTGGATTTCCTACCGGCGGAAGGACGAACTCCAAACTATCCTCAAGGAGTTCGGTTTGAACACCCAGGGCCAGGTGGACGAACTGCGACCCAGGCTTGCATCGTTCATCGGAGGGTCCAACCACAGTCCGGCGCTCCGGGAACGCTTTGCCGCATTGGAGGCCATCTACCCAGAGGCTCCCACATCAAAGGTAGTGACCAACCGGTCCACCTCACCGATGCCCGGCGCAGGGGACACCCTTCTCTCCGTGCCACCCCCAGAACACCGTCACAGGAGCCCAGGACATGGAGTCCAAGGCTCCCACCCCACTGCCCAATCGCCATCCCAGCACATGTCCGCAGCCGCATTCGCCGAGAAGCTTCGGGGATGGGGCTCCCATTTCGATGGACAAGCCGACCCCCTGCACTTCATGGAACGAGTCGAGGAAGGCGCTACGTCATACAGCGTACGGAACAGCGACATCCCACGAGCCATCGCCGGATTACTGTCGGGCCGCGCCGAAGGCTGGTACCGAGCCTACCAGATGCACGCCGTGCCCTGGGAAACTTTCAAGCGGGAGTTCTTGGAATTTTTTCTACCTCCACGGTACTACCAGCGCCTGGAGGATGCGATCAGGACCCGACACCAACAAGGCGGCGAGCCTTTCAAGTTCTATGTGGTAGAACTACGCATGATGATGCAGCGGGCAAATTCCTCGTTCGAACAGGAGCTCGAAAGGATTTACGAGAATCTGCTACCGGAGTATCACCTCTTCATAAGGCGTCACGAATTCTCCTCGCTGGAAGGGTTGACACAACTAGCCACCGCTTTCGAAATTGCTCGGGACCGAGACCCAGTCCGACAAGCAGCACTAGTTCCACCCGCCAGTGGAAACTACACTACGAGGAGCAGCCCTCCGCCCGGCCCTCGCCGACGAGAGCCCATACGACCAGCGGCGACGCCTTTCGGCACATCGAATCCAGCGATTACAAACCGGATGATTTCCCAGGAGGCCGAAGCTCCTGTCGACGTGACCCGAGCCTGTAGTCGCTGCGCTGAGGTGGGACACTTCGTTCGGGAATGCCAGAATCCGCCAGTCCTATACTGCTGGGACTGCGGGAAACGTGGTACTCGCACCATTGACTGCTGCCGGCAGTCGGGAAACAACCGGGGTCCTCGCACACACAGGGAGCAGGCGGCGACCCACTCAGCGCTCCCCCATCATTAAATCCACCGCTCCGCTTGACGGGAGGCCGGATCGACGCCACGGTTACCATAGAGGGGCAACTCTTCGCGGCAACCATCGACACGGGGGCCTCCAGAAGCTTTGTCAGCGAAGCGTTGCCAACGATCTTGGACGAGGTGATCTTCGGGATCGACTTTCTCTGTGGCATCCGGGCAACCCTAATCTGCGGCCAGGTGTGCCTCCAACTAGCTCCGCCCACCACATGAAGAGCCGAACCAGGCCCAGCCACCCGAGCGGCGCCAACAGCGGCGGACGCCCACCTTTCGGACCCACCGACTCCTACCCGGCGGACAACAAGGACCAACAAGGAGGCCACAACGGGTCCCATACCCGCCCCAAGGCAGCGCATCACCGCGGGACGGAGCCCAGCTCCAGTTCCATCGGAACGCTCGCCACCACCGGTTCCTCCCGCCACGACCACGGGAATCACGAAGGCCGATGTCACCGTCAAGGAAGGCAGGTACAGCCTCCAGCCACTACCGGATGCCGCCGTGGCCAAGAAAAGGAGCCCTTTTCGGAGGTATCTCGCGGGTAAGGACCGTTTAGCCAGTACAACAACAGGAACGTCCCCCGACGACCCGGATACGCCACGTTCTTCCCCGGTAAGCCCGATAAGAATCGGGAAGTACCAGCTACTCGCCCAGCCGGATACAAAGGACGCTCAGAGGCGCAATCCGTTCCGGAGGCATTGCCCTCACGGACACCTGGCCACAGTCGCGCAATCCCCGCCGGGATCGCTAGTGTCTGAGGAACCTCTCGACGCAGTAACCCTCCGGTTCCTTCAAGAGGAGCTTAGGTATTTCGACCAGCTGCAAGGAACGACGGATATAGCCGAGCACACCATCACCCTTCGGGGAGATAAACCGCTGAAACAGCGGTATTATCCCAAGAACCCGGCCATGCAGCGTATCATCAACGAGCAGGTTGACGAACTGCTGCAGGATGGACGAATCGAACCCTCTCGAAGTCCGCACAGCGCACCGATGGTGCTAGTCCGAAAGAAGACGGGGGACATGCGGATGTGCGTTGACTATCGACAACTCAACGCACACTCCATACCCGACGCGTACCCGCTTCCACGCATCAACCATATCCTGGAACGCCTACGGAATGCCCGGTTCATCTCCACGTTGGACCTTAAAAAAAGAATGCACAGCATTCACTGTCCCCAGACGTGGACTCTTCCACTGGAAGGTCATGCCGTTTGGGCTCCACTCCGCCCCAGCGACTTTCCAACGAGCTCTGGACAGCGTCATCGGCCCCGATATGGAACCCCACGCCTTCGCCTATTTAGACGACATCATCGTCATCGGGGCAACGTGGGAGGACCATGCGCGCAATCTGAGGGAAGTCTTCCGGCGCCTTCGAGAAGCGAATCTACGCTTAAATCGGGGTAAGTGCAAGTTCTTCCAAAGAAAACTAGTGTATTTGGGTTACCTGATCAGCGGGGAAGGCATCAGGACAGACCCCGACAAAATAGCGGCCATCCAGGGGCTACATCCCCCGACTAATGTCAAGGAACTTCGCCGCCAACTCGGAATCGCATCCTGGTACAGACGTTTTGTCCCAGACTTTGCCTCACTCGTACAACCAATGTCACGACTCCTGAGGAAGGGAGTAAAGTGGACCTGGGAAGAACCCCAACAGCAGGCGTTTGATTCGCTTAAGGCTCGACTGACGTCCGCTCCTGTATTGGCCTGCCCAAACTTCGAGTATAAGTTCCAACTTCAGACGGACGCCAGCGACAAAGGACTCGGCGCGGTCCTCACCCAGAATATTGAGGGCGACGAACGGGTAATCGCCTACGTGAGCCGTCGACTCGAGCGGGCGGAGGAAAATTACTCGGCCACTGAAAAGGAGTGCCTCGCCATTGTGTGGGCCACCCGAAAGCTACGTTGCTACCTGGAGGGTTAAAAGTTCGACGTTATCACGGATCACCTGGCCCTTAAATGGTTGAACTCCATTAACAACCCCACGGGACGTATAGCACGGTGGGCACTGGAGCTCCAGCAGTACCAGTTCGACGTACTCTACCGGAAGGGCAAATACAACGTGATCGCCGACGCCCTCTCCCGGCAACCACTTGGAAGACTCCAGTTACTCGCAGAACTTAAGTGCCACTGCAAATGGGTACGAAAGATGCAGGAACAGGTCCAAAGACACCCCGAGAAGTTTCCGGATTACAACCTGGATAATGGACAGCTCTATAAACGCATAGGGCATCCCGCAGGCATCAGAGTAGGCAACCCCTGGAAGCTGTGCTTGCCGCGAGAGCAGCGTCAACACGTGCTGGGAGAATGCCACGACCACCCCGCCGCCGGACACCTAGGCATCCGGAAGACGCTCAGGAGGATCGCCCAGCGTTACTTCTGGCCTGGACTTCATCGGGACGTGGTACGCTACGTTACTAGCTGTCTGACCTGCCAACAGTACAAGGTTAGTCAGTATAAACTAGCAAGATGCTCACTCGCCAACCTACAGAGCCGTTCGCGCTCGTCGGAGCCGACTTCGTTGGACCCCTTCCCCGGACCCGGCGAGGAAACACCATGCTCTTGGTTTTCATAGATGTATTCTCCAAGTGGGTAGAGCTCATCCCATTGAGGAAAGTCACCTCCGCCCAACTGGAGTTCGGATTCCGAGAAAGGATCCTCTCTCGCTTTGGAGCCCCCAGAAGGTTGATTTGCGACAATGGCACGCAGTTCACCAGCCGAAGCTTCCGGGTGTTCTGCAGGAACAACGGCATTCAACTGGAATACACCGCGCCGTACTCTCCCCAGCAAAATCCGACGGAACGCGCCAACCGCACTATCAAGACCATGATAGCACAATATGTGAACCAGGATCACCGGTCGTGGGACCAGCTACTGCCCGAGATCTCCCTCGCCATCAACACTAGCATCTCAGATAGCACGGGGTTTAGTCCGGTTTACCTAGTACAGGGTCGGGAGCCTAGGTTGCCAGGTGCCCTCTTCGATGCGGTCGCACCCGACTTACAGGCCTCGCCATTGGATCCAACGGAACGAGCCAGAAGGCTTCAAGAAGCGTTCCGCACCGCCCTAGAAACCAACCAGATAGCTTCTCAGGAACAAAGTCGACACTACAACCTGAGGCGACGTGAGTGGCGACCCCAACTAGGCTCACAGGTGCTAGTCCGCCTCCACCATCTGTCCAAAGCCAGCGAGGGCTTTAACGCAAAACTTGCGCCGAAGTACGCGGGCCCGTTTAAGGTGGTGAAATTTCTATCATCAAACGTCGTGCGGCTACAACAGATAGACGGCCGGAAAAGGCGTACAGCTGGCATAGGCGATCTAAAAGAGTATCATCAGCGAGAAGAACAACTAGACGACTCTTCAGAAAGCCCCAGAAGGAGCGATTCGCACCAAGCACCTGATGACGTGCTCGTTACACCACTGCAAGGGTAAACATAAGTGGCGTACTCGCCAGCAAGTTATTTTAAGCGGGAAAATTGTATCGAATAGGCTAATTAAAGACAGTTGATCTTCGCACTCAGGTTAGGCAAGTTAGGAAAACGTAGTACTAGGCTAACTATTTGGACACCTTTCAGAAAAAAGACAACAGCGTGCAACAAATGGATCCCTATCATGTGGAGGGAGAGTACCGACCCGTCGACCACCGAGGAGGCTCTACGGCCAGCAATAGCGGAGAGTCCCAAGGCGGCGACTCGGTGTTATCCACCCACAGCCCGACTCCACCCCCGTTCAGCCCATGGCAAGGCATGAGATCGCCCGAAGGACCCGCTAGTCTTAATCCACCGGACGTCAGCATGGTCGTCAGCGGAGACGTGCCGGAAGTATTTGAGCCCCTACCCGGAGACGACGAGGAGGAGGAGCCAACCACCCCCACGATTGCACGCCTGGCCCAGCTACAGGTGGACGACGAGGACGAGCCCGGGGCATCGACCACCCACATCCTGGTGGGCGCATGGCTGCAAGGTCAGGACCATCACGCCTTCGCTCCTGGACACCTGCAACGATGCCTCTGGGAGGCCCACCGGAGTTCCCCAGCGAGCCCAACGTCCACCGACGACTCGGACGTCGGAGTCGACGGGCGATTTTGGAGGGACCGCCCGCAAGCCCAGGTCGAGCGCGCCATAGCCGAGGCGATCCGGGCCTGGGACGGCTACGCTGGCGACGTCGCACCAGCTCCGGAGGGATCCGAGCCTGAGAGTGGCCTCTGCTCCAGCCAGGGGGACAGCGACGACGAGGAAGAGGATGTGCTGGACATCCACGCAAGGGAGGTCGGCCCCGACTTGGCCGTACCCGAGGAGCACGTTCCCGCTATAGCCGAGAACCCGCAGGACCAAACTCCACCCGGAACTCCAGCACGCTCCAACCCCCCGTCCACACCGAGACGCTGCCAAACGGAGTCCCCGCGGACCCCCACCAACGCGGTACGTCCGCGCCTGGAGCTGTCGTCGCCCGCGCTGTCACCCGGCCTCGGACCCTCTCAGCGGAAAGCACCACCCACACCCGGCCGATCCATCCCCATGCTGTCATGGACCTGTTCCTAAGACCCTCGACGCAGGCGCCGTCCCAAAGCGGAGACGAGGAGTTGGACCTGCAGCTGTTTCTCACCGGCGGAGAGCAACATGAGGTGCTTCAGGCTCTACAGGAGGACCCAGCAGAGGACCCAGTCAGGGGTGACGCCCACTGGATCGAGGCCCCAGCGGAATGGAGGGTAGACACTCCGGATCGCCGTCTGCCCCCATCCTCGTCGCGTGACCGCACGGGGCGAAGTCTCCGTGACCCTCCGCCCGTCTCAATAACCACCCCGAAGTAAGGGGGGAGGGGGGGGGTGTGAGGACGCTTAAAGGCGCCTCTCAAAACTTATATAATCTCAGCCCTTGGAGGCCAAAAACTTATATAATCTCAGCCATTGGAGGCCAAAAACTTAAGTCACAGCCACTGAAGGACTGACTAGTTATTAAGTTTCTAAAATATATATATTTAAGTCTAAAAACCTAAGTAATCCTAGTTTTCAAATAAGCGGCCGCGAGGGCACCAGTATTGATCAGCAGGATCAGTCCGCTGGCCAGTCGGGGCGAATGGCCAACACTATCGATGAGTTATCGCAAATCACCCGTGAATAAGCGCGCGGGCTGTTAAGCGCAAAGCGTGCGACTAAGGACAAGCTTAGTGCTGTTAATAATAAAACGCGGGCTGCTAAGCGCAAAGCGTGCGACTAAGGACAAGCTTCGTGCTGTTAATAATAAAACGCGTGCTGTAAAGGGAAAAAGCGTGTCGACGTGGAACCGCGATCGACGGAGATCGGCCTCATTCTTTTCCGGCAGCCAAGCAGCTCAGACCATAGAGTAAGAAACTATATAGAGGTTTCATTTGCTCTGCCCGCGCTCTCGAGTGACTTTGCCAGTGATGCCACGTAGGGGAAAAACGGAAAAAAAGAGTTTTTCATTTGTTCGAATCGAGCTTGAATCCATGCCCATGGTGAATTCTTATTGCTGCACTGCTCACTCTTATTCCTAAGGATAGGTGCGAAAACTCCCCATACTATTGCTTATGCTTCGCACATGTTAGAAGTGGTGAGAAACCGAAGTTAGAAGAAGTAAGCTTCGAACATGTCTCACAGCAGAGCTTTGGCAGAGGCCCGGGCAGAGCAAATGGAACCTCTATATAGTTCCTTACTCTATGCTCAGACCACAAGGACCACACCAGCAGCAGAGACTCCCGCGGACGGCAACGTCATATCAAAGGCATAGAGTAAGACAAAAGGCAGAGGTTAGAAACCCAGATACAGAGTGCGAAGGTTAGGGAGAAAGACCAAGTGAATAAAATAAACATAAAGTTGTGAAACTCAAACCCCAAGCCTGGCTACTAAAATTTAGTGAACTTCGCTGAGTGTTTTTCCGGGTCGGCTAGGTTACCGTATTGCGTTTCCGAGGTTTATTATCTCTTCGCAACGCGGATACCAAAGCTACCCACGTGCTACTCCAGGTCGGGCAAGTTCTCGTATTGCGTTTCAGAGGTTTATTTTCTCTGCGCAATACGAACGTTTACCAGACTAGAGAAAAGCGCGGGAAACTATCGCCGGCCTTTTCTGCACACGCTCAGGTTAAGGAGAGGCTAATAAGATGTAGTGCATCTCGCGGATGGGCTTTCGGGTCAGTGAGGCTTCTGAGTTGCGTTTTCTGAGGTTTATTTTCTCCGCGCAACGCGGACGCCAAAGCTGCCCGCGGGCCTGTTCACGTCGGACAAGTTACCGTATTGCGCTTCCGAGGCTTTCTCTGTGCAATACGGACGCTTGCCGGACCGGAAAAGCTATCGCCGATCGCCCACGCTCAGGCCCAGTCGAACATCCCTCTCGAGTTAATTTGTGACGGCCCTGTTTCGTTGCGTTTCCGAGGTTCTTTTCTCTACGCAACACGGACGACGAGGCTGTACGCGTACTCCTTCGCGTCGGACAAGTCCCCGTATTGCGTTTCCGAGGTTTTCTCTGTGCCTTACGGACGCTTGCCGGACCGGAAAAGGTAACCCCGGGTGCTGATTGGTGTCGGCCAGTTGACATTACGCCTCCGAGCGTTCTACGCCACGTAGAGGTGGAGACCCAGAGCAGGTGATCCCGTAAACAAAATCCCGGCGGCAACTCCCAGTCCCGTTTCGTCTCCTGTGTTTCTACAAATTTAACTGTAGAGGACTCTGGCCGGACTGAAGTCTATCCCAGCCTAAGAAAAGTCCTTACAGTACTTACCTTATAATTGTAAAAAAGGCTTCCGCTATTTGGCGGGCCTTTTATCTCCACATGCTTTCCGTCGACTGCTCCAATACAATGAGGAAAGTTCCATTCGTCTTCGAAGCCTTTAACCCACATCAGCATATTCCCCGTCGTCCACTTGGGGCATTCATCCCGCAAAGCAGTCCAAATGACAATAGACACCTGGAGGAGAATCACTCAAAAATGTTGCTTACTGATCCGATAAGTTGATCCAATGTGGCGTTGCAAGTCTCCAGAGGCAAGAAATCTAATAATAATATATTGTTATCTAACACTAAATATTTAAAATCTAATAACTCTAAAACGATGGCCAACTTGGCTTTTATTGGTATAGCATCTGGGCGAGTGTTCCGTTTCGGTATAAGGTACTGCTCGACCATTCCAAAAAGAGTGTTAAAACTCTTCTGGAGCATGTGAAAGTGTGACGCTGCGCGCACATAAACAAGGTATAAATAAAAAAAGGCTCGTTTAAATTCAAACTAAGAACGCGCGCGCGCCTACGATCGCGCGCGTAGGGGCACACTAGACGGAGAGAGATGGTCACACTTAGACCGGCATATCCCACACAAGAGGCGGGCACACTAGATCATAGAGTAATAATGTATAGATGCATAGAGTAAGAAACTATATAGAGGTTTCATTTGCTCTGCCCGGGCCTCTGCCAAAGCTCTGCTGAGAGCCATGTTCGAAGCTAACTTCTTCTAACTTCGGTTTCTCACCACTTCTAACATGTGCGAAGAACAAGCAATAGTATGGGGAGTTTTTCCACCTATCCTTAGGAATAAGAGCGAGCAGTGCAGCAATAAGAATTCACCATGGGCATGGATTCAAGCTCGATTCGAACAAATGAAAAACTTTCGTTTTTTCCCTACGTGGCATCACTGGCAAAGTCACTCGAGAGCGCGGGCAGAGCAAATGAAACCTCTATATAGTTTCTTACTCTATGTAATTTCGTACTCTATGCAAATGAAACCTCTATATCAGTGCTGCCAGAAACTCACAAGTAGAAATTGCTAGATTTTGAAAAAAAGTTGCTAGAAATTGCTAAAAATTCTTCGAAAATAGCCAAAAAAAAATGCCAGATCAGTTAAATTTAACTTTTAAACTAATTATGCATATAAATGATCTCTTGTCGCCATCGTCGTGTGTTTTGCAATGTATAGGCATAGTGCCGCTTCTTGTTTCTCCGTTTTCGTGGACTTTTGAAGGAAGGGCAACTTATTTTTTTGTGCAACAGCGCCCATCGCAGCCATGTGTTTTTTTGATGCGGTGTCGGATATCGAAAAGTTTCACGCCTATTGTGGATTTGCAATACGCATAATAGTCCCTGTAAGTGTCCGTGCAGTCCTTGCGAATCCTCTCCTTAAACTCGTCGTCGCGCAGCCAGGCATCCCGAAAATGTTGTTTGTAAATTTTTGGCACCTTTACCGACACAACACAGCACAAAAGTGATCAAAAGTGTTCATATGATTGAACCACTGAGATAAAAAATAATTCAGATATCTTTGTGAACCATTTTCAATCGTAATTGGTTCAGTAAATTGGAATAGGTATAAAAAAGTTCAAAATGATGAAGAAAAATAACAAAATGTTTAGTTTTGTAATAAAGCTGCTAAAATTGCAAAAAAAATGAAAAGTGGCTATATTTGTTGCTAATAGCAAATCGAAGAAAAAAGTTGCAAAATGTTTTAAAAGTTGCTAGATCTAGCAACTAAATAGCTAAACTGGCAGCCCTGCTCTATATAATTTTTTACTCTATGGCCTTATCATGCGTAAAGTCCGTCAAAATCCCCAGAACCCTTGCTAAGGAGTTGGAAGAAGAGTGTGGCACGGTCGTTTCAAATGAAACAGTCCGCCAACTAATTCTGCGGAACAAATACTCTTCGAGAGTTGCGCGTAAGAAGCCACTGCTTTCAAAAATAAATATTGAAAAGCGCCTAACTTTTGCTGTCAACATGAGCATTCAGCCAGACAACTATTGGGATGACGTCATATTCTGTGACGAAATATTTTCGTTATATATTATATAATATTCGTTATATAATATAATGATGGACCAACTAGGGTATGGCGCAAGCCGCTTACAGCATTAGATCAGCGCAACATCATTTCAACAGTAAAATTTGGCAAATTGTCGGTGATGGTTTGGGGATGCATAAGCAGCAAGAGAGTGGGAGAGCTTGCGTTTATTGAAAAGACAATGAATGCTAAGCAATATCTCTCCATTCTCAAAATAAATTTGAGGCAAAGTGTTTAGTATTTTGTGTAGTTTTAGTATTTTGTGTAAAGAGTTTCTTGACAGTGTCAAAAATGTGTAAACTCGTATTTTGTTGTTTACAAGTTTTCCCTAGCGTTCTTATGTTTTTATTTTTGTACATACTCATAAAAAAATTCCTAGTTCTGCATAAAAAAAATATAGAAAAAACTAAACGAAAGGCCTTCTTTTTGCATGCAAAGTCAAAAAATATGTTCTTTTGTAAAGAGTTACTTGACAAACTGTATCTCTCACACCAGGAGAAAGAAGTGCCTCAGAGATGATGTTTGCTGGCACTTCTGAGGGGTCCAGTGCACTATGGGGTAAATGTCCACTTTATCTGGCATTTAATATTACGAGTAAGCCAAAGAGATTTTTGACTCCAGTTTTTTTTGTTATGTTACTATAGACCTAAGGTAACTATCATAACGAAGTGGGCGTGTCTTGACCACCCACATTTATTTTATTTATTCATCATTTTCGTTTTCAACTTCAATGTTGTCCAAAAAAAATAGGCTAGAATCTTCAAATTGGCTTTCTTCATCATTATCATGTTCGTATTCACATGATTATAACTGCTTTACTTCAATAGGCAGTGAAAGGCTTTTGTGTTTTTTTATGCGTCTCGACAAGTTTAGAGACGAAATAATTGGATAGCACGGTTGAACACATCAGCCAAAGAATGAAGTCTGCTGTGTTTTCTGGAGTGGTGAAGTCTGTCATATTTGTAAACCTTGTTACGGGATTCAGACGCTTCCTCGCCAAAACATCCGACTGGGAGCACCGTATTTTCCATGATCTGCCTAGAGTGCACGATTATTTTGTGGACTGTTGGTGTCATCGGCAACCACGGATATTTATCCACAATCAATTCACCAGTTTAATGACAATACATTTCAAATTTGTCTAAATTGATTGGCAATTGACAAGACAAGCATATAAAAATGATCCTTAAATTATAGATAATTTGTTGATTAAACCCAGTAATATCGAAAAATATTTCATAATTCGCAAATGCGTGACGTGTTGTGTTACTGGTATTTGTATTTCCAAAGCCTCCCTGTTTAGGCTTATCAACTTTTAAAGAGAGCTTCTCCCAAAAGATTTTCTGTACATTTGTCTTACGTTCCAGCATCGCTTTCTTTTCGCATGGACCAGTAATTCTCCATTTTTTTATGCCCATCTTATATCCTGCATGTAAGACAAACTCAAAAAATCGTAGCCAGCAATGCAAGGGGCTCACGCCATATTTTAAATTATGGATGATTGGCAAACATTTAAATCACTTAAAATTTTTGTTTCCTAGGAAATCTTTTTGGTTTGTCTGGCATATTGGGCATTGTTGAAAGGATTTCGTATCTGTCAAAGCATTTAGTACTTTACCATCAACGGCAGTAAGATATGGACTGAATTTGACATATACATATTGACTTTCATTAAGTGGTATCTTGCATGACAGTAGCTCTTTAATTTCACTTTCAATATCCCTTCTTTCTTTCAAAATCACTTCCTTTGTTTATTTAAGAAACTCCAACTTAAGTGGGCGACAGAACCTTATAGACTGCGGAGTCCGATTGTTCCACAACAAATTTCCGGATGAGTCAATCAGTCGAAGAGGCAAAAAGACATGAATCTGCATCAGACGATCTTTTATCTGCGAAAGCCTGGTTATAATTCCCCTGTACAGTACTTCCATCAAATTCATAGCTTACGATGAGCTCAGCAGATAAGAAGTCGGTGTGTTGATTGACCAAAACCTTCTCGATTACATCCTCTTGTAGGGCCACAATGCGGAAAGCCGTATGCACTAAAAGGTCTTGCAGCGAGACTTTAGCTACAGTCTCCGAAACAATAATGTTGTCTGGTCTGGACTTTTGCTTTTGCTCCGCTACATCTTTGTATAGAGGGTAGATATCCACTTTTCTTTTTCGGACGTCATCCCGGAAAGCACAATACTGCTGCTTGGTAAAACCTTGATCCAAAATCAATGCCAATGCTTCATCTTTGGACGCACGTATGGGATGCTCACTGGGCCTTGTTAAGCCTTCTCTGACTTTCTTGGTTTTCTCCGGGGTACTTGCAAGTATTCTAAGAACTGCAGCGAGATCATGTAGTCCTTGCTTCCAGGCGGCTGCGCTTGCTGCTTGGACTAGCAGGAGGACTTCATTACTCTGCGAGTTCGATAGTTCAGCTGCTTGCAGTCTTTGAGCCCTTTCCCCTTTCGACGCAAATGAAATTGGAGGTCTTCCATTAGATTTTTTTAAGGGCAAAGTTGTAGTACCGCTTATCCATTTCCAGTGCTTATTTTCGAAGTATTTGTAATTTCTATTACAATTTTGCCATTTGAAATGCAAGCTATTGCAGAGTTGCTCGCTTTTTTCTTTTAAAATTGCTGTTGTTTTTACATTTCCACCAATAGTGCGGAAAAGTGCAGAATAAGACTAACTGCTATGGATACAGAATTGACAACGCTACAACATACACTTGGACGCACTGCAAAATAATGCAAAACTCCTTTTTAAAATCCTATCTAAAGTTGAAATTTGTTTCTCAAAATCCAGCTTAAGATGCATTTATAAAATTAACAAATGTTAGTATAAACACGCACAATTTAAGCAATTAATAACATTTAACATGAAGTCCAAACCTGGGAAATCCATATTCAAGAGTTGGTTTTTGTGTTTGTTAAGTTTTATGCGAACAAATGAAAATCAAAAACCACAGCAATAAATGTGAAAACTTGGCGTGCTTGCTTTCAGATGAAACAGCTGACTTTACAGCTGTTATGCTAACATAAAACTGTTAAATATTAACATTTTGAGTTTAAAGCATAATAGTGTTATGTTTTCCTAATACGTACACACTAATTTTATTCCAATTGGAGCATTTTTAAAAAATGTGTTAATGCCAGATAAAGTGGTCATTTACCCCATAGTGCAGTGTAGCGGAGTCGGTGATGGCGCCAACATGGAGCATGAAAGAGCCTCTAATCGGCCAGTGACTGGAGAGGTGCCAATTCTCTTACGCACTGTATAGTGGGCCCCGTTACCACTGCCGGAAATGACGTCTGAACTTGCGCACACAAGAAGGATACGTCTGGTATAATCTCCAGGCGCCGTTTTAGCCTGTTGAGGCCAGCTTCGAGTTGCTGCTCTGGCATTGGAGGTTGGATCTCAGACGGTAATAGCGGGCTCATAATAAGCCTTTGGATGTATTCCGGCTGGAAGCGGATTCTGCGAGTCAGGTCCCAACGGCTGATTGAGCCGCTTCCGATTGATGATTAACACAATCTGTTGACGGCCGTTCCAGAGGTGTACCAGACGCAATTGCAAGTTCTTGCTTTTTTCGGTCATTGTTTTCTTGCTGCTCAACTCGCAACTGATCCAGACTGTATTGTTCTTGTTGTTGCTGGTCAAGGCGAATTAATGTGGGCACTACCTACTGGTATTGTTCCGGCTGCCGGAGCAGAAGTTGCCGCAAAGGTGTGAAATGTGTCTCAAGGTTTTTGATGTACACAGGAAGATCCTGGTTATTTGGAGTAAATAAATCTATAAGAAGATTTCTGGATTCCGCATTCGGGTGTGTATAGAGAGAGTTGGCGAGCCTGCCACTAGCGTAGTGCCTCCTGTTCCGATTTTACCTTATAGCAGCTTTGTATAACCTTGTTTCTTGTGTAGCGGCCAGCTTGCACCATCCAGCGTAGGATTTTGTTCTGCGAAACTTCAATTTTTTTGAATTGAGTTTTGCAGACCAAGGGGCCCCAGACACGGAGAGCGTAGTGCCAGATTGGCGCAATCATCTGCTTATAAAGTAGTGCCTTGCTTGCGGCTGGGAGCTTACTTTGCTTCCCCAGTATCCAGTTTAGTCCGTAGGCAGAGAAACGTACTCTGTTAGCGAGTTGTGTGTCCTGTCCAGTAAAAGGCCAAGGTAACGGTGTTTAAACTGGCTTTGGATTATTTTGCCATGAATTAATGGAGCCTTAGGCCCTCGTGAAACCGAGACGGTGCGATTTGAAAACATAACGTGTACTGTTTTGTGCGCATTGAGGGTAATGCCCAAATCTGACGCCCATTTTGTGATTTTGTATAGATAGGTGGTCTTTGTGTTGATAGCTATGTGCGCTGCTTTGTTTGCGCACATGATGATAGTATCATCTGCATATGTTGAGAGCATGAGTCGGCTTTGGAGGATGCGCTGAAAAATCTTGGAGAAGGTTGCCGGCAGTCTAATTGGGCGATAGAACTCAATATGCATGGGAGGCTTTCCAGCTTTGGGGATCATGACAATTCGTGCACGCTTCCACAGCGTATTAAAGAACCCTAAGCTAAGCATGGCGTTAAAAATTTTTACTAGGCCAAGGAGTCCTTTGCGTGGTAAGGATTTCGCCCCTCGTTTATCAATGCAGTCATGTCCCGGGGTCTTTTTCTGTTGTAGAGCCTTCATGACATGATTTCCTGTGGCGTAGAGTGTCTTATGGGGCGAGCCGTTTGAACAAGAGAGCTCAAGAAGCAACTTCAGCGCCATGATGATCGGCTGTTAGCTCAAAGTGAGTAAAGTCTTTTGATTTGTCATAATCCGTTTTGAGCTTTGACTCCGGATGGGTGACTGGAATAACGGTTGTCTCTTCATACCTCTAGTGAGCTTCCAAATCCAGAAGTCACTGTTATTGTCTGGACCAGATCCTTCCAGCAAGGTGTCAAAGTTATTCTGCCGATTTTTGGTTAACAGCCGGTGCAGTCTATTAGTGACGCTTGATAACATTTGTTTTACGGCTGGATCACCTGACGCAATGTACTGCCTTCTAAGATTGCGCTTCTGGTTGAGTAGAGTGGTAGAGTAGAATTTTGAACCCACCGGGTTCAAAATTGTCGTCCTCCTTACCGTCCTGGTACTAGCTTGAAGTGGGGCTGGGGTAGCCTGCCGCGCAGCTTCAGTGATGAGGGATAGTAAAAGACACTGTGTAATCCTCGAGCTCATTACAATTGGTAATGGGGACGTTGAGTTCAATAGATGTATCTATATGAGCTTTGAAAGCCTCTATGTTAGCATGTGGTGGCAATAATTTCGAAACGCCTTTGAAGAATTGAGCGACTTCATTTAGCTCAAAGAGCAAAGGTAAATGGTACTTGTACTGATATTTGTTGCGGCTTAAAGCCTTTGGAGATACCAAAGTCGATAGCGCTTGGGGTGGCATTAGCACGATATGGGTAGTGAGTAGTTTCACCAGAAGCTAGAATATAAATTCCCTTATAAGTCATTGCCTTGCACAGGACCCCGCCTCTAGCGCACATTCTGTGATTTCCCCATAGTGTGTTTGGCATTCCAGTCGCCTTGAACTAGGCTTCAAAATATGGGAATAACGATGATAAGTCGGCCACCGTCCATCTATAGGCTGGATGACATTAAATAGATTCCAAAGTAAATGGATCGCAAATTGTAGAGAAAGGCTAATGTGTTGGGATTCCAAGTTTAAATAAATAGACCAGCGTATTATATATTAATTATTGTTTCTTTTATTAAGCACAGCACAATCATAGAGAAAGAAACTATATAGAGGTTTCATTTGCTCTGCCCGGGCCTCTGCCAAAGCTCAGCTGAGAGCCATGTTCGAAGCTAACTTCTTCTAACTTAGTTTTCTCACCCCTTCTAACATGTGCGAAGCACAAGCAATAGTATGGTGAGTTCTAGCACCTATTCTAAGGAATAAGAGCGAGCAGCGCAGAAAAAACAATTCACCATGGGCATGGATTCAAGCTCGATTGAAAACTCTCTTTTTCCGTTTTCCTATGTGGCATCACTGGCAAGTCACTCGGAGCGCGGGCAGAGCAATGAAACCTCTATATAGTTTCTTACTCTATGACACAATCAACCACAGCTTACGAGATCAGAAAAAGAGAGAGATTAACCGCGTGGTTCCGTTTTGGTGTTACCAGAGATCGATAACATTATAATGCTGGTTTTGGTATATACTATAATTATAATGGGGATATTCTTGGGTATATTCAATACGCCCCCTCAAAATAGCATTATAAAAATTAAAATTTATATTACGTTTCAACTTAGTCTATGTGGCTTGGTGCTTGTATTCATTCTTTTTTTTCTATTGGGACGTACAATTCTGTGATCCAGCATTCGCTGCTAGGTTTGGGAAACCCAAAACCCAATCGTCACTCTTAAATAGTAATGGTTAAAAAATATTCATATTTTATTGTCGTGTGACTCGGTCTCATTTTTGCTGACCTATTTTTTGTAATCCATAGTGGGGTACGGCTTAGTTAGAATGTCAGCAAGTTGGTTCTCTGTGGAAATATACTCAATACAAATTACATTATTTTCTATTTGATCTCTCATAAAATGATATTTTATATAAATATGTTTAGATCTTTTATGGCATGAGGGATTATTAGCTATACTAATACATCCCTGATTATCTTCATATATTTTTATAGGTCTTTCAAATTTAATATGAACACTTTTTAATAGTGATCTCAACCATAAAGCTTCTCTTACAGCTTCGAACAAGGCCATATATTCTGCCTTAGTCGATGAAGCAGCGACCGAATTTTGCCTTTTTGTATTCCAGCATATAAGATTTTGGTTAAACATTTTGAATAAAAACCCAGTTGTACTCTTTCTATTGATTTCATTTCCTTCCCAGTCAGAGTCTGCGTACCCTACAAATATGTTTTAAAAACTCGAATTCCTTTTAAATTCTAACTTCATATCAATATTTCCTTTTAGATATCTTAGAATCCTTTTCAAACATAGCCATAATTCTGCATTATTATACTCGTTACTCGTAGAGTAAAAGGGTATATTGTATTCGTGCAAAAGAATGTAACAGGTAGAAGGAAGCGTTTCCGACCCTATAAAGTATATATATTCTTGTTCAGGATCACTAGCCGAGTCGATCTAGCCATGTCCGTCTGTCCGTCTGTCTGTCCGTCTGTCTGTCCGTCTGTCTGTCCGTATGTCTGTCTGTCTGTCCGTATGAAAGCTGAGATCTCGGAAATTATAAAAGCTAGAAGATTGGCATTTTGCATGTAGATTTTAGGAGTTCCAACGCAGCGCAAGTTTGTTTCAAAATGGTGCCACGCCCTCTCTGACGCCCACAAGCCACAAGCTGTGGCCACAGTTTTGATGCTTTTATGAAAATTTTTTTTGATATGTATTTGTTTCGTCAATACCGTCAATAATAATATCGATTGGCCAATTAAAAGTTTGCCACGCCCACTCTAACGCCCAAAAACCCATTAAACACTTAAGCCTGGCTAGCGCCTACATTTCCGCCTTTCATGGCGTATACAATAGCGCCATCTAACGGATGACTTTGGAACAGCTGGCCAAGGTGCTCAACAGAGTCAACGTTAATTCTGGATAAGGATTTCTATTAAAGGAAATTGCGATGGCTTTAATTTGTCAATACCGAACACCAAGAACTATGCAAATCAAATCAAGTTAGCCAAATTGGAGGTGTTCCCTGGGTACCGATTTTAACATAAAAGTCGGGAGCTAATTCGAGCGGCGGAAAACATGCAAGAAGGCATTTTTATATTAAGTTGTTTAGCTGTGTAACGGGTATCTAATAGTCGAATCACTCGACTATAGCGTTCTCTCTCGTTTTTATTCTTATATCGACTTAGAATATTAACAGCAGTGGCCAAATCTGTACGTGTACATAACATAACATACATAAGACAACCAACTAAATTCCGACAAGGCGCATCATGCCATTCATCTGAATTTAATAATTCATAATTAAGCTTGCTTGCCAGTGGAGTACTGACTGATTTACAATCACTCATTTTGAACTTATTCAAAATCTTTTTAATATAAGCAGCTTGACTTAAAAGTATTTTATCATCATCAATTTATATTCTCATTCCAATAAAATATCGTATTTCTTCCAAGTCAGTCATTCTGAACTTGTTCATTAAATATGATTTGAAACATTTCATTTTCTCTAAGTCTGATGTGGCAATAACTAAATCATCTACATAAAGAAGTAATAATATGTTTTTCTTCACGTCACCCTTATCAAGGACATAAATACATCGATCTACCGGTGAATTTACAAATCCACATTCTTTTAACGCTTGTTCAAATACCTCAAACCAGCATCTTGCTGCTTGTTTAAGGCCGTAAATAGCTTTATTCAATTTACATACACTATTAGCACTACATAATACACCTTTTGGCACTCTCATATAGATTTCTTCTTTTAATTTTCCATTTAGAAAAGCACTTTTTACCTCCATGTGATGTACCTTTAAATGATATTGGACCGAAATGGATAATATGAAACGAAAACTTGCTATTCTAGCCACAGGAGCAAATGTTTCTTCATAATCTATAAGATATTTCTGAGTAAACCCACGTGCCACTAATTTAGCTTTGTATCTTATTGGATATCCAAATTCGTCAGACTTTAACGTAAAAACCCATTTACTCTCAACAATATTTACATTGTCAATCGACCAGGTATTATTAAAGTCATGGGCGTCCAATTCAGTTTTAATAGCAGCCTTTGGAACATCACTAAAAATTGAATGAGCGTTTAAAATATAGTTATTGTAATCGATTTCATCTTCTTGGTAAGATATGTGTGGCCTGTTCTTTAGCCTATCACTTCTTCTAGAACTACATTCATTACTTTTATTAGGATGTTTTGTGTCAAATCTTTTGTCCATACTGTCATTCTGGACATTTATTTTATCATTCAAGAAATTCATTTTATCACAATCCTTACTCTCATTCAGGATACTAACATGCTCACTCTCCTTACTCTCATTCAGGATATTAACATGATCAATCTTCTTACTCTCATTCAGGATATTCGTATTAGAAACTTCCTTACTCTCATTCTGGAATTCCACTCCACTTTTAACAGCTCTTGAATTGATCATGTTTGTTTCATCTACGATTACGTCTCTTGCAACAATAAATTTGTTATTATTTACGTCCCATACTTTTAAACCATTTGGTTCATAACCAACTAAAATAGTTTTGCATGATTTTTCATCAAATTTTCTTTTTCTATTCTTAATATGAACATACACTGTTGAGCCAAATTTTTATAAGTATTTTAAATTAGGCTTTCTATTGTGCCATGACTCATAAGGAGTTTTTAAATTATTATCAAGTGCCCTAGTGGGAATTATGTTAATTAAATAAGTTGCTGTCAGAACAGCTTCACCCCAATAGCTTTTATCTAATTTAGCACCATTTAATATACTACGAGCTTTTTCAGTAATCGTTCTGATCATCCTTTCTGACACGCCATTTAATTGCGGTGTATATGAAACAGTCAGATGGTAACTTATCCCTTTCTGTACACAATTATTAAGCATGTCACTAGATATGTAGATATTCCCTACCATTATCTATACATATATAGATTTACATCTTTAAGGTTGATATGCGCCTCACTTTTCGCTACGAAATCCTTAGACATTGCAAAAACATCTGATTTATGTTTCATTAAATATGTTACACAATAATGTGTATATTGATCCACAAAAATAACATAGTAATTTTTGTCGTCAATCGAAACAGGTGTTATTGGCCCGCATACATCAGAATGGATTACAAATAGGGGTCTCCTTTTTTTTTTATTTTTAAATTTTTTCAAAACGTAATCTGGCTTGTTTACCATTTAAACATGCTTTACATATCTCATCAACTGGATTATCTAGAAGATTATTGTAAACAAATAAATTTTTTCTTTTAATTTCAAGCAATTTCCCTTTACTAATGTGACCTAATCTCTCATGCCATAACCGATATTCATGATTTTTCTTTTCCACATTTAATGTATATGCTTAAAATTTAAGAACTGGTGTATTGAACATACCTGAATTCTCAGCCACAACAGATCCATTCTTGAATATTTTTACACCGTTGCAAAAATGAATTCGCCATGCTTGGCGACAGCAATTTTTATTGGCGATTCCAGGTCGATGTAGTCCATGAAGAGTTTCTCGTCATTAACGAGATGATCTGTAGCACCAGAATCCAAGATAAATTGCACCGTTTGGTCGCCAGTTTTGGACACATTTTTATCAAATCGATTTAACATAAACGCGAAGCCGGGTTGAGTTGTTGCTATTTGTGCGTATTTGTTATTTTCTTTATATTTATCGTTTATTATTCTTTTGTACGCATAACAATCTTTCTTAATATGCCCTTCCTTGCCACAGTGATGACACTTGATATTAAATTTGCCCTTTCCCTTAAATGGCTTGCGAATTACATAGTTATTATTTTTAAATGATTTATTTTTATAGCTGTTGTTATTATATACCGTTGCTTTCAAAACTTTCCTAATTGTATCGCTGCTATCAGTTTTGATTTTTATTTCGTGATCAAGCAATCTGTTCCTTACAAAAGCTAAAGTAAGGTTTTCCTCAGCTAGAGTCTCAATTGCAGTTATTACCCCGTCATATGACGATGGCAAGGTTAATAACAAGTGCGACACTTTGTCCATTTCGTCGATTTTTGCTCCGGAAGCCAACAATTCACTAATTAATTCGTCGAAAATATTGAAATGGCATAACAGTGTTGTCTCACTCTGCAACTTCAGGGAAAGCAATCGTTTTCTAACAGCTAACTGCGTCGCGAGACTCTTTCGTTCATAGATGGCGTCCAAACTTCTAAGAATTTGTCGCGCCGTGTTGTCGCTTGTCGCAAAATTTAGAAAAGAGTCACTAAGGTATTCTACCAAAGTGCTCTTTGCAACACGCTCTGCCTTTTTCCACGAATCGTCCACCTCAACAGGAATATTCTGGTCAATTACTTTTAAAACTTCCAATTCGGCAAATAGAGCTCTGATTCTGAATTTCCAAACCGAATACTTTTCCCCGTCAAAAGCCTTTATGTTGCGTCTTGTCTTTTCCATGGTATTTAACACACACACACACACGCAGCTATATGTATGGATGGGAAACCGAATTTCACAAGGTTACGCAAACCAAAGCTATTTCACAAACTAACTAAAATTTCACTGGTCTAAATATATTATGCGTAGCCTGTTTCTTTTATTAAGCACAGCACAAATACTTATTAATTGTTTTATTTTCGTAATTCTTATCTGTGTTTTCTTTTCTTTTATCCACACCGTTTTCTCTTTTGTGCATGCACTTTAACTTAGTTACGCTCTGCGCTCTTGCGGTACTTATAACTGCTCGCTTATATTTCAATTCCCTTTCTTGGTACAGTGGTCCTAATAAATAAAATGAATAATAAAAATTTAGTCTGTTTCTGCAAGAAATGCAGCCTCGTAATCAGGGCTGACCAGTCGAATATGACTTGCTGGCTGTGTGAAAATATGGTGCACACCAAGTGCGCCGGTTTTACTGGCCGGACAAGTGATGACCTATCGAAGGGGCCCAATTTGCAGTTTTGTTGTGATGCTTGTGTCGAGGTTGCGAACGAGATGAAATCGTTCATTCGCCAAACTAAAGGCGGCCTAATGGGGCTGATTAGCTGTTTCGGTGTTGCTAGAGATAGTTTTCGCCGAGCTGATGATCTCCTCTCTGCGCTGGACTCGCAGTTTAATAGTCGTAAGCTATTAGAAGAGTCCCCTAAGCGCAAAAAGGCCGCTGGTGGTAAGGAGCAAAAGGGGAACACCCCGCAACCGAAATCAAAAGAACAACAGAGCATTCCGGCGGATCAGCAGCCGATTTCAGCAAACCCTCAAATGTTGCTAAGATCGGCAGCTAAAAAAGATTCGGTATCCGAACTATCCGTTTCAGAATGCATGCAATTAGGGACTTCTAAGAATTCCAATTTGTCCGTAGTGGTTTCACAATTAGTGGATCCACCTATCTCTCAGAATGTAGCATCTCCACCACAAGGGATTACTGAGTCCGGACAACCGGCACAAGTTGGTTTGGCAGAAGCAATGTCTGCTCCACCAAAATCCCTTTCAGTGGTTCCACTCAAGAAACAAATTTTCGTTTCTCGGCTTTCCCCTGATCAAACATCTTCTGATGTATTGTCTTATATACAAGACAAAACTAAAGCCGATTGTAATAGTGTTAAGGTGGAAAAGTTTAAGTTTTCTTATGCTAGAGACATTTCATCTTTCAAGATAACTGTCCCTAACGAGCTTTTTGAAGCCATATGCTCGGGCGACTTTTGGCCGGATAATATGGTTGTAAAAGAGTTCGAGGCTAAGATAAAGAAGAAAGGGGCCCGTGGGAGTAAAACTTCCTAGTCGAGGCCAAACCAGTGTACCAATTTCAAAAAACTAACTTCTAACCTCCTACTTTCCTATCAGAATGCAAGAGGTTTGCGCAGCAAACTTACTAAATTGTATTTCGATAGCCTTTCCTTTGCATCTCATATTATTGTGTTCACAGAAACCTGGTTAAAGCCGGAGATCTTTAGCTCTGAAGTTTTTCCAGGTAAGTACACAATATATAGGTATGACCGTCCCTCTAGACGGGGAGGTGGAGTCTTAATTGGAGTTGATTCAAACCTCCCGTCTGAGGAGTTATTTTTGATGAATTCAATACCATTGAATTTATTTGTGTAAAGTTATCGCTTCCTGGTAACTTTATATACATAACTTGCTCATATATTCCGCCGTTGTCTGAACTTCCTGATTATTTAAATCACCTATCCGTTATTAAGTCCGTTGCAAATAAGCTTTCCGATACGGATCAGTTGATAGTTCTAGGTGATTTTAATATACCTGGAGTTACTTGGTCCACTGAGGATGGATCGAATGTCTTACTACCTATAGCACAGCATGATTTTATTGATGGCCTGCTTGACATATCTCTATCTCAAGTAAACCATGTTCGAAATTCATTAGGTCGCCTACTGGATTTGTGTTTTGTATCAAATCCTGAAGGTGTGTTTCTGTCCAGAGTAGCACCACTCACGCAACCTGAAGATCCATATCACCCAACATTCGAACTTTCATTTGATACGGGTAGAGTTATAGAAGAAAAATCAGAAAAATCCAAACGAATACGTTGTTTTCGCAAGGCAGACTTTCTGAGGCTAAATAATTTTATTTCTGGATTTAATTGGTCTGATCTTTACCTATGCATTAATATGTCCGATGCAGTTAATGTTTTTTACACTGCAATAAACTCATTTTTTAATTCCTGTGTTCCGTGGTACTATCCGTCAACTTCCAATAAATCACCTTGGTTTAGCAAAGAGTTGACACACTTAAGAAATGTAAAGTCCAGACTTTTTAGGAAATATAAAAATACCGGTTCTCAATCTGTTTTTACTAAATATTTAAGTGCTCGGTCAAGATTTACCGTGCTTAATGCTCAGTGTTATAACAGTTACTTAAACCGTTGTAAGGTCCAATTCTCTCAGGACCCGAAACAGTTTTATAATTTTGTTAACACCAAGCGTAAATCTAATTCTTTTCCTTCCTCGCTATCGTTCGAAAACATGACGGCAACCACTGATCAGGCAATAGCCGATTTATTTGCCCAATTTTTTCAAACGACTTACTCTACTTTAGATTATTCATCACAGCCTTATTCTTACAACATATCCAAGTCAAACCTCATATTCTGTCCCACTTTAACAGAAAGCTCTCTTCTTTTGGATCTTCTTCGCATTAAACCAGTTTATTCGCCAGGGCCCGATGGTATTCCTGGGTGCGTGCTTAGGTATTGCGCTAAGGCCCTGTGCAAACCTCTTCACAAGTTGTTTACCTTATCTATAGAAACCTCCCAATTCCCAAATATTTGGAAGGAATCATTTGTTATTCCTCTTTTCAAAAAAAGGTAACAAGTTGGAAGCCAGTAACTACAGAGGTATTTCTAAGTTGTCAGCTATTCCTAAGCTTTTTGAAAAAATTATTACTCCTCATTTGCAGCACCTTTGCAGATCAATCATTTCTCCGTGTCAACACGGATTTATTAAACGTAGATCCACAATCACAAACCTTCTAGAGCTCACTTCATTAGTGATAAAAGGCTTCAATAGTAGTTTTCAAACAGACGTCATTTACACTGACTTTAGTAAAGCATTTGACTCTGTAAATCACTTACTTCTCATTCAAAAACTTGACCTTTTAGGTTTTCCAGTTGATCTGCTTAAATGGATTTCAAGTTATCTGAATGGCAGGTCAAAAAGGGTCCTTTTAAAAATTCAATTTCTGAAATTCTCCGTGTTACCTCCGGTGTCCCACAAGGGAGCCATCTGGGTCCGTTACTTTTTACATTATTTATAAATGATCTTCCCTCAATTATAAATCATTCTCGCGTACTTATGTACGCAGATGATGTTAAGTTGTGCCTGCAGTATAAGGACATTTCCTGCCATTTAGGCTTGCAATCCGATCTAGATAATTTTCAAAACTGGTGCCGAGATAATTTACTAAATTTAAACGGTTCCAAGTGTAAGCTGATGACTTTTTATCGGGCCAATCCGATATACGCGACTTACACGTTAAGTGGCAGCTCTTTGGATAGAATAACTCTTGTAAACGATCTTGGTGTTCTCTTGGACCCCAAACTAAAATTTTCTAATCACATTTCGTCCATGGTTAATAAAGCCAGAGGAGTGCTTGGATTTATTAAAAGGTGGTCAAAAGAATTCGATGATCCTTATTTGACTAAAACTTTATATATTTCGCTAGTCCGTCCGATTCTGGAGTATGGGTCTCCCGTCTGGAGTCCACAATACGGAATACATATTGGTCGTATTGAATCTGTACAAAAAAACTTCCTTCTTTTTGCTTTACGGCGCCTAAACTGGGATGCAAATTTTATCTTACCTTCTTATTCTAGTAGACTTCTTTTGATTAATTTACCATCCCTAGCCAACCGTAGAACGATGCTTGGTACTATCTTTATTTATAACCTTATACATGGTGATATTGACTGCCCCGACTTGTTAAGTCGGCTAAACTTTTCTGTGCCAAGTAGATTAACTAGAAATTATATTCCCCTAACTTTAAATCATTGTAGATCTAACTATGCCTTGCATGAGCCTTTCAGAGTATTATGTTCTGACTATAATAGACTTTTTCCTGTAATATCAAATCTTGACTCTCTGCCGCTCCTAAAACGATTAATACTTGCTTCATTGGCACAAGATTGATCTAACTATTACTTTTTTCCCCGGACCTTTACCTTTATTTTCCTATCTCGCGTCTATCTTATCGCGAATCGTGCCGTACACGGCTGCGCCCCTCGGTCGGTTGGGCGGGTAAGTGGGCCGTGGGACTCCGCGCGAAATAAAAAAAAAAAAAAAAAAAAAATCATAGAGAAAGAAACTATATAGAGGTTTCATTTGCTCTGCCCGGGCCTCTGCCAAAGCTCTGCTGAGAGCCATGTTCGAAGCTAACTTCTTCTAACTTCGGTTTCTCACCCCTTCTAACATATGCGAAGCACAAGCAATAGTATGGTGAGTTCTAGCACCTATTCTAAGGAATAAGAGCGAGCAGCGCAGCAATAACAATTCACCATGGGCATGGATTCAAGCTCGATTGAAAAACTCTCTTTTTTTCCGTTTTTCCCCTACGTGGCATCACTGGCAAAGTCACTCGAGAGCGCGGGCAGAGCAAATGAAACCTCTATATAGTTTCTTACTCTATGACACAATCAACCACAGCTTACGAGATCAGAAAAAAGAGAGAGATTAACCGCGTGGTTCACGTCTTTGGTGTTACCAGAGATCGATAACATTATAATGCTGGTTTTGGTATATACTATAAATTATAATGGGGATATTCTTAGGTATATTCAATACGCCCCCTCAAAAATAGCATTATAAAAATTAAAATTTATATTACACGTTTCAACTTAGTCTATGTGGCTTGTGCTTGCTTGTATTCATTCTTTTCTTTTCTATTGGGAACGTAAAATTCTGTGATCCAGCATTCGCTGCTAGGTTTGGGAAAACCCAAAAAACCCAATCAGATCACTTCTTAAATAGTAATGGTTAAAAAAAATATTCATATTCATTATTGTCGTGTGACTCGGATCATACATTATTTGCTCCATCCAGACCTATTTTTCTTCGTAAATCCATAAAGCGTGGAGCGGGTAACGGCTTAGTTAGAATGTCAGCAAGTTGGTTCTCTGTGGAAATATACTCAATACAAATTACATTATTTTCTATTTGCTCTCTCATAAAATGATATTTTATATAAATATGTTTAGATCTTTTATGGCATGAGGGATTATTAGCTATAATAATACATCCCTGATTATCTTCATATATTTTTATAGGTCTTTCAAATTTAATATGAACACTTTTTAATAGTGATCTCAACCATAAAGCTTCTCTTACAGCTTCGAACAAGGCCATATATTCTGCCTTAGTCGATGAAGCAGCAACCGAATTTTGCCTTTTTGTATTCCAGCATATAAGATTTTGGTTAAACATTTTGAATAAAAACCCAGTTGTACTCTTTCTATCGATTTCATTTCCTTCCCAGTCAGAGTCTGCGTACCCTACAAATATATTTTAAAAACTCGAATTCCTTTTAAATTCTAACTTCATATCAATATTTCCTTTTAGATATCTTAGAATACTTTTCAAACATAGCCATAATTCTGCATTATTATACCCGTTACTCGTAGAGTAAAAGGGTATATTGTATTCGTGCAAAAGTATGTAACAGGTAGAAGGAAGCGTTTCCGACCCTATAAAGTATATATATTCTTGTTCAGGATCACTAGCCGAGTCGATATAGCCATGTCCGTCTGTCCGTCTGTCTGTCTGTCTGTCCGTATGAAAGCTGAGATCTCGGAAACTATAAAAGCTAGAAGATTGGCATTTTGCATGTAGATTTTAGGAGTTCCTACGCAGCGCAAGTTTGTTTCAAAATGGTGCCACGCCCCCTCTGACGCCCACAAGCCACAAGCTGTGGCCACAGTTTTGATGCTATTATGAAAATTTTTTTTGATATGTATTTGTTTCGTCAATACCTATCGATTGGCCAATTAAAAGTTTGCCACGCCCACTCTAACGCCCAAAAACCCATTAAACACTTAAGCCTGGCTAGCGCCTACATTTCCGCCTTTCATGGCGTATACAATAGCGCCATCTAACGGATGACTTTGGAACAGCTGGCCAAGGTGCTCAACAGAGTCAACGTTAATTCTGGATAAGGATTTCTATTAAAGGAAATTGCGATGGCTTTAATTTGTCAATACCGAACACCAAGAACTATGCAAATCAAATCAAGTTAGCCAAATTGGAGGTGTTCCCTGGGTACCGATTTTAACATAAAAGTCGGGAGCTAATTCGAGCGGCGGAAAACATGCAAGAAGGCATTTTTATATTAAGTTGTTTAGCTGTGTAACGGGTATCTAATAGTCGAATCACTCGACTATAGCGTTCTCTCTTGTTTTTATTCTTATATCGACTTAGAATATTAACAGCAGTGGCCAAATCTGGACGTGTACATAACATAACATACATAAGACAACCAACTAAATTCCGACAAGGCGCATCATGCCATTCATCTGAATTTAATAATTCATAATTAAGCTTGCTTGCCAGTGGAGTACTGACTGATTTACAATCACTCATTTTGAACTTATTCAAAATCTTTTTAATATAAGCAGCTTGACTTAAAAGTATTTTATCATCATCAATTTCTATTCTCATTCCAATAAAATATCGTATTTCTTCCAAGTCAGTCATTCTGAACTTGTTCATTAAATATGATTTGAAACATTTCATTTTCTCTAAGTCTGATGTGGCAATAACTAAATCATCTACATAAAGAAGTAAATATATGTTTTTCTTCACGTCACCCTTATCAAGGACATAAATACATCGATCTACCGGTGAATTTACAAATCCACATTCTTTTAACGCTTGTTCAAATACCTCAAACCAGCATCTTGCTGCTTGTTTAAGGCCGTAAATAGCTTTATTCAATTTACATACACTATTAGCACTACATAATACACCTTGGGGCACTCTCATATAGATTTCTTCTTTTAATTTTCCATTTAGAAAAGCACTTTTTACATCCATGTGATGTACCTTTAAATGATATTGGACCGAAATGGATAATATGAAACGAAAACTTGCTATTCTAGCCACAGGAGCAAATGTTTCTTCATAATCTATAAGATATTTCTGAGTAAACCCACGTGCCACTAATTTAGCTTTGTATCTTATTGGATATCCAAATTCGTCAGACTTTAACGTAAAAACCCATTTACTCTCAACAATATTTACATTGTCAATCGACCAGGTATTATTAAAGTCATGGGCGTCCAATTCAGTTTTAATAGCAGCCTTCCACAGACATTTGTCACTCCTACTTTGTATTTATTCGAAAGAATTTGGAACATCACTAAAAATTGAATGAGCGTTTAAAATATAGTTATTGTAATCGATTTCATCTTCTTGGTAAGATATGTGTGGCCTGTTCTTTAGCCTACACTCATAGCAAAATTAACCCTAAATTTGAGAAATTCGCCTTAAAACTTTATTTTTTCTAAATCCAAGAAAAGATTTCTACTTTCAAGGAATTTTTTTCTCAAAACAAGAAAACTTTTCTTGAATCAAGAAATTGTTTCTCAAATGTAGAAATTGTCGCCATAAATTTAACTCGCCTTAAATCCAAGAAAGAATTTCTATATTTTAGTAAAAATGGCACTTGTTTTTCGAAATTTTTTCTTAAAATTAGGAATTCTGCCCTAAAAAATTATTTACCTTAAAAAATAGAACAATTTTCTCAAATTAACCCTAAAAATTCGATAACCCTAAAAATAGAAACGCTTTCTTAAATATAGAAATATTTTCTTAAATATAGAAATATTTTCTTAAATATAGAAATATTTTCTAAAAAATAAAAATGAATCCCAAAATATAGAAATATTTTCTATAACATAGGAATTATTTTCTAAAATGACCATAAAATTGTTCTAACCCTGTCCGAGTAGCCTAGGGGTTAGAATGTCTGACCAGAAATCTAAGCACCCTAAGTTCAATTTCAGCTGCCGACATCTTTCTTTTTTTCTTTTTTTTACTTGTGTATAAACACAGATGAGAAGTAATGCTTAGAACGCCTAAGGTTTTACCCTTTATTAAAAAGTAATTCAAATATTTTTTGAAATATGAAATATCATCTTAGAAAATTTATTTTAAATATTTCGACTTTCACAGTTGCGACTTAACGAGTTCTGAAAACTTTTTTAAGCTAATATTCTTCGTAAACGCCCTATCATATAGTCTTTGGTTTGCCGCGCGTTGTTCGCGCGCGACCGTGGCTCCATTTAATGTCTTCGAGCTCACGCGCGGGAGACCTGGGTTCGAATCCCACCGGCGGACGAATAAAATTATAAGTTTTTTCGGATAAGAAACGTATCGGATTTTACTTGTAAGAACTGAAAGAAATCATAATTGTACTAATTATCTATTTCTCTCTTTCCCCACAGAATTACAGTTGAAGTCGATATTGGCAATTCATTAGTGCGCAATACTAATACAAACTTTGTGACTTTTCTAAATGAAAAGCGAAGTGCTTAAATCATATACGTACATATGTATACACATACATACATAAATCCTGAATGAAAAATTACATCATGATGAATGTAGGCGCATTTTTTCTAATTTTTAGAAAAAATCCCCATTAAATTTATGGTTAGATGCCCTAATTTTAAGAAATATTTTTCTATTTTTTAGAAAACTTTTTCTTGTATTTAGGGCCCTTTGCCTTAGATTTTAGAAAGGGACGCCCTTAATTTTAGAAAATTTTACCCTAAAATTTAAGGTGCGATGCCTTTGAAGACAAAAATAAGGCGAATTTCTTGTTTTTAGGGTTAATTTTGCTATGAGTGTATCACTTCTTCTAGAACTACATTCATTACTTTTATTAGGATGTTTTGTGTCAAATCTTTTGTCCATACTGTCATTCTGGATATTTATTTTATCATTCAAGAAATTCATTTTATCACAATCCTTACTCTCATTCAGGATACTAACATGCTCACTCTCCTTACTCTCATTCAGGATATTAACATGATCAATCTTCTTACTCTCATTCAGGATATTCGTATTAGAAACCTCCTTACTCTCATTCTGGAATTCCACTCCACTTTCAACAGCTCTTGAATTGATCATGTTTGTTTCATCTACGATTACGTCTCTTGCAACAATAAATTTGTTATTATTTACGTCCCATACTTTTAAACCATTTGGTTCATAACCAACTAAAATAGTTTTGCATGATTTTTCATCAAATTTTCTTTTTCTATTCTTAATATGAACATACACTGTTGAGCCAAATATTTATAAGTATTTTAAATTAGGCTTTCTATTGTGCCATGACTCATAAGGAGTTTTTGAATTATTATCAAGTGCCCTAGTGGGAATTGTGTTAATTAAATAAGTTGCTGTCAGAACAGCTTCACCCCAATAGCTTTTATCTAATTTAGCACCATTTAATATACTACGAGCTTTTTCAGTAATCGTTCTGATCATCCTTTCTGACACGCCATTTAATTGCGGTGTATATGAAACAGTCAGATGGTAACTTATCCCTTTCTGTACACAATTATTAAGCATGTCACTAGATAGATATTCCCTACCATTATCTATACATATATAGATTTACATCTTTAAGGTTGATATGCGCCTCACTTTTCGCTACGAAATCCTTAGACATTGCAAAAACATCTGATTTATGTTTCATTTAATATGTTACACAATAATGTGTATATTGATCCACAAAAATAACATAGTAATTTTTGTCGTCAATCGAAACAGGTGTTATTGGCCCGCATACATCAGAATGGATTACAAATAGGGGTCTCCTTTTTTTTTATTTTTAAATTTTTTCAAAACGTAATCTGGCTTGTTTACCATTTAAACATGCTTTACATATCTCATCAACTGGATTATCTAGAAGATTATTGTAAACAAATAAATTTTTTCTTTTAATTTCAAGCAATTTCCCTTTACTAATGTTACCTAATATCTCATGCCATAACCGATATTCATGATTTTTCTTTTCCACATTTAATGTATATGCTTGAAATTTAAGAACTGGTGTATTGAACATACCTGAATTCTCAGCCACAACAGATCCATTCTTGAATATTTTTACACCGTTGCAAAAATGAATTCGCCATGCTTGGCGACAGCAATTTTTATTGGCGATTCCAGGTCGATGTAGTCCTTGAAGAGTTTCTCGTCATTAACGAGATGATCTGTAGCACCAGAATCCAAGATAAATTGCACCGTTTGGTCGCCAGTTTTGGACACATTTTTATCAAATCGATTTAACATAAACGCGAAGCCGGGTTGAGTTGTTGCTATTTGTGCGTATTTGTTATTTTCTTTATATTTATCGTTTATTATTCTTTTGTACGCATAACAATCTTTCTTAATATGCCCTTCCGGACTTATGTGTCAGACTAACCAATTGTGTTTATTTCAGAGCTCCCGTATTTAAACAAAAAAAAAAAAAAAAAAAAGTTTTATACAAAATTCTGTTTTTCTGAGTCTTTACGATTTTTCTTTTGACTTTCTCAACAAAACATTTGCCGGCCTTGCCTTCGGTTGGCAGGCCGGCTGCTGCGGTTAACTTTCTTTTTCTTTGTTTTTTTAGTTCATTACGCAAGTACAATGTCAGATGCTGGTGCAGTTCCCAAAAAAGATGTCTTCCAATTTCAAGCCATCTCGACGAAAGTTTGTCGGGAAACCAATTATGACTCTCATGTGACTAAGCACTCGGTCTTTGCTAAGGACCAAGTTACGCGACCACCAGTCAATACAGATGAAGCTGCTAAAGTAGCTGTTATGAATGCCTCTAGGAATGCCAAGGCGACTGCCTTTGATGCCAATAGGTGCCTCTCTGATACTTCTGATGAATTTGATGATTCCAATTATTCAGACACCTCATCTGTCCCGACTATGACCATTTTTACCCCTAAGTGGATTAGTAAAAATGCTGCCGATGATGAACGCTTTACTCAGGTAAATAACCTAAGGAAAAGACGAAATCTTGACATACTCGGAGGTAGTAATATCAACAAATCATCGCTGGCAAACCCTGTTGGCGACCATAAACGTCCTCAAGCTCCATCCTCTGGCATGACCATACAATCACATTCTTCAAGTCAAGAAGGCTCTACCTACTTAGGAAACAACAATAGCTTTGCTATTTTGTCTGACGATGATGATGATACAATGACTTCCACTCATAATAATGAGTCAATCAGCACCTCTAAACTTGGTCATGGATTGTCTGAGCCTGTTGAAGCTAACTTGCATTCGGTGTCCCCACGCAATGCCTCTTCTCAAGCTAAAACCAAGAAACGTGATCCCCGTCCGCCACCCTTCCTTTTGAGGGGAATCACTGATTTTAGGCAACTAATTTCATTACTATCTTCTGTGACCAATGGTTTTCGCCTCAAGACAACTGGTAAATCTTCCTGTAGGATTACTGTGGATGACGGCAATGTTTACCGTGTAGTCCAGAAGCTTTTCAAGGATAATGGAATTCCTGTCAGCACTTTTCAGTTTAAAAATGAACGAGCCTTTCGAGTCGTCATCAAGGGACTTCACGCTTCCACTGAAATAGCCGATATCACTGCAAAACTGAAAGCTCTGGGACACAACCCTCGGAATGTATTTAACCCCCCTGGTGAAAATGGGAAGGCGAACCGGGATATATTCTTTGTGGAGCTGGAACCAGCTAGAAACAACAAAAATGTGTATGATATCCAGACAATTGACTACCAGGTGGTTAAAGTAGAACCGCAGCTTCAGAGAAAAGGTCCTTTAAGGTGTTTCAGATGTCAAGAATTTGGACATTCTAAAAATTTTTGTTCACTCTTGCCAAAGTGTGCCAGATGCGCTGGTGACCATGAAACAAAAGACAAGGAGCGGTGCTTGGCCATAAATGAGGAACAACTCAAGTGCATTAACTGTGGTTCTAATCATAGTGCGTCTTCCCGTCGATGTCCTGCCTATTTAGAGGCTATTGAAAGACGTAAGCCCACTGGTTCTGTAGGGCGTAGACCCACTGAAAAACGTACTTTTAAGCCTGCCATGCCCCCGGCTCAAAATGCTTGGTTTTCTACGCGTCTTCCTGCATCCTTAAGTCAGACTTCGCCAACGGTAAATTCACATCCAAGTGAAAAGACCTCCTCGATTGAACAACCTTCTCAGGACAGGCTTCTGGAATTTATTAATGGATTAAGGAAGCAACAAGAGGCTGCTGCGATAGCCCAAGCGGCTGCAATTGATAAATTGTTGTTACGCTTTGATCAAATGATGTCAGTAATGACGAGCACACTACAAATGTTACAGAGCGTGATTTCTAAGCACGCCAATCTATCAGGGTCAACGCAATGCGATAACTAATTACGGTATAAATATCGTTATTTGGAACGCCAACAACTTAGTTGGCAAATCACTCGAGATTGAGCATCTCCTCCAGGAACGCAACATTGACATTTTATTGATCTCAGAGACACATTTTACCAGCCGTTCATTCTTCCACATTAATGGATATGCTGTTCACTCTGCCAACCACCCTGATGATCGACATCGTGGTGGTGCTGCTGTCATCATCAAATCCTGTTTAGATTATCACCTAAGTGCCACAATACCTGCAAGCAGTTGCCATAAGTTTGGTCACTGGGTTTGGCAGAATTTCATTTGGTGCTGTCTACTGTCCACCTGGTCACCGCCTTTCTTGGACGACTGAGGAATATCTGCGTCTGTTTGGCTCTGTAGGTAGCCGCTTTCTCATTGGAGGTGATTGGAATGCGCACCACAGTTTCTGGGGGTGCAGGCGATCATGCCCTCGGGGAAATACCCTGATGTCAGTTATTACTGACTCAAATATGCAGATTTTGGCTACTGGCGGACCCACTCATTTTCCTTGGATCAATGACCACCTCCCGACGGCCATTGATTTTGCTGTGTACAAAGGCATCCCGTGCAACCACCTTACAATCTCAGAGTGTCCGGGACTTTCCTCTGATCATATTCCGCTCCTGATATATTTTTGCGTGGCTGCCTATACGATCGTCACCAAATCCAGGCTTCTTCCCCGGGGCTCGGATCTTAAAAGATTCAGTGCGCAACTTACTGCTCTGACTCAGGAGCAACCTTCTCTTCTTTCTGTGGACGACGTAGATTCCTTTGCTGAGGTATTAGTTGAACAGATCCATCAAGTTGCCCCTCCTCCTAGAAGCATACCTATTCCTCCTCCATCTTGGGCTTATTCAAAGCCAGAAATTGCTGCCTTGGCCAGAAAAGGTCATGCACTTCGCCGTGTCTGGATGAGGACGAGGCATACCATCGATATGGCAAGGTGGAAGGCTACTGTATCAGAGCTAAGGAAAGTCCTCCGTTCGGCCAAGTCAGAATTTTTTATAGACAAGCTCAGTGCAATTGATCCTAACCAGAATCACGGATTTGCGCTCTGGAAATGCACCCGCAACCTTAAAAGACAGCCGCTTCAGAGGTTTTCCCTTAAACGTGGTGATGGGACTTGGGCCCACAGTGATTCCGAGATTGCTGAAGTATTTGCTGATGATCTTGAAAATCGCTTTACTCCATTTGAATTTGCAACAAGCGATGAAGTCCAGACAACAATCTCTAGGCTAGGACTTTCATTTGGTCCTCCTGTTACTGTCCGTCCAGTAGACGAAGATGAAGTACGTGGTCATATAAAGCGACTGGTTACTACTAAAGCTCCTGGCATGGACGCGATTGATGGAAAAGTAGCAAAGGCTCTGCCTAACTCTGTCATTGCACAGCTCTGTCTCCTCTTTAATGCTTGCCTGGACCTTGGTTATTTCCCATCACCTTGGAAACGAGCATTAGTTAAAATGGTGGCAAAAAAAGGAAAAGACCCATGATGCCCGGAATCTTATAGGCCGATTAGTTTGCTGTCCACTTTCTCCAAGATTTTTGAGCGGATCATGCTTGGTAGACTTCTAGCTATTAACGCCTTTGAAGACGCACTTCCGAACCACCAGCAAGTGCACAGAGTAATTAACCATGTCCTGGGGGCTTTCGAAGACCACAAATACTGCTCAGCCGTTTTTCTCGATGTTCGACAGGCCTTTGACAGGGTTTGGCACGAAGGACTGTTCTACAAGCTAATGCCGCTTTTGCCTGAAAGGCTCTGGAATCTCGTTGTATCGTTTTTAGATAAAAGGGAGTTTGCTGTAGACATTCGAGGACACCGTTCTGGACTTCGCCCAATTCGTGCTGGTGTCCCGCAGGGAAGCGTCCTTGGCCCGGTCCTGTATACAATTTACACTTCGGATCTTCCAAACCCAGTTGCTCGTGGTACACTCCTGGCCACATATGCAGATGACACTGCATTTCTTGCAGCTGGTAGCACCACTACTTCTGCGTCCCGACGTGTCCAGACATTCTTAGACGAATTTGAGTGCTGGGCCTCTCGATGGAACATTGCGCTTAATGTTGACAAAACGCAACATGCCACTTTTGCTCTCCGCCCTGGCCGTTCGCGTAGCCTTTACATTGATGGGAATAGGCTCAAGCACGAAGATAAGGTGACGTACCTCGGAGTTACCTTAGACCGTCGCCTTTGTTGGAAGGGACAAATTGATCGAGTTTGTGGATCAGCAAGAACAAAACTTGACAAAATGGACTGGCTCCTTCGTCCAGGCAGCGGCCTATCCCTTGAAGCTAAGGTGCGGCTTTTTAAGGCCATTGTCCTCCCAACCTTAAACTGGGGAATCACTTGCTGGGGCACGGCCTGCGATTCGTCACTAAAAAGGGTGCAAACATGCATTACAAAGGCTCTCAGGAGGATGCTAGGGGTGAAGTGGCACCATTATGTAGTAAACCGAGTTATGTTTCAGGACACGGGAGTGCCGACGGTAACAGAGATGATTTGCAAATCCTCAAGTCGATACCGGGAACGTTTGCTCACACATGCAAACTGTCTGGCAAGACATCTTGCAACACCACTGGGTCGACGGCGTCTCCGCAGACGACACCCGGCAGACTTATGGATTTTTGGCCGTGACAGACACGGTCGCCTTCTGTAATAACACATCTTGATTAACACCTGATTTGCTCAAGTAGAGCACCCGTTACCCGCTTTTTTGGGATCATTAGAAATAATTTGTCAATACACGAAAACAAGGTCCATCCTTGTGTGGCGTGTTCAATAAACTATAAAAAAAAAAAAAAAAAAAAAATATGCCCTTCCTTGCCACAGTGATGACACTTGATATTAAATTTGCCCTTTCCCTTAAATGGCTTTCGAATTACATAGTTATTATTTTAAAATGATTTATTTTTATAGCTCTTGTTATTATATACCGTTGCTTTCATAACTTTCCTAATTGTATCGCTGCTATCATTTTTGATTTTTATTTCGTGATCAAGCAATCTGTTCCTTAGAAAAGCTAAAGTAAGGTTTTCCTCAGCTAGAGTCTCAATTGCAGTTATTACCCCGTCATATGACGATGGCAAGGTTAATAACAAGTGCGACACTTTGTCCATTTCGTCGATTTTGCTCCGAAAGCCAACAATTCACTAATTAATTCGTCGAAAATATTGAAATGGCATAACAGTGTTGTCTCACTCTGCAACTTCAGGGAAAGCAATCGTTTTCTAACAGCTAACTGCGTCGCGAGACTCTTTCGTTCATAGATGGCGTCCAAACTTCTAAAATTTGTTGCGCCGTGTTGTCGCTTGTCGCAAAATTTAGAAAAGAGTCACTAAGGTATTCTACCAAAGTGCTCTTTGCAACACGCTCTGCCTTTTTCCACGAATCGTCCACCTCAACAGGAATATTCTGGTCAATTCCTTTTAAAACTTCCAATTCGGCAAATAGAGCTCTGATTCTGAATTTCCAAACCGAATACTTTTCCCCGTCAAAAGCCTTTATGTTGCGTCTTGTCTTTTTCATGGGTATTTAACACACACACACACGCAGCTATATGTATGGATGGGAAACCGAATTTCACAAGGTTACGCAAACCAAAGCTATTTCACAAACTAACTAAAATTTCACTGGTCTAAATATATTATGCGTAGCCTGGGCCCATAACCTGTTGGGATTCCAAGTTTAAATAAATAGACCAGCGTATTATATATTTAATTATTGTTTCTTTTATTAAGCACAGCACAATCAACCACAGCTTACGAGATCAGAAATAAGAGAGAGCATAGAGTAAGAAACTATATAGAGGTTTCATTTGCTCTGCCCGGGCCTCTGCCAAAGCTCTGCTGAGAGCCATGTTCGAAGCTAACTTCTTCAAATTACGGTTTCTCACCACTTCTAACATGTGCGAAGCACAAGCAATAGTATGGTGAGTTCTAGCACCTATCCTTAGGAATAAGAGCGAGCAGTGCAGCAATAACAATTCACCATGGGCATGGATTCAAGCTCGATTCGAACAAATGAAAAACTCTCTTTTTTTCCGTTTTTCCCCTACGTGGCATCACTGGCAAAGTCACTCGAGAGCGCGGGCAGAGCAAATGAAACCTCTATATAGTTTCTTACTCTATGGAGAGAGATGAATCGCGTGGTTCACGTCTTTTTGTTACCAGAGATCGATAACATTATAATGCTGGATTTTCGTATATACTATAAATTATAATGGGGATATTCTTAGGTATATTCAATAATTTGAATAATGGAATTGTAAAATTCTTCAGAGTTGTTAAGCCTAGTATCCAGATCGACAAACGATTACGCTAGCGTAAAAACTTTAATCTTTGCAGTGTGACCAAAAGTTTGATAGTTCATCAGATTTAAGCGTGCTACGGTCGTACTGTCAATCAGCTGGGTTTGTTGACAAGCAGTTAAAATTCAAATATCGTATTTGCGGGAAAGAGCCTTTAAAAGATATTATCAAATACCTTGGCAAGACAAGTCTGCCGCTACACAAAGAAATTAAAAAACAATTCAATTTAAATTTAACAGTTGCTTATTTTAATTTACTGATAATTATTTGCTAATTTAAAGTTCATAGCTGCACTTTTATTGTGTTTTTCGTAAATTTTTGACATATGAAACATTTTGCTCTGACAAGAGGCACCCCAGAAGTATTAATGTTATTTTGTCCTCACATGTTAACTCCTGCAATCGACTTTTGCGGGTTTTTTGATTTTTTCCCTACATTTTTTAATATGTTCAGTGAGAAGCGCACGCTGAAAGATTAAATTTTTTAATCTTTGCGCTAGGGTTCACCCAAAGTTTATTTCCGCAGACTGGCAACGCTATGGAATTTTCTGGTATTTTTTTCGTCGAACAGGAGACCGACGTGAAAAAAAGGCCCGACGAAAAGTGAACGCCAGCTGTTTGCCTCTCGCTCTCTCTCATGACTGGCGTACGGTTTTCGTCGATCAGGATACTAGGCTTTAAGTTTAAATTTTGGAATTGTCATTGCTGACAATACAAATGGTTTTGACTCTTCAGCAGTCAACATATATATAAAAGCAAATCTTGTATAAATACCCGCTATGAGGCCATCTGCAAGTGCTTCGCAAAACTCCAATTCATTAAACTGTTCTAACTGTTCTAATGAGGGCAACAAATATCCAAGATAATATCTATTTCCACTCTTTTGCAAGAGATGACTGATACAACCGTTTAAATGGGATGTCCTCAAGAGCCTTCACTGCATCTTTAGTCACTACTCAATTTAGAGAGTAACATACAACGCGTAAAAAGAAGAAGAGCAGATGGTTAACTGAGAGAGAACAGCGGAGCACGCGCTAGTTCCGGCTATGTAGTTCGGTCATAGAGTAAGAAACTATATAGAGGTTTCTATATAGTTTCTTGCTCTATGGTTCGGTAGTATGGGTGTGGGAATAGAAATGCAAACTGATCTGTCAAGTGGCTCGAATGCACTATGGGGTATTTGCCCGATTTTTTGGAATAAATTAATAACTCGCGAACTATGAAACATATTTCAGTGAGGGTTTTTTTATACCCATACACACCTGTTGGAAAAGTGAAAGTATACCCCAACCACCCCCCCACCAATTTTTTTTTTAACAAATTTAGCTCTATATGCTCTTAATTTTTAATTTCAATATTTTACAAAAAACTATAGTCGTTTTCTTCTTCATAATCATCAACATCTAAATACTCGTCTCATATAGGCTAAATTCGCATAATGGAAGAGAAAGGCGCTTATGTTTTCGAACGCGCTTCTTCAAATTCATTGATGAAATGACGGGGTCCAAAGTATCTATGGCTCTTCGGAAAACATCTGTAAAGTTGGAGATTCAACTGTGGGATCAACTAGCTTGCTAACAAAAGTGAATACGTAATTTTTTTTTCAAACACCCTTTTTTCTTATGCCACACTTCCGGCAGGGCTGCGTTTTTGATCAAGAGATTGGTCCCTAAAGCCTAGTATCCAGATCGACGAAAACCGTACGCCAGTCATGAGAGAGAGCGAGAGGCAAACAGCTGGCGTTCACTTTTCGTCGGGCCTTTTTTTCACGTCGGTCTCCTGATCGGCGAAAAAAATACCAGAAAATTCCATAGCGTTGCCAGTCTGCGGAAATTAACTTTGGGTGAACCCTAGCGCAAAGATTAAAAAATTTAATCTTTCGGCGTGCGCTTCTCACTGAACATATTAAAAAATGGAGGGAAAAAATCAAAAAACCCGCAAAAGTCAATTGCAGGAGTTAACATGTGAGGACAAAATAACATTAATACTTCTGTGGTGCCTCTTGTCAGAGCAAAATGTTTCATATGTCAAAAATTTACGAAAAACACAATAAAAGTGCAGCTATGAACTTTAAATTAGCAAATAATTATCAGTAAATTAAAATGAGCAACTGTTAAATTTAAATTGAATTGTTTTTTAATTTCTTTGTATAGCGGCAGACTTGCCTTGCCAAGGTATTTGATAATATTTTTTAAGGGCTCTTTCCCGCAAATACGATATTTGAATTTCAACTGCTTGTCAACAAACCCAGTTGATTGACAATACGACCGTAGCACGCTTAAATCTCAAACTTTTGGTCACACTGCAAAGATTAAAGTTTTTACGCTAGCGTAATCGTTTGTCGATCTGGATACTAGGCTTAAGAAATGAAATTACTCGAAAAGTCGCACGAGGCGCACGATGAGACAATATTTTCTGAATTGGCAATTAATGACTCTACTCACTGAACAAAGTTTTTTTAAAACTCTATTTAAAGTTAAACTTTCTTTCCAAAACCCAAACGAAAACATTACCTGCTAGATTTACAAATTGTTAGAATTGGACGCACATATTAAGCAACATATAAATATTTACACAAAGTAAATACCTGGAGAAGTAGAAATCATTTCAAATTTGAATGTTTTACGTAATTTTGTTGCAGAGATAATGATTTGAAAGTGAGCTTCAAAATTAAGCAAAATGTAAACAAACCACGTGCGGTTGCAACAGCTGACTTATACAGTTGGTATTAAAATACTAGACATTTAAGTTAACATTTGGGGTATGTAAACAAACAGCATGATGTTTTCTTAATATATTAAAAAAAAAATTTTAAATCGGAATACTTTTAAAAAATACATTTATTCCAAAAAATCGGGCAAATACCCCATAGTGGAATGTACGCAATAGATTTATAAATTCGCGTGCTTGTAGTAGTAAGAAGTGTAGTAAGAATAAATAGTAGGAAGAAAGAATATATAGTAGAACACCAGAAATTAGAAAAGGAAAATTCTGAATTTAATAGAGTGAGAACAGAGGTGATAGTTTTCAGGTACATTTTAGATGCAGACAACGAATTGGGGAGACTGTGGTGGCAGTAGTCCCCCATTTCCCCACCCTGCCATGATCGCCTTTGGGCACAGCCTGCAGCTGGCGATCCCTTCGAATCCGTTCCTACATTTCCAGTGACTTTCGGTTAATCATGGCTTCCAACTATAACACTTTAGTTCCGGTTAATAGTTATATATTTATTCTCTATATTAATATTCAGTAATTTCAAAATAAACGAAAGGAAAAAATAATTATTTCCAATTAAAATCAACAACATTTGTTAAGCATTATTAATTCAGATAAGTAGCAGAATAATTCCGAAAGAAAAAACCGCTCTGGAAGTAAAGGGTTAAATATATATGTATATATAGGTGTACATAAGTTAATATAGTAAATAATATAATATAATTCAATCATAGGTTACGGTAATGCTAGATAATAAGTTTTTAAGAAATTTATGTATAATGGGGAAGGGCAATTGAATTTTATGAATTTTCTAAATATTTACCATATTATATATTAAATAATAATAAAAATATTATAAGTTTTTATTTTATTTTTGTTTCTCACAGTGTATAGGAAAAACAACAATAATCTGGAAAAATTATGAATTTCGGCTAAAATTATTTAATATTGAATTTTAAATAAATTGTGCAAATAAATTTCTTGCGGTGTATACCATCATACCAAAAGTTTATCCCAGAGTAAGGGGAATGTTACGGGCATACACCGACAGAACACTGCTGACATTAAAATTCAATTCAAATTACATCCACCGAAATTTAATATATTGGAATAAATTCATAAATAAATTAAAAAAATGGTTAAGGCCGCACCGCATAATATTTAATTAAGCTTTAGGTAATAAGTTGGAACTTGTGGCCGTTTCGTTTCGTTAAAATAATACAAGACGTTAATTTAACTTTATTTCTTTACGTGTAGCGCCACGTGAATATATAAAAACTGATTTAAACGAGACACAAAGGGTAACAAAAGGATCGGGGTTACAGGAGGAAAATATAGAACAAAGATGGAACAGGTTAAAAGGCGTACGAAAAGAGGCAACGCAGTATACAGAAGAAGCCACGGAACAACAAAAACATCACTACAAACTACGGAAAAGGGACTGGAAACCAGATGTCGGGGACTTGGTATGGTGCAAGACGCACTATCTGTCAAAAGCGGCAGACAAATTTAACGCCAAACTAGCACCAAAGTACGACGGCCCCTGGAAGGTAACCAATTTCGTGTCACCAGTGATCATGACAGTGAGAGACCAGAACACCCGAAAAACAAAGAGAGTAGATTAATTAGGAGAAGTCTACTAGAGTAGGATGGTAAAATAAGGCTTGCTTTTTCTTATTGAAAACACCGGGGTTTACTTAAATCTACTTAACGTTTCTACACCTTTAAGTGTTTTCTAACAACTTTCCGTGGGCTTCGCGAGCGCATCGTGATTAACTTGTGTTTAGTACAAATTTTGTATCATAATTTAATTCGGTGCTGGTTTGTTGTTATTGTTTTCCATTGCCCCTCTATTCAGTTTTTCTCTTCGTCGTTGAGCGCTGTTGGAACGGCACGCACTCCAACGATAATATCTCTCTGAGGTGTTTTATACCGAAGTTAATCGGTTAATATTCCCGCTCTCTCTCTCTTTTCGCTTTCTATTTCGTTTCGTGGTGCCTAACATCAAAGTTACTCGGTGTTTCAGTGCACAGTGGTCTGTGGTCAGCGAAAATGGCTTTCTGTTCATTAAAAAATTGTAAGAAAGTTATCTCGGCTGGACAGCAAAGTATTCCCTGCCATACATGTGTAAGGACTTTTCTTAGGCTGGGATAGACTTCAGTCCGGCCAGAGTCCTCTACAGTTAAATTTGTAGAAACACAGGAGACGAAACGGGACTGGGAGTTGCCGCCGGCATTTTGTTTACGTAATGTCAACTGGCCGACACCAATCAACACCCGGGGTTAGCTTTTTCGGTCCGGCAAGCGTCCGTATTGCGCAGAGAAAGCCTCGGAAGCGCAATACGGGGCTTGTCCGACGCGAACGAGCACGCGTACCGCCTCGTCGTCCGTGTTGCGTAGAGAAAATAAACCTCGGAAACGCAACACGAAAACGGGGCCGCCACAAATTAACTCGCGAGGGATTTTTCGACTGGGCCTGAGCGTGGGCGGTCGGCGATAGCTTTTCTGGTCCGGCAAGCGTTCGCTTTGCGCAGAGTGAGCCTCGGAAACGCAAATACGACAACTTGTCCGACGTGAATCGACACGCGGGCAGCTTTGGGGTCCGCGTTGCGCAGAGAAAATAAACCTCAGAAAACGCAACTCAGAAGCCTCACTGACCCGAAAGCCCCCTCCGCGAGATGCACTAAATCTAATTAGCCTCTCCCTAACCTGAGCGTGTGCAGAAAAGGCCGGCGATAGTTTCCCCCGCTTTTCTCTAGTCTGGTAAACGTTCGTATTGCGCAGAGAAAATAAACCTCTGAAACGCAATACGAGAACTTGCCCGACCTGGAGTAGCACGTGGGTAGTTTGGTCTCCGCGTTGCGAATAGATAATAAACCTCGGAAACGCAACTCAGAAACCTCACTGACCCGAAAGCCGCGAGATGCACTAAATCTTATTAGCCTCTCCCTAACCTGAGCGTGTGCAGAAAAGGCCGGCAATAGTTTCCCCCGCTTTTTCTCTAGTCTGGTAAACGTTCGTATTATAATTTCGGTCGTTGATGCACTAAGATCAGCGCAAACAAGTGGCCCTTACGACACCAAGCAGTGCTTGTTACGCGCGAAGCCTTATAGGCGTAAAAACGAGATCACGAGAAGTTAAAAAGCACAATGTAGAAGCGGACAGACTAAGATTAGAAATACGTACGAGACTAAATACTAATACTAATTTTGTGCTAAGTAAGATAAAATTAATGCTTTTAAGCTTGGCAAAGAGTCGGTAGTAGAAATAATGTGGTATAGTCTATTATAGTCGTTACACAGTACTCTAAACGGTTCATGCATATCAAAGTTAGATCTACAAATATTTAATGTAAGAGGAACATAGTTCCTTGTAATTCTATTAGGCACGGAGAAGCTTATGCGACCCAGTAACTCGGGACTTCCACATCCCCTTGAATTAGTTTTTAGATAAAAGTTGTGCCAAGCATCGTTCTACGGTTTACTAAGGATGGTAGATTAATTAGGAGAAGTCTACTAGAGTAGGATGGTAAAATAAGGCTTGCATTCCAGTTAAGGCCCCGTAGAGCAAATAATAAAAAGTTCTTTTGCACAGACTCTATCCGGTCTATATGTACACCATACTGAGGACTCCAAACTGCTGAACAGTACTCAAGGATTGGACGGACTAGTGAAATGAACAGAGTCTTTGTAACATAGGGATCATCGAATCCAAGTATCTCCCCTGGCTTTATTTACCATAGAAGTAATATGATCACAAAACTTAAGTTTTGGGTCAAGGAGGACGCCAAGGTCATCAACATGCGTAATTCTAGACAACGCGCAATCACCCAGCGTATACGTTGCGTATTGTGGGTTCTCCCGAAAAAATGTCATTACTTTGCACTTAGCGCTATTTAAATCCAAAAGATTTTCACAACACCATATTTGAAAAGCATTTAGGTCAGATTGTAAGTCGGAACTGCTAAAAATTTCGTTATATTGCAGGCATAACTTAACGTCATCTGCGTACATAAGGACACGCGACTTTGTCAAGACTAGAGGGAGATCGTTTATAAATAAAGTAAAAAGAAGTGGGCCAAGGTGGCTTCCTTGTGGGACCCCTGAAGTAACTCGGATCAAATCCGAGATCGAGTTTTTAAAGAGGACTCGTTGAGTCCTACCACTCAGATAACTTGAGATCCACGTTAGAAGATCACATTCAAACCCTAATAAGTCTAGCTTTAATACAAGAAGCGAGTGATTTACTAAATCAAACGCTTTACTAAAATCAGTGTAAACTACGTCAGTCTGCATGTTCTTTCTAAAGCCATTTATTACAAAAGACGTTAGTCCAAGAGGTTTGTCGTCGTAGATCTTCGCCTCATAAATCCATGTTGACATGGAGATATAATCGATCTACAAAGATGCTGCAAATGGGGTGTAATAGTATTTTCGAAAAGCTTTGGGATGGCAGATAATTTGGAAATGCCTCTGTAATTACTTGTATTGCATTTATTTCCTTTCTTATGAAGGGGAATGACAATGACTCCTTCCAAATAAGTGGGAAATGAGATGTTTTTAAAGACAAAGTAAACAATTTGTACAGAGGTCTAAACAGAGTTTCAGCACAGTATTTAAGCTCGCAGCCTGGAACTCCGTCCGGACCCGGTGAATAGACTGGCTTAACTTTATGGAGATCCAAAAGAAGGGAGCTTTCGCTTAATCTCGGACAAAAAATCAAGTTCGACTTGGGTATGGCATTTGAATAAGACGGATTTGGACGGGATGAAACAGAATATGTTGTCTGGAAGAACTGGGCAAATAGAATGGCAATTTCCTGATCAGAGTTTGCCGTAGAGTTTTCAAATGATAGCGATGAAGGGTAACAGGCTGATTTACACTTGGTGTTAACAAAATTATAAAACTGTTTATACCCGTTACTCGTAGAGTAAAAGGGTATATTGTATTCGTGCAAAAGTATGTAACAGGTAGAAGGAAGCGTTTCCGACCCTATAAAGTATATATATTCTTGTTCAGGATCACTAGCCGAGTCGATCTAGCCATGTCCGTCTGTCCGTCTGTCTGTCCGTCTGTCTGTCCGTCTGTCTGTCTGTCCGTATGAACGCTGAGATCTCGGAAACTATAAAAGCTAGAAGATTGGCATTTTGCATGTAGATTCTAGGAGTTCCTACGCAGCGCAAGTTTGTTTCAAAATGGTGCCACGCCCCCTCTGACGCCCACAAGCCACAAGCTGTGGCCACAGTTTTGATGCTATTATGAAAATTTTTTTTGATATGTATTTATTTCGTCAATACCTATCGATTGGCCAAATAAAAGTTTGCCACGCCCACTCTAACGCACAAAAACCCATTAAACGCTTAAGCCTGGCCAGCGCCTACATTTCCGCCTTTCATGGCGTATACAATAGCGCCATCTAACGGATGATTTTGGAACAGCTGGCCAAGGTGCTCAACAGAGTCAACGTTAATTCTCGATAAGGATTTCTATTAAAGGAAATTGCGATGGCTTTCATTTGTCAATACCGAACTATATCCCAAGAACTATGCAAATCAAATCAAGTTAACCAAATTGGAGGTGTTCCCTGGGTACAGATTTTAACATAAAAATCGGGAGCTGATTCGAGCGGCGAAAAACATACAAGAAGGCATATTTATATTCAGTTGTTTAGCTGAGTAACGGGTATCTAATAGCACTAACCATACAACATATAGACTGGTCATTTCATACAACGAATTTGGTCACAAAATGTTTCAATCGGGGGGCCCCACTGCTGGAATCGGCAGGCCCCGACACTTCGTGTGCCTTCGGGTTTTTTCGCTCTCGTTCTAATTCTTATTTTGACGCTCGCGCTCGAGTTCGGTCGTTCAGTCGCAGAGACGCGCATTTTGAAGAAGGTTGCGCCTGCGCTTGAATTAGTCTTTATATGCATGCGTGTTCATGCATTCTCATACAGGGGTGCATGTGTAAGTTTATTTCAATTCGATGCGGCAAGAATATTTTGTCTTTTGCTACTTTTCAGACTTGGTACCCTAACAATATGGGCGCATTCACTATTTGGTTAATGATCAAAATAAGAATATTATATGTTATAGTATATTTTTTAATATTTCAGCATAAATTTAATTTTGGTTTGCAAATTCATATCAGTAGTAGCTGTAAAATGTTTTGCATATATATATGTATTCCAATTAATAGAAATCAATCTACTGAGATACGAACAGGGCATATCGCAGTCGGTGTCACAAAAAACACCGACTGCTTTTAAGTGGTTCAGAAAACTTCGAACCAAATCAGCTTTGGTTGTTGTTCTGCGAGCGGATGGTGCCTGCATACCCTACCGACGATTGAATTTTAGGGGTGGGGACAGAAACAAGAACGGCTGTTTGGCTTTTGTTTTGTTTACATTTTTTAGGACACTTGTTTTGAATGTTATGTTTAATGACCTTTGGTTGATTTATTTTTTTAAGGTTCGCAGTGTAATATTGTTTAATGTTGTTATTTAATGATCTACCTTTATTTTTATGTATGTTGGTTCTTAAAAGTCGCCGCTCGAATTAGTTACCGATAAATATACATACATACATATACATATGTACACCTGTGTTAAATAGTAGTTTTTAAACTTTTTCACAACTTAAAAAAATGAATTTAGGTTAAACTTCTAAAATTCTTCTAAAATGGAACAAATATACAAATCTGATTTTTTTATTTAAATATTATTTAAATTTTTCAATTGTATAATATTAATCTCGGAAAATAACAAATTGTTTAATCACTATAAAGTATGTACATCCAAAAAATATTCAAAGTGATTTTCTTAAATGTATATTACTATTTTAAATCAAGAAGTAAACTTTTAATGATTTTTAATATATTTAAATTTCGATCGAATAATGTAAAAGTTTATTTATCCAATTTTTCCCACTGTAAGCACAGGTGTATGTAAGTAATATATGTATTTAAATCGGTATCCAGGGAACACCACGAGGAGGCCATTGCAATTGCGATGGAGTCTTCAATGAAGACTTACGAGTCGACTTGAGATATCAAAATGCTTTGAACATCTCCTTGTTCCCCACCTAACAATACCTCCTATACCTACAAAAAAAATTAAACATTTTATAAGAAACTAATTACTGTTTGAGTATTTTTAGTTTTTCTTGCACCAGCTGTTGATACAGCTTTTCCTTTTGTATAAATTTTTTCTGTAAGCCATTTACTGTTTTTCCGCAGTAAAATTAAAATAAATCCATCTAGCATTTTTATCCTGTGTTCATAACAGGAATGGGTAACCGAAAACCAATTTGAATAAATGCTGGACTTTTCAGTGGCGAGTATACAGGAACGTATAATTCGTTGTTTTATTCTTTTCATATAAGGCTTTTTGTCAAATATATTTTTAAAAATATTGTAGTGAATTTCAATTAAAGAGAAATAGTAATCTGAAGGAGCTTTAAGTTTTAAACCTTTATCGGCGCAGTCATAATTTTTATTTATAATAAAATGTTCTGTGGAGCATTGTGTTTCTATATTTGTTTTTAATAGATCAGAAAACACTCCGCACTCTTTTTTTTGCAGAAATTTGAACAATATATAGCCTGCAAAATATCGCAAGGCATTGCTATCAAATTCGTTTCCAGTTGCAATATCAAAAATTTGCTCAATTTCCGTCTCTTCATCTGAGAACATATCGAAATCGGTACTTTCATCGGTTTTTATGTCATTACAAGTTTTGTTTAAGCTGCAGTCCTGGATAACATTTATTAACATTGTATCTTCATCTGGGCCGCAATTACCAGATACTGATGTGGATGTTAATATTTTCATCGATAGCATTTTTGACATTATGATGTTAAATTCATACATCGTTGTATTATTATTTGTTGCTCCGCGAGCCCTTATTAAATAAAATAGGTTTTCTAAGGGGTCTTGATTCAATTTCGCGGTTGATATATAAAATATTTCCGAGCTCCACACACTTTCAGCTAGTGCAAGTATGGATGAAATGCTCAAAATCATTCCGTCAATGCAATGCACTAATTGTGGGTATTTAAATTCTCCAAAATACTTCCTCATTTCAACGAGGTATTTTTCTACGTTATTATTTTTCTGCATTCCACATCTGTATGGGTTTCTTTCATATAAAACATGGCTATTGAGGCAATCAAAGAGCCTTTTTTTTTTTCTATAAAATTTGCCGTAGCTTCTGCGCTATTTCGGCATTCCACAAATCCGCCAGAATCAATCACTGTTCGGATTGCGGCCGCAACAGTGTGGCTAAATATTTGTGTTGCATATTTAACTTTCATTTTTCAAATGAATTCGGATTAATATGCTTGGCAGTTAATTTGGGACAAAGCCTCGTTGAGTTTCTGGACTCAAGTTGGTATAATTTTTTTAATATATCCCAAGATACTTCGCCATCAGGCGTAATTAAATTGTTCTTCATTATTATATTTCTCAATGATTTAATAAGATGTGGGGCATCAAATATTGTAAATATTTCTTTTCCGTTAACATTGAAACTCGGCTTGTTTATGTTAACTCCCCATTTTTGAACGCTGCTCTATTATTTGAGCCTTGATCGCATATTATTGCGCGTACGTTAAGTCCCAAAGTTTGCGAAACTCCAATGTTCGCTTCAACTTTGCTCATGAGGGCATCATGTTTAATACCGTTAGCCGAAACAGTATAACTTATAACGTACTTCCAATTTTCAAATAAGCCTCTAGCCATAAAAAACACATACTTGCTGCCCCAAAAACCGTGTTCTTTTCTCGCCATCGTTTTCAAATCCTTGAATTTCATCGAGTGCGGTATTATATTGCAGTCCTTTTTTATTTTTATTTCATCACAAAGGATAACTGCTTCTTTATCTTTCTCACTCATTTCACCAACAATTTTCTGAAGGTTTTCTAATAAATCAGGTTGAAATCCTGGCGTCATATTTTTAAAAAGTGCCCATCGAGACAACGTCCGTTTTGACGGAAGTTTTAAATTTAAAACATCCCGCATATATTCATATGTTCGGGATGAATAAAAGTTTATGTTTTGAGCTATTACTTTTTCTGCGCTGTTGTAAGAATTTGATTTTTTTATCAGCATTTTGCATATAGTTTTTGCCTCTTCAGAAACATGAGGCAATTTATTTATAATGTTAAATATATTTATGCTTTTTTCTTGCTAATTATCTTACTTTTGCGCTTCATAGCTTTTTTCATTAAAACATTAGCTCTTCTCAATTTCTCTATTTTTTCTTTATACGTTTTAATCGCAAGAAACATCTCGTAATTTTTATTTCTATAAAACATCTAATTTTCTTCCCTTTTTTGGCAATAACCACAATTTCCTAACTGCACTGTACTAGGAGTTACTAAATTAGCATCTGAATTTAAAGGGCTAACATCTAAGCTATCGGACAAATTTTGTGACCTAATAGGGTTTACATAAATGCCAATTGGTTCTTCTGCCCCATCATCATTAAATTCAAATTGTTCACAAGGAACAGAACTGTCCGAACGCAAAAGGAAGTTGTCAGTTAAATTCAAAGTGGGCACGGCATTGATTTTTAAGCCTATTTATCCCAATATATTTACTTTCGAAATGTCTATTACAAATACGCGAAGTTCGTCTATTAAAATTGTCATCCAAATTGCATAATTCAACCCATTTTTTAAGTCTTCTATCATCTGATGGAAATGAAAACAACTTAACTGGGAAGGAGTCTGATGAATCCCTATAACTCCCCCTGCAGCACTCTATAATACACCTCCGACCATTTTTCCTAACACTATGCTGATTCATTGCAAAAATTCCTTAAAAATAATATTTATATAAGTTAAAATATTTTTATACTTGCGAATTGAAGATTATACAACCACGGACACTTGGAACAGCAAGACAGGGGTTTTAAAAAAAACACGATGTCTTTAAAATAAAGACTTTAACTTTTTGTACCGTAACCACACTCAAAACAGCAACACAGGCGTTTTGAAAAAAACACGCTGTATTGTAAATTAAATTTTTTAACTTTTTTTAACTTTTCACTGTAAAAATCACCGCACAGAAGCACAATCAAAAGCCAATTGAAAGATTCTTGACTTTTTCTATCAAATGGCAACATTTTACGCGCGCAAATGAAGCTATTTACTAATGCACCCATATGTAAACCAAGTGACAACCAAAAATCAAAAAACAACAAAAAAACGCGTGCCAAGTTCATAATCAAAACAAACCAAACAAAAACAATAGAATTGGCGCGCAAGTTATAAGTCATCCTATTACATGCATTGCCAAAAACAACATCTCTCATAGAAATACCAAAGGAAAAAGACAATTCAAATTACACTGCGAACCTTAAAAAAATAAATCAACCAAAGGTCATTAAACATAACATTCAAAACAAGTGTCCTAAAAAATGTAAACAAAACAAAAGCCAAACAGCCGTTCTTGTTTCTGTCCCCACCCCGCTCGCAGAACAACAACCAAAGCTGATTTGGTTTGAAGTTTTCTGAACCACTTAAAAGCAGTCGGTGTTTTTTGTGACACCGACTGCGATATGCCCTGTTCGTATCTCAGTAGATTGATTTCTATTAATTGGAATACATATATATATGCAAAACATTTTACAGCTACTACTGATATGAATTTGCAAACCAAAATTAAATTTATGCTGAAATATTAAAAAATATACTATAACATATAATATTCTTATTTTGATCATTAACCAAATAGTGAATGCGCCCATATTGTTAGGGTACCAAGTCTGAAAAGTAGCAAAAGACAAAATATTCTTGCCGCATCGAATTGAAATAAACTTACACATGCACCCCTGTATGAGAATGCATGAACACGCATACATATAAAGACTAATTCAAGCGCAGGCGCAACCTTCTTCAAAATGCGCGTCTCTGCGACTGAACGACCGAACTCGAGCGCGAGCGTCAAAATAAGAATTAGAACGAGAGCGAAAAAACCCGAAGGCACACGAAGTGTCGGGGCCTGCCGATTCCAGCAGTGGGGCCCAGTGGGGCAGTGACCAAATTCGTTGTATGAAATGACCATTTTTTTGTTTATTAGACTATAGCGTTCTCTCTTGTTTGGATCTTGTGTTTTTATAACACCAGGCGTTAAGCATGATAAAATTTGACCGAGCCCTTAGGTACCGAGAGAAGGCAGATTGTGAACCGCACATTTTAAATTTATTGAAAAGTCTGGACTTTATATTTTTTAGGTGTGACAACCACGGGGGTTTATTTGAAATTGACTGATAGTATAACGGAAAACACAGATAAAAGAAGGAATTCAATGCATTATAAAAGATATTAACGGCCTTAGCCACGTCAGTGCATGAATAAAATTCGGACCAGTCATAGCCGGATATAAAAGTATTTAAAAGATGAAAGTTTTCCTTACGAAAGCAGCGGATTCGTTTAACCGACTTTTCGGATTGCGAAGAGAAAATAAACCTCTGAAACGCCATGCGGTAACCTAGCCGACCCGGAAAACACTCAGCGAAGTTCACTAAATTTTAGTAGCCAGGCTTGGGGTTTGAAATTCACAACTTTATGTTTATTTTATTCACTTGGTCTTTCTCCCTAACCTTCGCACTCAGTATCTGGGTTTCTAACCTCTGCTTTTGTCTTACTCTATGCCTTTGATATGGCGTTGCCGTCCGTGGGAGTCTCTGCTGCGGGTGTGGTCCTTGTGGTCTGAGCTGCTTGGCTGCCGGAAAAGAATGAGGCCGATCCAAGTCGGTCGCGGTTCCACGTCGACACGCTTTTTCCCTTTACAGCACGCTTTTTGCTATTAACAGCACTAAGCTTGTCCTTAATCGCACGCTTTGCGTTTAACAGCAAGCACATTCATTCACGTGTGATCGCGATAACTTATCGCTACTGTTGGGTATTCGCCCCGACTGGCCAGCGAACTAATCCTGCTGATCAATACTGGTGCCCTCGCGCGCGCTTATTTGAAAACTAGGGTTACTTAGGTTTTAGACTTACATATACATATTTTAGAAACTTAATAACTAGTCAGTCCTTCAGTGGCTGTGACTTAAGATATGGCCTCCAATGGCTGAGATTAGATAAGTTTTGGCCTCCAAGGGCTGAGATTAGATAAGTTTTGGCCTCCAAGGGCTGAGATTAGATAAGACTTGAGAGGCGCCTTTAAGCGTCCTCACACATGTGATAAAATTTATCACGCAAAGTGTGTTGGCTATTCTGGCCTGGTTCGTGAACCAACTGCGATGAATGCATTGTATATGAGAACCAGGCAATAACTATTAGGCGGCTCACGAAAAACAGTGTTACGGAATTAATCCGGAACTGCCGTAAAAATACGGACCTGCTCGTGGCGCTTGAATCGCAGCTCACTAGTCGCATGCTAGCTGAGCCCGATTCCCCAAAGCGCAAAAAAGTCGCGGTCGGTGGGCATTCTATGGCAGGTGCCGTGCAACCTACTGCCTGCGATTCGATTCCAGCTCAGCTGCCAATCTTAGGCGCCACTCAAATGGTACTAAGATCGGGGGCAAAAAGTGATTCGGTATCCGAAGTCGCCGGAATCGATGTGGCTCCGCTATGTACTTCCGCTCTGTCCGATCAAAATAACGTCCGGATTACCGGCCGATACTGGTAGTACAGATACAAATTCTGTAATACAAAAAAGGGTTGCATGTGTTGTACCAAAAACGGTAACTTGTGTTCGGGTGCCCCAGCTAAAACATGTATTTGTTTCACGGCTCGCCCCAGACCTCTCATCACTGGATATTACGGCTTATATCCGTAACAAAGTCCAAGTTGATGATTTGAAGGTCGAACAATTTAAATTTTCTTATGCTAGGAAAGTATCATCATTTAAGATTGGTATTCCTTGTGCTCTTTTTGCATTTGAAAGATGGAGAGAAGATTTGGAGAGTAATTGTAAATAGGGGGAACTACGTAACAATTTTACGACACCACTCGAATCCCTGACGGGGGGAGTGTGACGCTGCGCGCACAATAAATAAGAATAGATGCATGAATTAAATGAATAATAATGAATTAAATGAATTAAATAAATAAGAATAAAAGCATGAAACAAAAGAAGTATTTAATTTAAAATTCAAACCGAGAACGCGCGCGCGCCTACGATCGAGCGTGTAGGGTCACACTAGACCGAGAGAGATGGTCACACTGAGACCGGAAAATCCCACAGTCAACGGGCACACTAGATCTCGCCGAGCCCTATATAAGACGGACCACGAGCCATAGAAAGGCACTTAGCAGCCAACCGTCTAAGGGTGCAGAGGCATCTCCCCAGTGGTGGTAAGCAGCAAAATCATTTTGGGTGGACTAGATCATTCGATCAAATTCCGCTTATATACATTGTAGTTGGTTCCCGTACTACTTCCTCCTCTCTCTTGCGGCTGACCTCAGGGTCCCCAAGCACCAACTTCTCTTTCTTGCGGCTGACCTCAGGGTCCCCAAGCACCAACTTCTCTCTCTTGCGGCGGACCTCAGGGTCCCCAAGCACCAACTTCTCTCTCTTGCGGCTGACCTCCGGGTCCCCAAGCACCAACTTCTCTCTCTTGCGGCTGACCTCCGGGTCCCCAAGCACCAACTTCTCTCTCTTGCGGCTGACCTCCGGGTCCCCAAGCACAAACTTCTCTCTCTTGCGGCTGACCTCAGGGTCCCCAAAGCACCAACTTCTCTCTCTTGCGGCTGACCTCAGGGTCCCCAAGCACCAACTTCTCTCTCTTGCGGCTGACCTCAGGGTCCCCAAGCACCAACTTCTCTCTCTTGCGACTGACCTCAGGGTCCCCAAGCACCAACTTCTCTCTCTTGGGGCTGACCTCCGGGTCCCCAAGCAACCAACTCTCTCTCTCTTGTGGCTGACTTCAGGGTCCCGGAGCAACCCATTCTCTCTCTCTTGTGGCTGACCTCCGGGTCCGCAAGCACCAACTTCTCTCTCTTGCGGCTGACCTCCGGGTCCCCAAGCACAAACTTCTCTCTCTTGCGGCTGACCTCAGGGTCCCCAAAGCACCAACTTCTCTCTCTTGCGGCTGACCTCAGGGTCCGCAAGCACCAACTTCTCTCTCTCGCGGCTGACCTCAGGGTCCCCAAGCTCCAACTTCTCTCTCTTGCGACTGACCTCAGGGTCCCCAAGCACCAACTTCTCTCTCTTGGGGCTGACCTCCGGGTCCCCAAGCAACCAACTCTCTCTCTCTTGTGGCTGACTTCAGGGTCCCGGAGCAACCAATTCTCTCTCTCTTGTGGCTGACTTCAGGGTCCCCAAGCAACAAATTCTCTCTCTTGTGGCTGACTTGAGGGTCCCCGAGCAACATTCTCTCTCTTGTGGTCGACTTTCGGGTCCCCAAGCACTAAATAGATCTCTCTCGCTCGTGGCCGACTGCAGGGTCCCCAAGGCACCCTATTCTCATTTCAGGTAACCCAACCCGTGCTGGTCCTATCGAGCAGCTGTACCAGGTATTCTAAGCGTAAGAAGGAAGCGAAGGCTACAAGGGCGGCACCCCGCCAATCCGGAGAATTCGTTAGTTGTTAATAAATTGTCAAGATACTTACTGAAATAAAAACCTAGCTCTAATTCAATTACTAAGTAATTCCCCACGACTTCTACTCTGGGCTGGGTCGGAACTCTTTTTCAGCAACCACGTCTGACACAAACAAATTCTTGTGACGAACCCTGGCCATCCCTGAGCCATCCAACAACGACTAAACCGTCACAAGCTGCTAGGCTGTAAATTATATTAGTTGGCGTAGATCTGATAAGCCCTAAAGCTTTTCTAAGATGAAAGTTGGCGTGCGTATTAATTCAGTTTTGTACCGTTTTAGATATATTCGCAAATGATGAGCTGGCGTATTCGTATCTGGACCTGATAAACGCTTTGTAAAAGAGTAGAGATTTTCTTCGATGTACCCCAAAGCGGCACCCACTTAACATTTGAAGGAACATATTTGTTTGATTCGATTTTGAAATCGTTTTTTTAATGTGTTGGACGGAGGAGTTATTGGCACTAATTATCCTACTAATTAACGCTATCTACATTTTTTAATATACTATTATTGCACGAGACCCTTAATGGCCTTCTTCTAAGATTGAAGTGAATTGTCGATGATTTGTCCGCATGGAACGTTAAGTTAATTTTATTGCACATTACCCTAAAACTATTTACTTTACTTTGTAGTACCTGTTGAGCCGAAGAAAAGTCTTTGTCATAACAAGCTAGGAAGAAATCATCTGCGTATTGGAATAGTATACTGTCAAGATTATTTCTTAAACTATGTAATTCAGCTGTATAAATATTAAACAGAATTGGGCTTAGACAGCTTCCCTGACTGACCCCTTTGTTAACTGTTACTTCTGCTTGTCCCATAGTTAGAATACGTTTATTAAGGAATTTTACAAGGAATTTTATGTGAGAGTGGTTAAAACCCAACTCTATTAATTTTTGGCCCAGAATGGGAATATTTATTGCGTCAAAAGCTTTACTTAAATCTAAAACTGCGGGCGTTACATGGAAACCACGAGCTTTTAGATTAGCTATGTTATTTATTACGTCGTTTATGCAATGGGCTGAGGAATGATTTTTCCTAAAAGCATAAGATCTGGGTGGGATAATGTCGTTTTTATTAATGTGGTCTTCCATTCTCAGTTTTATCAAGCCTTCTAAGCACTTGAAAGTGACACTTAGTAGGCAGATAGGTCTGTTGTTTGTTATGATGGAAGAGTCAAGATTTTTTTTTGAACGGGAATAACTTTAATTTTCCGCCAGCTATCTGGAATATCACCATTGTCTAATTTTTCATTAAGCAGGGATACCAGCGTTGCTATTTGTTCCAGTGGTAGTGCTTGAAGCATTCTGTAAGATATGTTGTCTAGTCCTTTAGCTGAGTCAGGATTACATGTGTTTAAGAAGTGAAGAAGCTCATGTGTCTTGAAGTTGGAGTCATTATATGTATAGAGAAGATCAAATCGGAAGAGGCTCGCTGAGCATTCCGCAGTGTTAGGGGCTGTGGCTATTTGGTTCAAAAATTCATTATGTTCAGAGTCAGATATTGCACTTTTGGAGGGTTTTATTTGTTTGTAAAGCTTAAGTGATTTAATTTTATTCCACATATTCTTTGGTAAGGAGGGGTTTGAAATTTCGTCTGCCAAATTATTTAAATTTACTTTTCTCATCTTATAAAAATAGTTATTTAGTTTTTTATTGCTATTAATATAATCAATAGCATCTGCATGTAGCTTGGTTTTATATTTTTGCCTACTCGCGTTTCTTAATCTAAAGAGTTTGACACAGTTCTCGTCCCAGTATTTTTTAGGTAAGTATTTATTGTTTGCATCTATGTCAATTAAATTGTTGGAGTAGATTGTTTTAGAAGAAATTATTAAGTTTTCTATAGTTGAAATTTGTATTTTTGAAAAGTCTTTAATATTTTTTTGTGGTCAGGTTTTTTGAATTTTATAGAAGAGGAAAGTTGATCTATTTCTATTATTATGGGGAAATGATTGCTATTTGAAATTTTTGAGTTAAATGACGTCCATTTTAAGTTTAAATTGTTGTTATTTGCAAGTGTTAAATCTATTGCAAAGCTATATGTGGGGTTGTGTGAATATGTTGGAGAGCCATTATTAAGACAATAGAAACATGAGTTAAGCAGAGCATTTTCCAAAATGCCACCTCTTGCATCATGCACCCTATTCCCCCATATGCTAGATTTTGCATTAAAATCACCTCCTATAATAGCTAATCCTTTTGATTGAGCTGCAATGCTAAAAATATCATTACAGCCTTGCTCAAAGGAACTATTGTCCGAACTTGGTGCTGCATAAATGCTGAAAATGCTGACATTGTACTTCAAATTAGTCGTGCAAATGCCTATTGCTTCTAGGTTTGTATTGCAATTAATTTGTTTGAATCGGATATGTTTTTTCAAATAAATTCCTACACCACCATATCCATCAGGACGTGGTTTACTAACAAAGTTGTAATTAGCTAACCTGCACATGGAATTGTCATTTATCCAGATTTCGGATAACATTGCTATGTCTATGTCATTATTCACTAAAAAAAAGTTCTAACAGTTGTTTGTTGTTATTAGCCGTTAGGCTCTGAATATTGTATTGCAGTATTTTTAAAGACATGTTAAATTTATTTAATAATAATAAAATAAAATAGACATAAAACAAAATTAAAAACAAGTGAGAACGCTATAGTCGGGTGCCTCGACTATTAGATACCCGTTACTCAGTTCAAATTATCAATTTGAATTCGGCGATCTCTTAGAGCTGGCAGCTTTACAGCACGAGCATCAGCACCAGCGCTGCTTTAGCGCAGGCAGCTTTTGTCCTGCACCAACAGCTGTGTTTATGTTTATGTTTTTGAGTGCAATGCCTACATAAATACACACTTACGCCATTGTTTGACTCTTCGGTATTGACAAATGAAAACCATCGAAATTTCCTTTAATAGAAATCCTTATCGAGAATTAACGTTGACTCTGTTAAGCACCTTGGCCAGCTATTCCAAAGTCATCCGTTATATGGCGCTATTGTGCCATGAAAGGCGGAAATGTAGGCGCTAGCCAGGCTTAAGCGTTTAAGGGGTTTTTGGGCGTTAGAGTGGGCGTTGCAAACTTTTATTTGGCCAATCGATAGGTATTGACGAAACAAATACATATCAATTAAAATTTTCATAATAGCATCAAAACTGAGGCCACAGCTTGTGGCTTGTGGGCGTGAGAGGGGGCGTGGCACCATTTTGAAACAAACTTGCGCTGCGTAGGAACTCCTAAAATCTACATGCAAAATCCCAAACTTCTTGCTTTTATAGTTTCCGAGATCTCTGCGTTCATACGGACAGACAGACAGACGGACAGACGGACATGGCTAGATCGACTCGGCTAGTGATCCTGAACAAGAATATATATACTTTATAGGGTCAGAAACGCTTCCTTCTACCTGTTACATACTTTTGCACGAATATAATATACCCTTTTACTCTACGAGTAACGGGTATAATTAACATTAAATAAATAAATAAAAACAAATAATGTAAATTGACAAATTATAAGAACAAAAAAACAAATAAAAATATCAAAAATGATTTAAATAGCTTGATTTATTTTAAACAAATATATTTTTGAGTTGGTCATTGCTATTATTTTTCTTAGGTTTTCTAAAAAGTTTCTTGATTCAGGTACTATGTTTGTAGATCCATTGACTAAAAATGATGAAATATCGGAAGATAATTGATTTAAACTAAACTCTGCAGCTTCAAGAGCTGCGTTGTCGGCATTTGCATGACTAGCAGGAGCGTGTGAAGATGTAAAACTAGTGCCAGCGTGAGTGTGCACAAACTTTTCACATGGAGTGTAGGTATGTTCCTTAAGAGCAGCTTTCCAGCTGTTCATAGTGTCGCATACTTTGCTAAAGGGGTTTTGCGCGTAAATATGTTGTGCTACAATTTATTTTGTTATTTATATTGTTATTTTGCAGGGTGGGAATTGCAGATTTTTTCTGCCATTTTGGTTGTGGGAATTGAGTTACATCATTCGTGTCAACTTCGTCAAGAATTTGGAATAGGGAGGGGTATCTAATATTAGTTTCCTTACGGGGAGGTTTTCTAATGTCATGCACTTTTGGATAGCATACGCTCTCTTTCGTGCTGGGCATTCGAGGAAGGTCGCTATATGTTGCTGCTTGCAGTTGGCACAGACCACTTGTGAACATTGTTGCTCCTTGCTATGAGAGAGCGAGCATTTGCTGCATTTTTGTTCTTGCTGTTTGCAATGCTGAGCAAAGTGTCCAAATCTAAAGCACCTAAAACATTGACTGAACGGCACGTACGGACTAACGTTAACTTTTGTGTACAAAAACACAATTTCATTTGTGATTTGCGGTCCCTTAAATAAAATTTTCACTCTTGAAGTGTTAATAAAGTTCTCTTTATTTTCCCTATCTCTCGTCTTTACACGAATGACGTCGTGAATCGGCACCGGTGAGGAAATATACTCTTTAAGCTCAGCGTCAGAGAATTGCGCGGGAATATTAAAAATAATGCCCATTTTAAAAATAATGCCCATTTTAAAAATAATGCCCATTTTAAAAATAAATTGTTTAAAAATCTTAGGTTCGTAGCCATTAAATTTTAGGTCGGAGGATAATAAGTTATTTGTTGCCATCGCTGATCTACACTCAGCTTTGCAGCGTCCATAGCCAATTTTGCTAACCGAGATTATATCATTAATTTTTAGTTTGACCAGAACTGCATTTAACTCAAGTGGATTTATTGGGGCTCTTGTATATTTGTTGTTTGCGTTAGTTGTACCAATTTTGTCGATGTAAACCACAAACGGTCCTTTGTGGTAGTTGTTGTAAAGTAAAGCGTTATTTTCTGATTTGTCCTTTATGTCTTTAGCCTGCTCCCTGTTGCTTTCGTTTCCAGTCTCTCCATTGCTCGGGTTTTGCTTACCAGTATTTTCGCTTACTTGCTTGTGTTCTTGTTTTATGGCGGGAACTTTCACCTCTTCCATATCTATTTCGATGCTCTCTTCCTGCATTAAGTTAAGATCAACTAGGTTTTATACCCGTTACTCGTAGAGCAAAAGGGTATGTTGTATTCGTGCAAAAGTATGTAACAGGTAGAAGGAAGGATCACTAGTCGAGTCGATCTATCCATGTCCGTCTGTCCGTCTGTCTGTCCGTCTGTCTGTATGAACGCTGAGATCTCGGAAACTATAAAAGCTAGAAGATTAGCATTTTGCATGTAGATTTTAGGAGTTCCTTCGCAGCGCAAGTTTGTTTCAAAATGGTGCCACGCCCCCTCTCACGCCCACAAGCCACAAGCTGTGGCCACAGTTTTGATGCTATTATGAAAATTTTTTTTGATCGTCGTGAATACCTTTCGATTGGCCAAATAAAAGTTTGTCACGCCCACTCTAACGCCCAAAAACCCATTAAACGCTTAAGCCTGGCTAGCGCCTACATTTCCGCCTTTAATGGCGTACACAATAGCGCCATCTAACGGATGACTTTGGAACAGCTGGCCAAGGCGCTCAACAGAGTCAACGTTAATTCTCGATAAGGATTAGAGGAAATTGCGATGGCTTTCATTTGTCAATATCCAAGAACTATCCCAAGAACTATGCAAATCAAATCAAGTTAGCCAAATTGGAGGTGTTCCCTGGGTACCGATTTTAACATAAGAATCGGGAGCTAATTCGAGCGGCGAAAAACATACAAGAAGGCATATTTATATTAAGTTGTTTAGCTGAGTAACGGGTATCTAATAGTCGAGGCACTCGACTATAGCGTTCTCTCTTGTTTTTTTTTTGATATGGGGGAGTATTTGGGTTTATTGAACCCGGCTTGCTCTGAGGATGGGCCTGAACCCTTGGCCTCGGAGGCCATTTTTTTATGGGTAATTTTACCCTTTTTTTTGTGAGTAACCACTAGATATATAATTTAATTTTTTTTAAACAAAAATTAAATAAAATACGTTATTTTATTAAAAGTAAAATTTGTTATTATTTAGTTTTAAAAAAACAGATTTTTTATTGCTCTTTCACCACGAACATTCCCCTTCGGGGCAAGAAATGCTAATGATGGATGCTGCCTTGGCCAGAAAAGTTCATGCACTTCGCCGTGTCTAGATGAGGACGAGGCATACCATCGATATGGCAAGGTGGAAGGCTACTGTATCAGAGCTAAGGAAAGTCCTCCTTTCGGCCAAGTCAGAATTTTTTATAGACAAGCTCAATGCAATTGATCCTAACCAGACAGCCGCTTCAGAGGTTTTCCCTTAAACGTGATGATGGGACTTGGGCCCACAGTGATTCGGAGATTGCTGAAGTATTTGCTGATGATCTTGAAAATCGCTTTACTCCATTTGAATTTGGAACAAGCGAAGAAGTCCAGTCTACAATCTCTAGGTTAGGTCTTTCATTTGGCCCACCTGTTACTGTCCGTCCAGTAGACGAAGATGAGGTAAGTGGTCATATAAAGCGACTGGTTACTACTAAAGCTCCTGGCATGGACGCGATTGATAGCGAAGTTGCAAAGGCTCTGCCTAGCTCTGTCATTGCACAGCTCTGTCTTTTATTTAATGCTTTCCTGGACCTTGGTTATTTTCCATCACCTTGGAAACGAGCATTAGTCACAATGGTGGCAAAAAAAGAAAAGACCCATGTTGCCCGGAATCTTATAGGCCGATTGGTTTGCTGTCCACTTTCTCCAAGATTTTTGAGCGAATCATGGAATCTCATAGTATCGATAATCTTAGATAAAAGGGAGTTTGCTGTTGATATTCGTGGACACCGTTCTGGACTTCGCCCAATTCGTGCTGGTGTCCCCCAGGGAAGCGTCCTTGGTCCGGTCCTGTATAAAATCTACACTTCGGATCTTTCAAACCCAGTTGCTCGTGGTCCACTCCTGGCCACATATGCAGATGACACTGCATTTCTTGCAGCTGGTAGCACCACTACGTCTGCGTCCCGACGTGTCCAGACATTCTTAGACGAATTTGAGTGCTGGGCGTCTCGATAGAACATTGCGCTTAATGTTGACAAAACGCAGCATGCCACTTTTGCTCTCCGCCCTGGCCGTTCGCGTAGCCTTTACATTGATGGGAATAGGCTCAAGCACGAAGATAACGTAACGTACCTTGGAGTTACCTTAGACCGTCGCCTTTGTTGGAAGGGACAAATTGATCGAGTTTGTGGATCAGCAAGAACAAAACTTGACAAAATGGACTGGCTCCTTCATCCAGGTAGCGGCCTATCACTTGAAGCCAAGGTTCGTCTTTTTAAGGCCATTGTCCTTCCAACTTTAAATCACTTGCTGGGGCACGGCCTGTGATTCGTCACTAAAAAGGGTGCAATCGTGCATTACAAAGGCTCTCAGGAGGATGCTGGGGGTGAAGTGGCACCATTATGTAGAAAACCGAGTTATGTTTCAGGACACAGGAGTGCCGACGGTAACGGAGACGATTTGTAAATCCTCAAGTCGATACCGGGAACGTTTGCTCACACATGCAAACTGTCTGGCAAGACATCTTGCAACACCACTGGGTCGACGGCGTCTCCGCAGAAGACACCCGGCAGACTTATGGATTCTCGGCCGTGACAGACACGGTCGTCTTCTGTAATTACACAAAAAAAAAAAAAAATGTAACGGGAATCTTTTTTTTAGTTGTACGCATAACTCGATTAAAAATAAGCTGTTTTGGTGGGTTTGCAGTAAAACCCTTGTGCAATGGCACTATCGGGAAACGCATGCTTGATCACATCGCTAATATGGTCCATTGCTCTCATTGACATGTTGTGTTCAGCAATCACTGCAGCGAAGATAATTTGCGCTCCTGCCCCGCCATTTTTGATTTTCCGGCATAGTCTCCCACTCAGCTCTATATTTTTGCTTATTACCCATGTTCACTATTTTTTTGTTTTAATAGATTATCACAAAATTAAAACTTGATTCGATTTGCTATTCAATAAAAAGCGAGCGTCACATTTGTTTAGGTTGTGACCAAACCGAAAATACCATAAAATACCATAAAATCTAAGAAAAATGCTACTAAATACCTATATACCATTAAAATACTTTTGAGCATTATCAGAGCTGATAAAATACCAAAATGAACACGAACTCATGCAATAAGTGCGCGACCATCAAAATGAACACGAAGTGTTCGGGGCCTGCCACTACTAGCCCGGGGGCTTGTCGCAAAAAGATTATTGTGTCCACCTTCGTTGTATGAAATGACCAGTCTATATGTCGGATGACCTTGGCGTAGACATCCGCACCCAGGACTACCGAGATGGTTGCCGGCAAGTAAAAACGTTTGTCGGCCAACGGGAGGTCTCCGTATCTGCCAACCACGGTGTCCGAGAGCTCTCGGATGGGGGTGCGGATGCGGACGTTCGGCTCCACTTTCAAGACCACCTCTAGCTTGAAGCCGTTGTCGCACTTCGACCGAATTGTCGCCGCGCAGATGCTCTCGTCGCCGACGGTCGTAGTCGGCAAGCGGAACGCGAACGCCTATGATGCGTCGATGCAGTTCGTCGGCGTACACGGGTCGATGAGGGCGGCCGTGTCGAAGGTCTTCAGCCCGGTCTCCAAAGTGACCATGGCCGTCGGCAGGACGTGAATGCTGTGCCGTTGAAGGATGGACGCAAGTGACGGAGCCGGTGCCGAGGAGGCTGAGCGCGGCGGAGAGGCAAGCGCTCTGCGAGTTGGCGGATGCCGAGCGCCTTGCCGGGGCTAGCGCTTGGCGAGTTGGCGGATTCTGCCGGCGCGAACGCTGTTGAGTAGCCGACGGCAGGGGACGCTCGTGCATATGGAGGAGCGTGTGGTGCTTCCCGTTGCACGTTTACATTTGTCGCCACTGCGACAACTCCCGTCGGAGTGCTCGTGGGCGAGACAATTTAAGCAGTACTTATTAATAAGCACTGCCCGAAGCCGCTTCTCTGCGCTCAGCTTTAGGAAACTCTGGGACTTCCGAAGCGGATGGATTCCCCGGCAGACTCGGCATCGGTAAGAATGTATACCTCGAGTACGTCTGCTTTCCAATGCCTGAGCGCTCCATGGACGAGGAACCATGATGTGATCTGGTAGTGAGTAATGGATAAAAAAAAGATGATTTGAAACTGCTTAGATGGCGAGGATTGTTGGGGAATTATGTGGAGGATGTTGGTTGAGGAAGACGGTTGGAGTGTTCTCCTGGCAGAAGAACCACCTTGGTCACGACCCGCTTGATAATCCTGCGTGCTGTGAGAATGCTGACGACACGGACATTGCCGTCAGCCCCCGGCAGAGTCGATTCTGCCAAGGCGCCACTCATTCGAGGGCAGATTGTCCTCCTTGACGACTACCATGTCGCCAAAGCGGAGATTTGCGGTCGGGGACTGCCACTTGTTACGCTTGTGGGGCTCTTTGAGATACTCCTCTTTCCATCGAGCTTGGAATTGTTGATGGAGCTCCTTTAAGTGTTGCCACCGATTCACAATGGACTTGGATTCCTCTTTTAATTTGGGTTCCACTATGGACAGAAGAAGTCCGCCGACTAGAAAATGCCCTGCTGTCAACGCTAAGAGATCAGTGGGATCTTCAGACATAGGAGATAGCGGTCTGGAATTTAGACAAGCTTCAATTTTCGCTAGGAGGGTTGGAAGTTCTTCAAAAGTGTACTTTCGAGTAGCGGTGGACTTGTAAAACAAATGGGGTGCCCCCGGAGGAATGAATTGCCAGTTGAGCTGCTGATGGCTATACGCATCAGTCACAGACTCTTTTACGGCTTGTAGAAAATCTCGGGAGAGCAGGGTGGCAGCGCCGACAAAGGTTTTCCCATTGTCGGACTGCACGTGACGGGGTCAACCTCTTCTGGCTACGAACCGAGCGAAAGCGGCGAGAAATTTCTCGGTCGTCAACTCGGATGTAAGCTCTAGATGGATGGCCTTTGTAGAGAATCACACGAAAACCAACTCATACCCTTTTGTAATTAGGCAAGCTCTGCCTGTGTAATTATACCCGTTACTCGTAGAGTAAAAGGGTATATTGTATTCGTGCAAAAGTATGTAACAGGTAGAAGGAAGCGTTTCCGACCCTATAAAGTATATATATTCTTGTTCAGGATCACTAGCCGAGTCGATCTAGCCATGTCCGTCTGTCTGTCCGTCTGTCTGTCTGTCTGTCCGTATGAACGCTGAGATCTCGGAAACTATAAAAGCTAGAAGATTGGCATTTTGCATGTAGATTTTAGGAGTTCCTACGCAGCGCAAGTTTGTTTCAAAATGGTGCCACGCCCCCTCTGACGCCCACAAGCGACAAGCTGTGGCCACAGTTTTGATGCTATTTTTTTTGATATATATTTGTTTCGTCAATACCTATCGAATGGCCTAATAAAAGTTTGCCACGCCCACTCTAACGCCCAAAAACCCATTAAACGCTTACGCCTGGTTAGCGCCTACATTTCTGCCTTTTATGGCCGCAATAGTGCAATAGCGCCATCTAACGGATGACTTTGGAACAGCTGGCCAAGGTGCTCAACAGAGTCAACGTTAATTCTCGATAAGGATTTCTATTAAAGGAAATTGCGATGGTTTTCATTTGTCAATACCGAACTATATCCCAAGAACTATGCAAATCAAATCAAGTTAGCCAAATTGGAGGTGTTCCCTGGGTACCGATTTTAACATAAAAATCGGGAGCTAATTCGAGCTGCGAAAAACATACAGAAGGCATATTTATATTAGTTGTTTAGCTGAGTAACGGGTATTTAATAGTCGAGACACTCGACTATAGCGTTCTCTCTTGTTTTTTATGTCGAAAGGGCCAGCGTAGTCCATCCCTGTGTACGTGAATGGCCAGGAAAAAGAGACTCGCTCTTTCGGAAAACTTCCCATCATCTGAACTTGCAATCGCTTCTTATGGATAACGCAGACCTTGCAGGAGTTAATAACGGCCTTTACCAAGTTCTTTATTTTCGGAACCCAGTATCTTGACCGGGTGAGACGTACGACTAACTGGTTACTTCCGTGCAACGTTATGAGATGCGTAAAGTTTACCAGTAGTCGAGAGAGTGCACATTCGTACGGGAGGCTTATAGGATGACGTTCATCATATCGCAAATTTTCGGAAACCGTTATTCGGACGCACGCCCTTATAAGCCCTTTCTCATCTAGAAAGGGGTTCAAGAAGAGGCTGGAACTGGTCGCGGACACAGGACGCTTTTGACCCAAGCAGCGATATTCATTAGCAAAATATCTACGCTGAGTGCTAATGACCATGAGCCGTTCAGCGGCGACAAGTTCTTGGGCTTCTAGATGGACTTCCGGAATCGGCGACTGTTTCCTACATCGCTGGACAAAACTGTGGACATACGCAAGGACCCGTAAAGCTCTATTTAACTTGGAAAAGCGATCAAGGATGTCTTCTGTCGGAATGGATGCAACATGGGCCTTGACAGGACGCATTTCCACTTCGGTCACCTGTGAGTCGGTGCTTTGGGCAGGCCACTTATCTCGTGGCTTTTGCAACCAAGTGGGCCCATGCCACCAAAGGGAGTTGTCGACTAGTTCTTGTAATGGCACGCCCCGACTGGCCAAGTCAGCTGGATTGTGTTCGGATTGAACATGCGACCAATTGGCTGCCTCTGTGGACTGGGTGATCTTTGTTACCCGATTGGCAACGAACGTTGTCCACTGGCATGCTGGTTTGGCTCGCCATGCAAGCACAATCGTGGAATCGGTCCAACAATGGAGTTTCGAGGACAGCATCGGCATATGGGGGAGGATGGATTCGGCCATCTCGGATAGCAATAGAGCTCCACACAGCTCTAGTCTGGGAAGCGACACAGTTTTTACTGGCGCCACGCGCGTCTTGGCCGTGAGAAGATGCACTAGCGTCGTGTGCCCCATCTCGACGCGCACATAGATCGCAGCACCGTACGCCTTTTGAGAGGCATCACAGAATCCGTGATGTTCCACTCGGAATTCTGGGCGGAAGGAAACCCATCTGGGAATTCGGACTTGATCTAGGACTCAGTAGCTTTTAAGGAAATCACGCCACTTTTGGCACAGTTCAATTGGAAGTTCATCATCCCACCCTAGATCACGCAGCCAGATCTCCTGCATGAAAATCTTGGCACAGACCACGAAAGGAGCGAGCCAGCCTGCTGGATCAAACAGCTTCGCAATTTGGGAGAGAACATGCCGTTTTGTGAGTGTAGCTTCGGTGGATAGGTCGGGGAGGGCGAAGAAAAACTCATCGGATGTTGCTTTCCAACGGACTCCGAGAGTTTTCGCCGTGCTTTCCGTATCTATTTCGAGGAAATCGGCATTTAAAAGATGATCGGTTCCGATATGAGCCAGAACTTCTTTGTGGTTGGAGGTCCATTTCCTCAATGGAAAACCAGCCGAATCGAGGGCACTCTGCAACTCGCGAATGGTGAGGTGAGCCTCTTCTGCCGAGTCAGCTCCCGAAAGGACATCATCGACATACATGCAACCACGAATAACTTTACTCGCCCTCGGATGGATTAGTTGCACGTCGGTCGCCAGCTGTTGCAGTACCCGAATTGCCAAGAACGGTGCACAATTGACCCCAAACGTAACAGTTTTTAGCTCAAAATCTCGAATGTTTCCTTCCCTATCGCGGAATAAAATACGTTGGAACGCTGTCTGCTTCGGATCTACCCAGATCTGCCGGTACATTTTCTCGATGTCAGCACTATACTCAAATCGGAAATATCGCCACTTCAGGATCTGGATGGTTAGATCGGACTGTAGGACCGGGCCAGCATGAAGGATATCATTTAAGCTGACCCCATTGTCTGAAGGGCTGGAGGCGTTGAATACCACTCGAAGTTTGGTGGTCGTACTCTCCGGTTTTAACACTGCGTGGTGTGGCAGGTAGTAACATGCTGAATCGTGGGTAGGAAGGACTTCTCTCATGTGATTGAGGTCGAGATAATCTTGAATAACTGAGTCGTACTTGGATTTTAACGTACTGTCCCTTTTTAGCCGCTGCTCGTTTCTTAAGAATTGAGCCAGCGCCTGGGATCTGGAATGTCCGAGGGAGCAATTAATGTTCTCAGGATCTCGAAAAGGAAGACTCACGACATACCTGCCGGTCTTTTGTGGTGGTCCGAAGGAAATTGTCCTCACAAATCACGTCGGATTCTTTTGCCACTTTTACTGGCAGATCCTCCACCTCCCAGAATTTGGTGAGGAGTTTATCGAGAGACGCTTCATACGTGTGTGCAACTTGCGTGGAAAAGGATGATATTTGATCATGCCTCGGAGCGGGTACTGGTCCTGTTAGAATCCAGCCGAAAATGGTCTCTTGACCGAGAAGCGAGCCACAGATGTTCGCTCGGGTACCGCTTAGTAGAATGGATGGAAGTATATCGGCCCCGATTAGAATATCTATTTGTGCGCTCTCATAAAACTTTGGATCCGCTAGCGGAGGTTCGGGAAGGTCTCGCAGGAAATGTTGAGGAAGCGGACATGAAGGAAGATTTCCGGCTATTTGTGGAAGCACGTAGGCAGTGGTGTTTAACTGCAAACTAGGCCGGGTCGGAGAACGGATCGTGAATTGACAGATCTTTTTGGTCTTAGCGGAGACCGTTTGATTAAGTCCTGAGACCTGTGCTCGGATAACCTGGAACGGCAGTTTAATCAGGTTGAAAAGGCGCTCAGTGATGAAGGTCGCCTCAGATCCGGAGTCTATTAAGGCTCGCGCTTGGAAAATGGAACCTCGATGGCATATATTAATTATAGCGGTGCCTAGGAGGACTGACCTAGTGCCTGCCGCAAAATAATTCTGAAGCGTTGACTGCGTGCCACTGGCAGCCGAGGGACCGAGAGTATTTGGTCTGGATCTGGGCGTTGGCATTGGATTTGCGCGCGCTGGTGATGGGCTGCCTCGGTGTAGGAGGGTGTGATGGCGGCCGCGGCACGTGAAGCAGTTATGTGCGCTTTCGCAGTCGCGCAACTGATGTGTCCGCGCAAAGCAGTTTAAACACAGCTGTTTTCTTTTTATATATGCGATGCGTTGGTCGACCGTCATCTGGAGAAATTTGGTGCATGTGCGTACAGGATGGTTCTCTCCATTACAGAGATCGCACACTCTAGGTTGCCTAGGTGCTACCTTGTCTCATATGAATTTATTCTTCGAGACGCCGAGTTGGAAGTGGATGCCCTGGGCTGAGTCTGACTAGAACCTGATGGTCGAACATCATCTATGGCTTATAGTTTCCTGTGACGCTCCGTTAGGAAAACGTTCAGCTCGTGCCACGTAGGGATCTCGGCTTTGTTATGAAGGGACTGCTCGCATAGGGAAAGCGTAAGCTTTGGAAGTTTGGACGAGCACATATACACCAAGAGGCAATCCCAAGTTTCGACCTGAATACCGGATATTTCTAGTGTAGTAAGGCAACCCTGGATGGTACTTTGAAGTTCTTTCAAAGCTGACCCAGACTCCTGTGTGACGGACGGTACATTGAAAAGTATCTTTAATTGACTGTTTACTAACAATCGCTTGTTTTCGAAACGCTCAGTGAGGTTATCCCACGCTTATCGAAAGCCATCATTAGTAAGGGGTGAATTTGAAACTATATTGTGAGCGTCGCCACTCGTTTTAGCATTAAGGTGAAATAATTTTTCGACAGGAGTGAGTCTGGGATTGTTGATATAAATTGCCGTGAATAGATCCCTAAAGGTTGGCCAACGAAGATAGTCGCCGGTAAAAACTTCGGTATCGCACGGCGGAAGCCGGCAGCCTGATGGAATGTATGTCTGAGAAGGATCAGCGGGTGTTGGGGAAGGTTGCGGAAGTTGCGGAGTTTGCACTATCATATCTGCTATCTGGGCGCCGCACCTTTCGTATGCGCTGTAGCAATAACCGTACTTAGCCTTGAGGACTGGCAAGCTGTCAGCTGCACCTTCTCCGGCTGCTACAATGCATGCGGTACAGACATCGTATTCTTTTTTGATGCGGACCCATACCTCTCGAATTTCGTCTCGGCGAATACTGAGGACGGATAACGTAGGAGGGACCACCGAGAGAATATTTATCCGCGATTCCAATTCGGACAGTCTATCCGAGACTTCAATAAACTGGCTCATAGCGAGGTCGGCAGCCGTTGCAACCATTTTTGTGCTGGCTCGCATGGTTCTTTCGATGGAAGAAGGAGCCTTTTTGGGAGGTGGCGTCTTGACCTTTTTAGGTGTGGGCGTCCTTACCGTGATTTTTGGTATTTTCGGTGATGGAACAGGGGATAGTTTGTTGGAACTTTCCCTGGACATACCAAACTAGGCTGCTTTTTCGGACAAAAATCAGAGAAACAATTACGGATCCACTTATGGACCGGTGGAAATGGGGTATCGACTAGTTCAAAAAATAGTCGAAATGCGTGGCTAAATTATTGTTAAAATATTCCCCAAGCTTTTGGTGGTACGATGGAGCAAGAATGGAAAAAAATACCGAAAAATACCACAACATAAAAATACTGAAAAAATACTGTATTTGACCGAATTAGGATGGGCAGTGTTTAGAGTTTATCGGTTTTGTTTTTTTTTATTTTTAAAAAATATTCGGAGACAAAAAAATACCTTGCAGTGGTATGCGGGTGGTATTTTTTACAATTTTTCTTTTTTATCCCCAAAGAAAAAATGTAGTATCGATATATGTATATGTAGATTTACCAAGCTCAATAAATAAGAAAAAAATACTGGAATGGGCGTTTTTTTTTGTTTGGAAAAAAAATGTGAAACCGAAGAAACAAATTAATAATTCAATAAAATAATAAATTGATTCCACTAGTTCCGCAATGGCGACAGTATTTTATATTTCTCCCACTTTTTTTTTCTTTTTTGGAACTGGTAGTAATTCTCAGTATTTGTTTAATTTTTTTGGAGTTGAACTTGGTGTTTATTAATTTTGTTGGAATTTATTTATGGGATGATTGAAAAAACAACTGCCCGAACTTTTGCGGGCTGTGTATTGGTGACGCTGGAATGCGCGGGATTATCGAGCTTTTTGCGGTACTGCAATTCGCGTGTATGTGTAGATGTATGGATGGATAGTGCCCAAAATATGTAAATAAGAAAAACACACTGAGACACAAAAGTTATTTCACGTCGGCTTAAGGAATTTATTTAATATATATTTATTGTATGGCCGACGGAAATACTTGAGCTTTCGGAATTGGGGTGTAGTTATGTAGAAAAATATGTATAAATGTATGTATGTATATATATGGAATATGTAATATATGTAATATGGGTGTAATATATGTAATCAATATGGCGGAAAATTTTATTGTAAATTTTGCGGCGGGTATTGTTGTAATTTTTCGATTTATTGTGGACTGTATTTGGATTTTTAATAATGTAAGCAAATATTGTCACAGCGGATGTACAATAAAAAAATTAATATCAAAAATATTTGTGGGCCGAAATTGGCGAAACACTTAATTTTTGTTTCCCTTTTTTGTGGAAAATTAATTTGAACTCAATTTTGAAATTAATTTATTTTTCACTGTACGCTTGACTTTTTATTTGCACCGCACGTTAAAAGAGAACGAAGAAATAAAAGACGGAATTGGAATTGTAATTTACTAACTGCCGTCGTCGGATTAAATCGGACTTGGATTTTATACAAATCGTACAGAAAGTCAAACGAATTATGTTCTTCGAATGGCTGACTGTCGACCGGCAGTTAATAAAAAAAATTAATAAATTGGCACTTATCTGGCTCGAATGGACCAAAAAATGAAAAGTTGGGGCATCGGCGGTGTTCGTCGTTTGGAGGCAGCTTCGTCGGACGTTGCGGCTGTTGCACGTAGCCGGGCAAGCTGTGGAATAGAAGGTGAAAAAAAACACTCGACGATCGCGGTGCGCAAGAAAAAGAACAAATAAACTCGTGGGACTTTTCGTGGTATAGCGCGGACCGGTCGCATAGAGTAAGAAATTATATAGAGGTTTCATTTGCTCTGCCCGGGCCTCTGCCAAAGCTCTGCTGAGAGCCATGTTCGAAGCTAACTTCTTCTAACTTCGGTTTCTCACCCCTTCTAACATGTGCGAAGCACAAGCAATAGTATGGGGAGCTTTCGCCCCTATCCTTAGGAATAAGAGCGAACAGTGGAGCAATAAGAATTCACCATGGGCATGGATTCAAGCTCGATTCGAACAAATGAAAAACTCTCTTTTTTTCCGTTTTTCCCCTACGTGGCATCACTGGCAAAGTCACTCGAGAGCGCGGGCAGAGCAAATGAATCCTCTATATAGTTTCTTACTCTATGGAAAGACTTCCTAACGAAATTGAGCCCCGTCATAGAGTAAGAAACTATATAGAGGCATAGAGTAAGGAACTGTATAGAGGTTTCATTTGCTCTGCCCGGGCCTCTGCCAAAGCTCTGCTGAGAGCCATGTTCGAAGCTAACTTCTTCTAACTTCGGTTTTTCACCACTTCTAACATGTGCGAAGCACAAGCAATAGTATGGGAGTTTTCGCACCTATCCTTAGGAATAAGAGCGAACAGTGCAGCAATAACAATTCACCATGGGCATGGATTCAAGCTCGATTCGAACAAATGAAAAACTCTCTTTTTTTCCGTTTTTCCCCTACGTGGCATCACTGGCAAAGTCACTCGTGAGCGCGGGCAGAGCAAATGAAACCTCTATATAGTTTCTTACTCTATGCCCTTAGACGGTTGGCTGCTACGTAGTTCCCCCTATTTACAATTACTCTCCAAATCTTCTCTCCATCTTTCAAATGCAAAAAGAGCACAAGGAATACCAATCTTAAATGATGATACTTTCCTAGCATAAGAAAATTTAAATTGTTCGACCTTCAAATCATCAACTCGGACTTTGTTACAGTCTACTTTGTTAAGTCAACATGAGGTGTTGGGGCCACTACTGTATTTTGATCGGACAGAGCGGAAGTAGATAGCGGAGCCACATCGATTCCGGCGACTTCGGATACCGAATCACTTTTTGCCCCCGATCTTAGTACCATTTGAGTGGCGCCTAAGATTGGCAGCTGAGCTGGAATCGAATCGCGGGCAGTAGGTTGCACGGCACCTGCCATAGAATGCCCACCGACCGCGGCTTTTTGCGCTTTGGGGAATCGGGCTCAGCTAGCATGCGACTAGTGAGCTGCGATTCAAGCGCCACGAGCAGGTCCGTATTTTTACGGCAGTTCCGGATTAATTCCGTAACACTGCTTTTCGTGAGCCGCTTAATAGTTATTGCCTGGTTCTCATATACAATGCATTCATCGCAGTAGTAGCGTAGGCCACTCCTCTTATCGATGGCATCACGAACCAGGCCAGAATAGCCAAGACACTTTGCGTGATAAATTTTATCACATATGTGAGGACGCTTAAAGGCGCCTCTCAAGTCTTATCTAATCTCAGCCCTTGGAGGCCAAAACTTATCTAATCTCAGCCCTTGGAGGCCAAAACTTATCTAATCTCAGCCATTGGAGGCCATATCTTAAGTCACAGCCACTGAAGGACTGACTAGTTATTAAGTTTCTAAAATATATATATGTAAGTCTAAAACCTAAGTAACCCTAGTTTTCAAATAAGCGCGCGCGAGGGCACCAGTATTGATCAGCAGGATTAGTTCGCTGACCAGTCGGGGCGAATACCCAACAGTAGCGATAAGTTATCGCGATCACACGTGAATGAATGTGCTTGCTGTTAAACGCAAAGCGTGCGATTAAGGACAAGCTTAGTGCTGTTAATAGCAAAAAAGCGTGCTGTAAAGGGAAAAAGCGTGTCGACGTGGAACCGCGACCGACTTGGATCGGCCTCATTCTTTTCCGGCAGCCAAGCAGCTCAGACCACAAGGACCACACCCGCAGCAGAGACTCCCACGGGGATCCGGAGGTCAGCCGCAAGAGAGAGAAGTTGGTGCTTGGGGACCCGGAGGTCAGCCGCAAGAGAGAGAAGTTGGTGCTTGGGGACCCTGAGGTCAGCCGCAAGAGAGAGAAGTTGGTGCTTGGGGACCCTGAGGTCTGCCGCAAGAGAGAGAAGTTGGTGCTTGGGGACCCTGAGGTCAGCCGCAAGAGAGAGAAGTTGGTGCTTGGGGACCCTGAGGTCAGCCGCAAGAGAGAGGAGGAAGTAGTACGGGAACCAACTACAATGTAATAAGCGGAATTTGATCGAATGATCTAGTCCACCCAAAATGATTTTGCTGCTTACCACCACTGGGGAGATGCCTCTGCACCCTTAGACGGTTGGCTGCTAAGTGCCTTTCTATGGCTCGTGGTCCGTCTTATATAGTGCTCGGCGAGATCTAGTGTGCCCGTTGACTGTGGGATTTTCCGGTCTCAGTGTGACCATCTCTCTCGGTCTAGTGTGACCCTACACGCTCGATCGTAGGGCGCGCGCGTTCTCGGTTTGAATTTTGAATTAAATACTTCTTTTGTTTCATGCTTTTATTCTTATTAATTTAATTAATTTAAATTATTATTCATTTAATTCATGCATCTATTCTTTTTTATTGTGCGCGCAGCGTCACACTCCCCCCGTCAGGGATTCGAGTGGTGTCGTAAAATTGTTAAGTAGTTCCCCCTATTTACAATTACTCTCCAAATCTTCTCTCCATCTTTCAAATGCAAAAAGAGCACAAGGAATACCAATCTTAAATGATGATACTTTTTTTAATAGCATAAGAAAATTTAAATTGTTCGACCTTCAAATCATCAACTTGAACTTTGTTACGGATATAAGCCGTAATATCCAGTGATGAGAGGTCTGGGGCGAGCCGTGAAACAAATACATGTTTTAGCTGGGGCACCCGAACACAAGTTACCGTTTTTGGTACAACACATGCAACCCTTTTTGGTATTACAGAATTTTTATCTGTACTACCAGTATCGGCCGGTAATCCGGACGTTAAGTCTACATGAGGTGTGGGGCCACTACTGTATTTTGATCGGACAGAGCGGAATTACATAGCGGAGCCACATTGATTCCGGCGACTTCGGATACCGAATCACTTTTTGCCCCGGTCTTAGTACCATTTGAGTGGCGCCTAAGATTGGCAGCTGAGCTGGAATCGAATCGCGGGCAGTAGGTTGCACGGCACCTGCCATAGAATGCCCACCGACCGCGACTTTTTTGCGCTTTGGGGAATCGGGCTCAGCTAGCATGCGACTAGTGAGCTGCGATTCAAGCGCCACGAGCAGGTCCGTATTTTTACGGCAATTCCGGATTAATTTCGTAACACTGCTTTTCGTGAGCCGCCTAATAGTTATTGCCTGGTTCTCATATACAATGCATTCATCGCAGTAGTAGCGTAGCCACTCCTCTTATCGATGGCATCACGAACCAGGCCAGAATAGCCAAGACACTTTGCGTGATAAATTTTATGACATATGTGAGGACGCTTAAAGGCGCCTCTCAAGTCTTATCTAATCTCAGCCCTTGGAGGCCAAAACTTATCTAATCTCAGCCCTTGGAGGCCAAAACTTATCTGTTAAACGCAAAGCGTGCGATTAAGGACAAGCTTAGTGCTGTTAATAGCAAAAAGCGTGCTGTAAAGGGAAAAAACGTGTCGACGTGGAACCGCGACCGACTTGGATCGGCCTCATTCTTTTCCGGCAGCCAAGCAGCTCAGACCACAAGGACCACACCCGCAGCAGAGACTCCCACGGGGACCCGGAGGTCAGCCGCAAGAGAGAGAAGTTGGTGCTTGGGGACCCTGAGGTCAGCCGCAAGAGAGAGAAGTTGGTGCTTTGGGGACCCTGAGGTCAGACGCAAGAGAAAGAAGTTTTTGCTTGGGGACCCGGAGGTCAGCCGCAAGAGAGAGAAGTTGGTGCTTGGGGACCCGGAGGTCAGCCGCAAGAGAGAGAAGTTGGTGCTTGGGGACCCGGAGGTCAGCCGCAAGAGAGAGAAGTTGGTGCTTGGGGACCCTGAGGTCAGCCGCAAGAGAGAGAAGTTGGTGCTTGGGGACCCTGAGGTCAGCCGCAAGAGAGAGGAGGAAGTAGTACGGGAACCAACTACAATGTATATAAGCGGAATTTGATCGAATGATCTAGTCCACCCAAAATGATTTTGCTGCTTACCACCACTGGGGAGATGCCTCTGCACCCTTAGACGGTTGGCTGCTAAGTGCCTTTCTATGGCTCGTGGTCCGTCTTATATAGGGCTCGGCGAGATCTAGTGTGCCCGTTGACTGTGGGATTTTCCGGTCTCAGTGTGACCATCTCTCTCGGTCTAGTGTGACCCTACACGCTCGATCGTAGGCGCGCTCGTTCTCGGTTTGAATTTTAAATTAAATACTTCTTTTGTTTCATGCTTTTATTCTTATTTATTTAATTCATTTAATTCATTATTATTCATTTAATTCATGCATCTATTCTTATTTATTGTGCGCGCAGCGTCACACTCCCCCCGTCATGGATTCGAGTGGTGTCGTAAAATTGTTACGTAGTTCCCCCTATTTACAATTACTCTCCAAATCTTCTCTCCATCTTTCAAATGCAAAAAGAGCACAAGGAATACCAATCTTAAATGATGATACTTTCCTAGCATAAGAAAATTTAAATTGTTCGACCTTCAAATCATCAACTCGGACTTTGTTACAGTCTACTTTGTTAAGTCAACATAAGGTGTTGGGGCCACTACTGTATTTTGATCGGACAGAGCGGAAGTAGGTTGCACGGCACCTGCCATAGAATGCCCACCGACCGCGGCTTTTTTGCGCTTTGGGGAATCGGGCTCAGCTAGCATGCGACTAGTGAGCTGCGATTCAAGCGCCACGAGCAGGTCCGTATTTTTACGGCAGTTCCGGATTAATTCCGTAACACTGCTTTTCGTGAGCCGCTTAATAGTTATTGCCTGGTTCTCATATACAATGCATTCATCGCAGTAGTAGCGTAGGCCACTCCTCTTATCGATGGCATCACGAACCAGGCCAGAATAGCCAAGACACTTTGCGTGATAAATTTTATCACATATGTGAGGACGCTTAAAGGCGCCTCTCAAGTCTTATCTAATCTCAGCCCTTGGAGGCCAAAACTTATCTAATCTCAGCCCTTGGAGGCCAAAACTTATCTAATCTCAGCCATTGGAGGCCATATCTTAAGTCACAGCCACTGAAGGACTGACTAGTTATTAAGTTTCTAAAATATATATATGTAAGTCTAAAACCTAAGTAACCCTAGTTTTCAAATAAGCGCGCGCGGGCACCAGTATTGATCAGCAGGATTAGTTCGCTGACCAGTCGGGGCGAATACCCAACAGTAGCGATAAGTTATCGCGATCACACGTGAATGAATGTGCTTGCTGTTAAACGCAAAGCGTGCGATTAAGGACAAGCTTAGTGCTGTTAATAGCAAAAAGCGTGCTGTAAAGGGAAAAAGCGTGTCGACGTGGAACCGCGACCGACTTGGATCGGCCTCATTCTTTTCCGGCAGCCAAGCAGCTCAGACCACAAGGACCACACCCGCAGCAGAGACTCCCACGGGGACCCGGAGGTCAGCCGCAAGAGAGAGAAGTTGGTGCTTGGGGACCCTGAGGTCAGCCGCAAGAGAGAGAAGTTGGTGCTTGGGGACCCGGAGGTCTGCCGCAAGAGAGAGAAGTTGGTGCTTGGGGACCCTGAGGTCAGCCGCAAGAGAGAGAAGTTGGTGCTTGGGGACCCTGAGGTCAGCCGCAAGAGAGAGGAGGAAGTAGTACGGGAACCAACTACAATGTATATAAGCGGAATTTGATCGAATGATCTAGTCCACCCAAAATGATTTTGCTGCTTACCACCACTGGGGAGATGCCTCTGCACCCTTAGACGGTTGGCTGCTAAGTGCCTTTCTATGGCTCGTGGTCCGTCTTATATAGTGCTCGGCGAGATCTAGTGTGCCCGTTGACTGTGGGATTTTCCGGTCTCAGTGTGACCATCTCTCTCGGTCTAGTGTGACCCTACACGCTCGATCGTAGGCGCGCGCGTTCTCGGTTTGAATTTTAAATTAAATAGTTCTTTTGTTTCATGCTTTTATTCTTATTTATTTAATTAATTTAAATTATTATTCATTTAATTCATGCATCTATTCTTTTTTATTGTGCGCGCAGCGTCACACTCCCCCCGTCAGGGATTCGAGTGGTGTCGTAAAATTGTTACGTAGTTCCCCCTATTTACAATTACTCTCCAAATCTTCTCTCCATCTTTCAAATGCAAAAAGAGCACAAGGAATACCAATCTTAAATGATGATACTTTTTTTAATAGCATAAGAAAATTTAAATTGTTCGACCTTCAAATCATCAACTTGAACTTTGTTACGGATATAAGCCGTAATATCCAGTGATGAGAGGTCTGGGGCGAGCCGTGAAACAAATACATGTTTTAGCTGGGGCACCCGAACACAAGTTACCGTTTTTGGTACAACACATGCAACCCTTTTTGGTATTACAGAATTTTTATCTGTACTACCAGTATCGGCCGGTAATCCGGACGTTAAGTCTACATGAGGTGTGGGGCCACTACTGTATTTTGATCGGACAGAGCGGAAGTACATAGCGGAGCCACATTGATTCCGGCGACTTCGGATACCGAATCACTTTTTGCCCCGGTCTTAGTACCATTTGAGTGGCGCCTAAGATTGGCAGCTGAGCTGGAATCGAATCGCATCGCGGGCAGTAGGTTGCACGGCACCTGCCATAGAATGCCCACCGACCGCGACTTTTTTGCGCTTTGGGGAATCGGGCTCAGCTAGCATGCGACTAGTGAGCTGCGATTCAAGCGCCACGAGCAGGTCCGTATTTTTACGGCAGTTCCGGATTAATTTCGTAACACTGCTTTTCGTGAGCCGCCTAATAGTTATTGCCTGGTTCTCATATACAATGCATTCATCGCAGTAGTAGCGTAGGCCACTCCTCTTATCGATGGCATCACGAACCAGGCCAGAATAGCCAAGACACTTTGCGTGATAAATTTTATGACATATGTGAGGACGCTTAAAGGCGCCTCTCAAGTCTTATCTAATCTCAGCCCTTGGAGGCCAAAACTTATCTAATCTCAGCCCTTGGAGGCCAAAACTTATCTGTTAAACGCAAAGCGTGCGATTAAGGACAAGCTTAGTGCTGTTAATAGCAAAAAGCGTGCTGTAAAGGGAAAAAGCGTGTCGGCGTGGAACCGCGACCGACTTGGACCACACCCGCAGCAGAGACTCCCACGGGGACCCGGAGGTCAGCCGCAAGAGAGAGAAGTTGGTGCTTGGGGACCCTGAGGTCAGCCGCAAGAGAGAGAAGTTGGTGCTTTGGGGACCCTGAGGTCAGACGCAAGAGAGAGAAGTTTTTGCTTGGGGACCCGGAGGTCAGCCGCAAGAGAGAGAAGTTGGTGCTTGGGGACCCGGAGGTCAGCCGCAAGAGAGAGAAGTTGGTGCTTGGGGACCCGGAGGTCAGCCGCAAGAGAGAGAAGTTGGTGCTTGGGGACCCTGAGGTCAGCCGCAAGAGAGAGAAGTTGGGTGCTTGGGGACCCTGAGGTCAGCCGCAAGAGAGAGGAGGAAGTAGTACGGGAACCATTTACAATGTATATAAGCGGAATTTGATCGAGTGATCTAGTCCACCCAAAATGATTTTGCTGCTTACCACCACTGGGGAGATGCCTCTGCACCCTTAGACGGTTGGCTGCTAAGTGCCTTTCTATGGCTCGTGGTCCGTCTTATATAGGGCTCGGCGAGATCTAGTGTGCCCGTTGACTGTGGGATTTTCCGGTCTCAGTGTGACCATCTCTCTCGGTCTAGTGTGACCCTACACGCTCGATCGTAGGCGCGCGCGCGTTCTCGGTTTGAATTTTAAATTAAATACTTCTTTTGTTTCATGCTTTTATTCTTATTTATTTAATTCATTTAATTCATTATTATTCATTTAATTCATGCATCTATTCTTATTTATTGTGCGCGCAGCGTCACACTCCCCCCGTCATGGATTCGAGTGGTGTCGTAAAATTGTTACGTAGTTCCCCCTATTTACAATTACTCTCCAAATCTTCTCTCCATCTTTCAAATGCAAAAAGAGCACAAGGAATACCAATCTTAAATGATGATACTTTCCTAGCATAAGAAAATTTAAATTGTTCGACCTTCAAATCATCAACTCGGACTTTGTTACAGTCTACTTTGTTAAGTCAACATGAGGTGTTGGGGCCACTACTGTATTTTGATCGGACAGAGCGGAAGTAGATAGCGGAGCCACATCGATTCCGGCGACTTCGGATACCGAATCACTTTTGCCCCCGATCTTAGTACCATTTGAGTGGCGCCTAAGATTGGCAGCTGAGCTGGAATCGAATCGCGGGCAGTAGGTTGCACGGCACCTGCCATAGAATGCCCACCGACCGCGGCTTTTTTGCGCTTTGGGGAATCGGGCTCAGCTAGCATGCGACTAGTGAGCTGCGATTCAAGCGCCACGAGCAGGTCCGTATTTTTACGGCAGTTCCGGATTAATTCCGTAACACTGCTTTTCGTGAGCCGCTTAATAGTTATTGCCTGGTTCTCATATACAATGCATTCATCGCAGTAGTAGCGTAGGCCACTCCTCTTATCGATGGCATCACGAACCAGGCCAGAATAGCCAAGACACTTTGCGTGATAAATTTTATGACATATGTGAGGACGCTTAAAGGCGCCTCTCAAGTCTTATCTAATCTCAGCCCTTGGAGGCCAAAACTTATCTGTTAAACGCAAAGCGTGCGATTAAGGACAAGCTTAGTGCTGTTAATAGCAAAAAGCGTGCTGTAAAGGGAAAAAGCGTGTCGGCGTGGAACCGCGACCGACTTGGACCACACCCGCAGCAGAGACTCCCACGGGGACCCGGAGGTCAGCCGCAAGAGAGAGAAGTTGGTGCTTGGGGACCCTGAGGTCAGCCGCAAGAGAGAGAAGTTGGTGCTTTGGGGACCCTGAGGTCAGACGCAAGAGAGAGAAGTTTTTGCTTGGGGACCCGGAGGTCAGCCGCAAGAGAGAAGTTGGTGCTTGGGGACCCGGAGGTCAGCCGCAAGAGAGAGAAGTTGGTGCTTGGGGACCCGGAGGTCAGCCGCAAGAGAGAGAAGTTGGTGCTTGGGGACCCTGAGGTCAGCCGCAAGAGAGAGAAGTTGGTGCTTGGGGACCCTGAGGTCAGCCGCAAGAGAGAGGAGGAAGTAGTACGGGAACCATTTACAATGTATATAAGCGGAATTTGATCGAGTGATCTAGTCCACCCAAAATGATTTTGCTGCTTACCACCACTGGGGAGATGCCTCTGCACCCTTAGACGGTTGGCTGCTAAGTGCCTTTCTATGGCTCGTGGTCCGTCTTATATAGGGCTCGGCGAGATCTAGTGTGCCCGTTGACTGTGGGATTTTCCGGTCTCAGTGTGACCATCTCTCTCGGTCTAGTGTGACCCTACACGCTCGATCGTAGGCGGCGCGTTCTCGGTTTGAATTTTAAATTAAATACTTCTTTTGTTTCATGCTTTTATTCTTATTTATTTAATTCATTTAATTCATTATTATTCATTTAATTCATGCATCTATTCTTATTTATTGTGCGCGCAGCGTCACACTCCCCCGTCATGGATTCGAGTGGTGTCGTAAAATTGTTACGTAGTTCCCCCTATTTACAATTACTCTCCAAATCTTCTCTCCATCTTTCAAATGCAAAAAGAGCACAAGGAATACCAATCTTAAATGATGATACTTTCCTAGCATAAGAAAATTTAAATTGTTCGACCTTCAAATCATCAACTCGGACTTTGTTACAGTCTACTTTGTTAAGTCAACATGAGGTGTTGGGGCCACTACTGTATTTTGATCGGACAGAGCGGAAGTAGATAGCGGAGCCACATCGATTCCGGCGACTTCGGATACCGAATCACTTTTTGCCCCCGATCTTAGTACCATTTGAGTGGCGCCTAAGATTGGCAGCTGAGCTGGAATCGAATCGCGGGCAGTAGGTTGCACGGCACCTGCCATAGAATGCCCACCGACCGCGGCTTTTTTGCGCTTTGGGGAATCGGGCTCAGCTAGCATGCGACTAGTGAGCTGCGATTCAAGCGCCACGAGCAGGTCCGTATTTTTACGGCAGTTCCGGATTAATTCCGTAACACTGCTTTTCGTGAGCCGCTTAATAGTTATTGCCTGGTTCTCATATACAATGCATTCATCGCAGTAGTAGCGTAGGCCACTCCTCTTATCGATGGCATCACGAACCAGGCCAGAATAGCCAAGACACTTTGCGTGATAAATTTTATCACATATGTGAGGACGCTTAAAGGCGCCTCTCAAGTCTTATCTAATCTCAGCCCTTGGAGGCCAAAACTTATCTAATCTCAGCCCTTGGAGGCCAAAACTTATCTAATCTCAGCCATTGGAGGCCATATCTTAAGTCACAGCCACTGAAGGACTGACTAGTTATTAAGTTTCTAAAAATATATATATGTAAGTCTAAAACCTAAGTAACCCTAGTTTTCAAATAAGCGCGCGAGGGCACCAGTATTGATCAGCAGGATTAGTTCGCTGACCAGTCGGGGCGAATACCCAACAGTAGCGATAAGTTATCGCGATCACACGTGAATGAATGTGCTTGCTGTTAAAGCCTAGTATCCAGATCGGCAAACGATTACGCTAGCGTAAAAACCTTAATCTTTGCAGTGTGACCAAAAAGTTTGAGAGTTCATCAGATTTAAGCGTGCTACGGTCGTACTGTCAATCAGCTGGGTTTGTTGACAAGCAGTTAAAATTCAAATATCGTAATTGCGGGAAGAGCCTTTAAAAGATATTATCAAATACCTTGGCAAGACAAGTCTGCCGCTGTACAAAGAAATTAAAAACAATTCAATTTAAATTTAACAGTTGCCTATTTTAATTTACTGATAATTATTTGCTAATTTAAAGTTCATAGCTGCACTTTTATTGTGTTTTTCGTAAATTTTTGACATATGAAACATTTTGCTCTGACAAGAGGCACCCCAGAAGTATTAATGTTATTTTGTCCTCACATGTTAACTCCTGCAATCGACTTTTGCGGGTTTTTTGATTTTTTCCCTACATATTTTAATATGTTCAGTGAGAAGCGCACGCTGAAAGATTAAATTTTTTAATCTTTGCGCTAGGGTTCACCCAAAGTTCATTTCCGCAGACTGGCAACGCTATGGAATTTTCTGGTATATTTTTCGTCGAACAGGAGACCGACGTGAAAAAAAGGCCCGACGAAAAGTGAACGCCAGCTGTTTGCCTCTCGCTCTCTCTCATGACTGGCGTACGGTTTTCGTCGATCAGGATACTAGGCTTAAACGCAAAGCGTGCGATTAAGGACGAGCTTAGTGCTGTTAATAGCAAAAAGCGTGCTGTAAAGGGAAAAAGCGAGTCGACGTGGAACCGCGACCGACTTGGATCGGCCTCATTCTTTTCCGGCAGCCAAGCAGCTCAGACCACAAGGACCACACCCGCAGCAGAGACTCCCACGGGGACCCGGAGGTCAGCCGCAAGAGAGAGAAGTTGGTGCTTGGGGACCCGGAGGTCAGCCGCAAGAGAGAGAAGTTGGTGCTTGGGGACCCGGAGGTCAGCCGCAAGAGAGAGAAGTTGGTGCTTGGGGACCCGGAGGTCTGCCGCAAGAGAGAGAAGTTGGTGCTTGGGGACCCTGAGGTCAGCCGCAAGAGAGAGAAGTTGGTGCTTGGTGACCCGGAGGTCAGCCGCAAGAGAGAGAAGTTGGTGCTTGGGGACCCTGAGGTCAGCCGCAAGAGAGAGAAGTTGGTGCTTGGGGACCCTGAGGTCAGCCGCAAGAGAGAGGAGGAAGTAGTACGGGAACCATTTACAATGTATATAAGCGGAATTTGATCGAGTGATCTAGTCCACCCAAAATGATTTTGCTGCTTACCACCACTGGGGAGATGCCTCTGCACCCTTAGACGGTTGGCTGCTAAGTGCCTTTCTATGGCTCGTGGTCCGTCTTATATAGGGCTCGGCGAGATCTAATGTGCCCGTTGACTGTGGGATTTTCCGGTCTCAGTGTGACCATCTCTCTCGGTCTAGTGTGACCCTACACGCTCGATCGTAGGCGCGCGCGCGTTCTCGGTTTGAATTTTAAATTAAATACTTCTTTTGTTTCATGCTTTTATTCTTATTTATTTAATTCATTTAATTCATTATTATTCATTTAATTCATGCATCTATTCTTATTTATTGTGCGCGCAGCGTCACACTCCCCCCGTCATGGATTCGAGTGGTGTCGTAAAATTGTTACGTAGTTCCCCCTATTTACAATTACTCTCCAAATCTTCTCTCCATCTTTCAAATGCAAAAAGAGCACAAGGAATACCAATCTTAAATGATGATACTTTCCTAGCATAAGAAAATTTAAATTGTTCGACCTTCAAATCATCAACTCGGACTTTGTTACAGTCTACTTTGTTAAGTCAACATGAGGTGTTGGGGCCACTACTGTATTTTGATCGGACAGAGCGGAAGTAGATAGCGGAGCCACATCGATTCCGGCGACTTCGGATACCGAATCACTTTTTGCCCCCGATCTTAGTACCATTTGAGTGGCGCCTAAGATTGGCAGCTGAGCTGGAATCGAATCGCGGGCAGTAGGTTGCACGGCACCTGCCATAGAATGCCCACCGACCGCGGCTTTTTTGCGCTTTGGGGAATCGGGCTCAGCTAGCATGCGACTAGTGAGCTGCGATTCAAGCGCCACGAGCAGGTCCGTATTTTTACGGCAGTTCCGGATTAATTCCGTAACACTGCTTTTCGTGAGCCGCTTAATAGTTATTGCCTGGTTCTCATATACAATGCATTCATCGCAGTAGTAGCGTAGGCCACTCCTCTTATCGATGGCATCACGAACCAGGCCAGAATAGCCAAGACACTTTGCGTGATAAATTTTATCACATATGTGAGGACGCTTAAAGGCGCCTCTCAAGTCTTATCTAATCTCAGCCCTTGGAGGCCAAAACTTATCTAATCTCAGCCCTTGGAGGCCAAAACTTATCTAATCTCAGCCATTGGAGGCCATATCTTAAGTCACAGCCACTGAAGGACTGACTAGTTATTAAGTTTCTAAAATATATATATGTAAGTCTAAAACCTAAGTAACCCTAGTTTTCAAATAAGCGCGCGAGGGCACCAGTATTGATCAGCAGGATTAGTTCGCTGACCAGTCGGGGCGAATACCCAACAGTAGCGATAAGTTATCGCGATCACACGTGAATGAATGTGCTTGCTGTTAAAGCCTAGTATCCAGATCGGCAAACGATTACGCTAGCGTAAAAACCTTAATCTTTGCAGTGTGACCAAAAGTTTGAGAGTTCATCAGATTTAAGCGTGCTACGGTCGTACTGTCAATCAGCTGGGTTTGTTGACAAGCAGTTAAAATTCAAATATCGTAATTGCGGGAAGAGCCTTTAAAAGATATTATCAAATACCTTGGCAAGACAAGTCTGCCGCTGTACAAAGAAATTAAAAAACAATTCAATTTAAATTTAACAGTTGCTTATTTTAATTTACTGATAATTATTTGCTAATTTAAAGTTCATAGCTGCACTTTTATTGTGTTTTTCGTAAATTTTTGACATATGAAACATTTTGCTCTGACAAGAGGCACCCCAGAAGTATTAATGTTATTTTGTCCTCACATGTTAACTCCTGCAATCGACTTTTGCGGGTTTTTTGATTTTTTCCCTACATATTTTAATATGTTCAGTGAGAAGCGCACGCTGAAAGATTAAATTTTTTAATCTTTGCACTAGGGTTCACCCAAAGTTCATTTCCGCAGACTGGCAACGCTATGGAATTTTCTGGTAGTTTTTTCGTCGAACAGGAGACCGACGTGAAAAAAAGGCCCGACGAAAAGTGAACGCCAGCTGTTTGCCTCTCGCTCTCTCTCATGACTGGCGTACGGTTTTCGTCGATCAGGATACTAGGCTTAAACGCAAAGCGTGCGATTAAGGACGAGCTTAGTGCTGTTAATAGCAAAAAGCGTGCTGTAAAGGGAAAAAGCGAGTCGACGTGGAACCGTGACCGACTTGGATCGGCCTCATTCTTTTCCGGCAGCCAAGCAGCTCAGACCACAAGGACCACACCCGCAGCAGAGACTCCCACGGGGACCCGGAGGTCAGCCGCAAGAGAGAGAAGTTGGTGCTTGGGGACCCTGAGGTCAGCCGCAAGAGAGAGAAGTTGGTGCTTTGGGGACCCTGAGGTCAGACGCAAGAGAGAGAAGTTTTTGCTTGGGGACCCGGAGGTCAGCCGCAAGAGAGAGAAGTTGGTGCTTGGGGACCCGGAGGTCAGCCGCAAGAGAGAGAAGTTGGTGCTTGGGGACCCGGAGGTCAGCCGCAAGAGAGAGAAGTTTGTGCTTGGGGACCCTGAGGTCAGCCGCAAGAGAGAGAAGTTGGTGCTTGGGGACCCTGAGGTCAGCCGCAAGAGAGAGAAGTTGGTGCTTGGGGACCCTGAGGTCAGCCGCAAGAGAGAGGAGGAAGTAGTACGGGAACCAACTACAATGTATATAAGCGGAATTTGATCGAATGATCTAGTCCACCCAAAATGATTTTGCTGCTTACCACCACTGGGGAGATGCCTCTGCACCCTTAGACGGTTGGCTGCTAAGTGCCTTTCTATGGCTCGTGGTCCGTCTTATATAGTGCTCGGCGAGATCTAGTGTGCCCGTTGACTGTGGGATTTTCCGGTCTCAGTGTGACCATCTCTCTCGGTCTAGTGTGACCCTACACGCTCGATCGTAGGCGCGCGCGTTCTCGGTTTGAATTTTAAATTAAATACTTCTTTTGTTTCATGCTTTTATTCTTATTTATTTAATTCATTTAATTCATTATTATTCATTTAATTCATGCATCTATTCTTATTTATTGCGCGCGAATTACAGTATCTAAGTATACTGTGGGTTAAGTCCCAGGGGTGTTTTCAGTATCCAGGTATATTGCGAGTGAGTCCAATGGGTGTTTCAGTAATATTCGATAAGTTTTAATAAATCAGAACCTCTTTCGTCTTCGGTCAAAATTATAATGATTCTTTATTGTCTTCGAAACTAAGAACTAACTTATGAAATAAGTGCGAATGAGAATGGAATGGAAAACGGGAAGAGGGGAATTTGCACATCTTGCATATTTGCGTGGCTGTCGATGCGGCTGGTTTCGGGTGACAGAGAGACGGCTGGCTCTGGGTGACGAAAAGACGGCTGGCTCCGCTAGCTTCCGCTGGTCTCCAGACTCAGCGTTTGTGCACACAGTGAATGGGTTAATGACCATTCATCTGTGTCGCTGAGGCTTGGGGGGCGGCGGTGTGTCCGTAACAATGTGTGCGGTAACTCCTCCCCCCCTAGAGTGGAGAGAGGGCCATAGCGAAGGAATGGTCGGCTCCACAAAGGTAGGTACAGGTGTAGGTTGCGGGAAAATGATCGTCTTTGGTCTATTGCATATTCGGAGGATGACGATGAGGACTAAGATCAGTAATATTGTCGAATATATGGCTGGAAATTTATAATGTGTTGCATTGTCCATGTTGGTGATCTTCCCAGCTGTCGATAGGGTTTCTAGGTGTAACTTCTCCAGCGATAGTGTTTTGATGGTTTGATTTTTTGTAATCTTGTCGACTGGTGGGAGTACAAAAGTAAAGTGGTCGTGTTCTATCAATTCTCTGTCGCTGTATTCCACGTCGTTTAACCATACTGTACAATTATTGTACCGTAGTATGTAGGAGCCATCCAGCTGTGTCTCGTCATAGCACGTTGATTTAAGGGTGACGTTTTGTCCGTTGAAAATAAAGATAAAACCTTTTTCGGCTTCAAATATGTTCATTTCGTATTCTGTGTCCATCACATCGCATTTTGTTTCCTTTGCGTTCTTGACGATGTCCGACAGGCATCTGTTGTTTTTGGTCACCATATCCATATGCGTTTTTTCGCAGAAAAACTCCCGCTCCACTTTAAGACAGCTTTCATGAAATTGGTGAAAGGTGTTGTTGGCATGTGCCAGGAATTCCGGGGAAATGATGAAGTGTGAGTTGTTTAATGGTAAGGGAACAATATGAGTGAATTTATAAATTTTTGTATCGAATATTGGTATCTTAACGTTAAACAATAATTTGGTATTGAAAGTATATCATGATGGTATAAGAATGTTATAGATGTGTTCATCTAATTGTAAGTTAATGTTTTGAATGCTTAACATATTTCTAATAGAATTAATTTGTTCTTCGTTGAATAAAATTTTGGGATTAATCCTAATTTGCTAGCCAAAAGGCTTTCTGCTATATTATTAATGTGTTCTGTTAGAGTGTCGATGTTAAAGTTTATTCGGTTAATATATTGTAGTGTGTATATATTTTCTCTATCCTCTCTGAGTTCTTTGAAGATTGAATTCTGTGCTGTATCCAAAAAGTGTTGTAGTTTGGCTTGTTCCCTATTAATGTGTTCTGTAATGTTGTTGAACCTAATAATAACTTGTTTATCGAAGTTTACTTGTTTTTCTTGATCATTCTTCGAGGCATGGGATGTTTCTTTTAGGGTTTTTATCTCGGCAAGAATGTTCTGGCCATCATTGTCATCTAAATTTCCTGATATTGATTTGAAAATGGTTCCTAGGCCATTTATCAAACCTCTTTTACTCCTTACGTGTGGAAGTAAGGTGTCTATTCTGTCTTCTAATTGTTGTAGTTTCCCTTGAATAATCTCTTCCGAAATTGTAAATGTTGTATCTAGTGTAAGGGCTTTTAATGTGTTTCTTATTTTGAGAACGCACTCCTTGAAGTCTTGGATGTCTACGACATGGGTCAGAATTTTATGATTTTGTGTCATGTGAGCGTTTCCCAGATGAATGAGTGCGAGAGGTGAGGATCCGTTGAGTCTTTCCAAAGAGAAAGACTGTGCGGTGGAATGGGTTGTTCTGGAATGAAGCAGGTTTACTGGGTGTTATTGTTTTTCCTGATTGTTTTTCTTATTTTCTGTTTGTGTAATTTTTGTTGTCTGGTTGTTATTAGTGTAACCCCTTTATCAGCTCTGACTTTGTGTAACGAAAATCTAGGTGTTAGTTTGTTTCTCCTATTTTCTTTTCTGAATACCACATCGTCGCTTTCGACCTGAACTGGTGGTTCCCTTTCTTGATTTAACTTGGTCAATCTTTGTTCTGTTTTGTTACTTAATTGGTTCTGGATTTGAGGGTATAGTTCCCTTCTAAATTCGTTAAGTTTTGTTAAGTAATCATGGTGGTTGTCGAACTTCACTGTTTTTTCAAATATGTGAGTTCTACCATGGAAAAGTTCGAATGGTGTATGGGCGGTACTGGAATGTATCGCATTGTTATATGTTATCAATACTTCCGCGAATATTTCTGCGTGGTCACATTGCAGTTGGAGTTCTTTTCTGCGCTTGACAATTATTCTATACAGTTCCGTGAACGTTGAATGGAGTCTTTCAACAGGTGCGTTTCCCGTTGATTGTTGAAACGAAGTCATATGAATGGTTATGTTGTACTGTGCCAGAAAATCGTTGAATAAGTTCCCTGAGAATGCCGCGCCTTGGTCAAAGACCAATTTTTTGGGTAAGCCAAAGGTACTGAAGAAATGTGAAAGTGCTGCGATAACCTTAATTGAGTTCCTATTAGTTAATGGGTATGCTTGCGCAAACTTCGAAAATTTGTCGATGATGGTTAAATTATTCGTGTTATTGATTGTGTAGATGTCAATATGGACAACATCTAAAGGCCCTGATGGTGCAGGTGGGGCCTGCATGAAAGGTCTATGAGGTTGTCTATCATATTTAAGTGTTAGACAAATGTCACAGTCGTTGATTATTTGTGTAATAATTGCTTTCATACGCGGAAAATATACGTCCCTTTTGAGATGACTAAAGGTTTCATCGATTCCTCTATGGTTGCTATTAAGATGGTATAATTGAATTTTGCTCTTTTGTTCTTCTGTACTGGAAAGGTCGATTAAAAGTGATGTGCAACGACAGATGTTATATAAGTTATTCCCTGTAAAATAATTGTTGAACGCCTCTTCAATTATAAGAAAGACGTTATCCGGTGCCGAAATGGCATGTGTTTTGTTTGGTTTGAGAATAGTCTGAAGTATATTAGTGATTGAGTCAAACGTATATTCAGGTTCCGAGAAGGTTCGTCTTATTTTCTGGGGAAATGGTGTTATTATTTGTACTGGGATTGATGGCCCGATTTGGAAAACTATTTGGATATTAAAATAATTGAGTGGTTTTTGGACAACTGTTATTCTCGGTGGGTCTTCGTTTACATTTAAATTTGGTTCTATTCTGCTAAGTGCATCAGCAACAACATTTTGGGAGCCCTTTTTTATAAACTACTTCGTAGTCATAAGCGGCCAGAGTGGTTTTCCACCGAAGTAATTTTGGGTTTTGACCCTTTAAATTTTCTAGCCAGACTAATGGTTTATGGTCTGTTACTATTTTGAATCTGCGGCCAAAAAAGGTAAGGTCTAAAGTGCCCTACGGTCCAAACAATCGCTAGCATTTCTTTTTCTATTGTTGAATATCTAACTTCTGTGTCCGAGAGAGTTCGGCTGGCGAATGAGGTAGGTCTATCATTTGTGTCTGGTCCCTGAGATAGTACCGCACCTATGGCATAATTACTCGCGTCTGTGGTCAATGTAAATGGTTTAGTAAAATCCGGGTAAGCCAGTATCGGGTCGTTACACAAGAGGTTCTTTGAATAAGCTACTGTTTCTTTAAACTCGTCGTCAATCACTATTGATTTCTTGCCCTTCAGTTGTCTAGTTATTGGTTTGGTTATTCCCGCGAAGTCCCCTTATGAACTTCCTGTAATAACCTAATAAGCCTAGGAACGATTTAATTTCCCTAGTGGTTTTAGGGCAAGGGAAAATCTTTTATCGCTTGGATTTTGTCTGGGTTAGGCTTAACTCCTTCCTGTGTAACAATGTGTCCCAAGAAATCAATTTCTTTCCTAAGGAAATTGCATTTAGATGGTTGTATTTTTAGATTTGCGTTTTGTAATCTGGTGAAAACTGATTTAATGTCTGTAATATGGCTTTGTAGGGAGGGGGAAAATATTATGATATCGTCGAGATAAACCAGGCAAACTTTCCCTACTAAATCGCCTAGGACGTTGTCCATAACGCGTTGGAACGTCGCAGGTGCGTTCTTGAGGCCGAAGGGCATCCTCGTAAACTCGTAATGTCCGTTTTCGACTGTAAATGCTGTTTGATTGGATTCATTTCTATCTGGTGAAAACCGCTTGCCAAATCAATGGTTGTGAAATATTTGGTTTTCCCTATACTGTCCAATATGTCTGCTATATTAGGGATTGGATATCTATCTGAAATAGTTTTTCGTTTAGTTTACGGAAATCTATAACTAGACGCCACTTTTTCTGACCTGATGCATCGGATTTCTTGGGGACGACCCATACAGGTGCGCTCCAAGGGGAATGACTGTTTCTAATAATATTCTGTTGAAGCATCTTTGAAATTTGTTTCCGAACTTCCTCTTTATGAATAAATGGGTATCTATAGGATTTGGTGTGGATAGGTACATCGTCTACCGTTGGGATCGAGTGTTTAACCACGTTAGAAAATGTTAGTTGGTTATCTTCGTTATAGAAAAGTTTTTTGAACTGTTTGCAAAGTTTAATTAGGTTTTGTTTTTCTTCATTGTTCAAGTGCTCTGTTTGAATATCTAATTCTGACTGTGTGTCTGTGGGGTTCGGGCCTTCGCCAGCGAACATGCAGTATAAGTATTCGTAATCTTGTACAGGGGCTGATTCTGCCTGCAATGGTTCCTCTAAATATAATGTCTGGTCGTAGTCTGACATGTTGCATACTTCAAAGTGTGCAAAGCCTGCAACTGCGGTATAAAGACCACCTGTGATTGTTAAATCGTTGTTTAAGGTTGTATTCTCGAATAAAAATCTCCCTCCATTAAATTCACAGGGAGTGGTAATCTAACCTTAGTGTTTAGTGGTATAGTATGCGTTGTGTCTACTGGGTTTGTGCTCGTTAAAATTGGTAGGGAAAACCTCGTCGTTTCTAGGATAGAATCTGCTATGTTTATTTTTGCATCTAGGCTACTTAAGAAATCCATGCCCAAGAGACCATTAAAATGAGGGTGGAAGTCAACCAAAAGAATTTTGTTTTCTTCGTTGTGTCAAATTGCTCGAAAATAATTGAGTCTGTATATTCTTGGATTTGGAACTTGTTGAGAACGGTTTGGATGTTGATATGAATGTTTAATTTCTGAATATGGTCTTTTGTAATCAATGTTGGTTTTATAAAAGAGTACGTGGACCCGGTGTCTATAAGAAATTTATGTGGGTTTGTTGAAATGGATTTTGAGGATAAAATAACGTAAGGTAAAGATTTCCCATGGGATTTTTTGTTTAAGAAGCCGACTGGTTGTCCGAGGCTTCTTGTAAAAAATTTGCGCCATCATTGATGTTGCATGAGGCAGAAGGAGTATTGTTGTTTTGTTGGGAGGAAGAATTTGATCCCGAATTGTTTCGGAAAGGGTTCTGAGTTCTGGAAGAATGATTCTCCTGTCGATTTTGAGGCTTTTGACGAGTGTCGTTTCTCCTAGTGCTGTTGCTACCCGATTGTCTCTGATTTTGCTGGTGACGTTGATACGGGCGGTTCCGATCAACCGAATTTTCGCGATTGCGGTAATTTTGTTGATCATTTGAATTTTCGCGACGGCGATTATTTTGTTGACCATCAGAGTTCTGGTAATAAAAGTTCTGTTCTATTTGTGCGATTTCGTAGGCTTTTTCTATAGATTCTGGATTTCGGGACCTGATAATTGTTTTAAGTGGGCCTTTTAATCCCACAACAAATGCATTGAGGCAAATGTCGGAGTATAGGGCGTGTTTTGCAGCTAAGTTTTGGGCATCGCGATCTGAATCATTGGTCAATGACACCAGTTGACTTCTCAACTTTGCTATTGCGAAAAGAGTTTATTTATGGAAAGTCCGCTTGGTAAAGTTTGAATTTCGCGAATCAATATAGCCTCCGTCTTCTTGCTAGTGTAGAGTCGTTTAAGATTTGCTTTGATTTCATCCCATATAAGCGGTGTACCGCAAAGGTCCAATGCTTCATGTGCCTTGCCTTTTACTCTATTACGAATTGCCCTGAGAATCATTTGGCCGTACGGGGTCTGATCTACGGACCGAATGAGCATAAGTAATTCCTCAACACTGTCAATAAAAGTTTCTAGATTGTCGGAGGGACCCTCGTAAGTTGGCAAGTGTTGTACAAAACCCAATATATCTTTCGGACTTAAATTTGTGCTGACAATAGTCATCGAGTTGCTAACTGTGGGGCTGAGGGAGCCCGATGCGTTTCCAGAGTCTAAATTATTCATGTTGGTATTAGAGGGTGGTGCTTCTTGTTCTATTTGGTTATGCTGTTCTTCCTCCTCAAGTTCTCTTATGCCTATTAGACTACCTCCACTTCTCAAGCCTAATCTGGTTCTAAGTTTACTAGCTGCGCTAACTTTCTTTAACATTTAGTTATTCTTTCTCGTTATTTATGAGATTGATTATGAATATTATGATTTTAGTGATAAATTGTAAATGTCGTAATATTAATTGTAAATATAATATCTAGTAAGTAAATTCTAGTTTTCTGTGACTTGCGTAGATTTCGTAAAAAATTTTAATTGTTGTGTGTTGTTCCAGTGGTATCTTCTCCCCGTGTCGTGTTTAGTGTTGACTGTAATATATGTATATATATGGGATTAGTGAATTGTTTTAATAAAGTAATTACATGACTATAGGTGAGTGAACTTATGGCGACTACAAAAGAGAACAATATTTTGGTAAAATAAAATACGGCGTAATTATTTGAACTGGATTTTTGCTGCATAGTGTATAATTGGTGTGTTCGTTTTATTAAATTCTTTTAATTGCTGTCTCAACGGTTTTGCTCGTTATGTCTTTGTGTGGCTTCATTGTGGCTGTTTTTTTTTATGATGTGTGGGGTCAAAATAAGTGTCGTTTGGATCTCTGTTTTTTTTTTTTTTTTTTAAATAAAAATTATTTAATTATTAATATATATATATATTTTTTTTTTTTTTTTTTTTTTTTAGGTGAATATATTGATTTCGTGATCCCGGTGCCTTATCAGAGTTTGATGTGCACATATTCGGTCACGGTTTTTTTTTATTATGCATTTTTATCTTAACAATTTTAGGTGAATTAATTTCGTGATCCCGGTGCCTTATCAGAGTTTGATGTGCACATATTCGGTCACGGTTTTTATACCCGTTACTCGTAGAGTAAAAGGGTATATTGTATTCGTGCAAAAGTATGTAACAGGTAGAAGGAAGCGTTTCCGACCCTATAAAGTATATATATTCTTGTTCAGGATCACTAGCGGAGTCGATCTAGCCATGTCCGTCTGTCCGTCTGTCCGTCTGTCCGTCTGTCCGTCTGTCCGTCTGTCTGTCTGTCCGTATGAACGCTGAGATCTCGGAAACTATAAAAGCTAGAAGACTGGCATTTTGCATGTAGATTTTAGGAGTTCCTACGCAGCGCAAGTTTGTTTCAAAATGGTGCCACGCCCCCTCTGACGCCCACAAGCCACAAGCTGTGGCCACAGTTTTGATGTTATTATGAAAATTTTAATTGATATGTATTTGTTTCGTCAATACCTATCGATTAGCCAAATAAAAGTTTGCCACGCCCACTCTAACGCCCAAAAATCCATTAAACGATTATGCCTGGCTAGCGCCTACATTTCCGCCTTTCATGGCGCCATCTAACGGATGATTTTGGAACAGCTGTCCAAGTTGCTCAACAGAGTCAACGTTAATTCTCGATAAGGATTTCTATTAAAGGAAATTGCGATGGTTTTCATTTGTCAATACCGAACTATATCCCAAGAACTATGCAAATCAAATCAAGTTAGCCAAATTGGAGGTCTGAGTCAAACAATGGCGTATGTGTGTATGTATGTAAGCATTGCACTCAAAAACATAAACATGAACACAGCTGTTGGTACAGGACGAATTCAAATTGATAATCTGAACTTTTTTTTTCCTGTGGTCACTCCAATTCACATTATGTTAATGCAAAATCTAAATCATTTGAAATGGTGCGCGCATTTTGTCTCTTTTTGCTCCTATTCGTTTCTCACAAGTGCATTAACCTGCGCTAGAGAGAGACGGAAGATGTGCTAGGCAGAATGGAAACTTCGCTGTTAGCAAAAAGGGCGGGAATCCGTGCAAGTAAATTGGCGGTTATGAACTTTGCAGAGCTGCAAACTATTCTGCTCTCGCTTTAGTCTACGACTAACCATCGTATGTGATCTCTCTTCTCGTCTGCGATTTCGATTTTTGTCAGTTTTGCCTATCTTTAAACAAATCTCCTTTAACGTAAACTATCCATTTTTACTTGCATTTTTGTAAACTGATTAAACTCATTTTTCTGTGCTTAAAACTAACGTAAATTTTGTAAACAAATTGTTACGCGGTCGCGAGTTGTTGCTGCCTCTGCCGATTTGCTGCCGACGTCGCTGCCGTTGTTTGCTGCTGGACTGGTTGCTGCGCTCGCTGCTAAGTACCACTTTTAACGTAGATTTTGTTAATAATAATACAAGAATAAGTCTTTTTCAAGACTTACTCTTAAATTATTATTATTCATATTTTTAACATTTGCAAATTTTAACGTAATTTATTTTTTGCCGCTCTGACCCTTTTAACGTAGATTTGTTAATAATAGTATAAGATTAAGTCTTTTTCAAGACTTGCTCTTACATTATTATTATTCATATATTTAACTTTTGCAAATTTTTAACTTAATTCATTTCAATCGCTCTGCCCCTTTACCAGTATATAAATAAAAGAATTCAGCCTTTTTTAAGGCTTATTCTTATATTTCTATACATTTACGTATTTATCTTAGTAATAGTACTATAAGTCTAAGTCTTTTTAAGACTTACACTTATACTTATATTATTTATATAATTTATATTAACTATTAATATATATAACTATATAACTATTAATTATATTATATCTATTAATATACCTAATCAGCGTAATCGTAATAGTCATATAAATTTAAGATTTTAAAAAATGCCTCGTTTGAATAGACCCACTGCATCTCAGCGGGCTAGGAACCAATTGTTGAGAAATAGGGCCAATAGGGAAAATCCAGAGTATGCAGAGATGGAGAGGGTAGAAAATTCTGAATCTCAGCGTAGGAGAAGGGAAAATGCAGTAGCCAGGAATTCAGAGCAGGTTGTAAATACAGCGTCTCGTAGGTCAAGACGCTTGAATCCGCACACTCGTGCGGGTGATCAGGGAGCAGATACTGCAAGACGTAGGGAAATTCGCTCGAACCCCGTTCTTCGGGCGGGTGAGCAAGAAGCAGATACTGCAAGACGTAGGGAAATTCGATTGGATCCAGTTCTTCGTGCCGGAGAGCAAGCAGCCGACACTCGGCGTCGCTTTATTAGGCGAAGAAACACCGATGAAAGAGCTACAGAGCAGGTTGTTAATACCGCTGACCATCGGTTAAGGCGCTTGGATCCCGCTTTCCGTGCGAGTCAGCAGGCAGCCGATACTCGGCGTCGCGCTATAAGGCGACAAGTTAGAGAAGTCCGAGCTATCGAGCAAGTTGGTAATACCGCTGACCATCGGTTTAGGCGCTTGGATCCCGCTTTCCGTGCGAGTCAGCAGGCAGCCGATACTCGGCGTCGCGCTATAAGGCGACAAGTTAGAGAAGTCCGAGCTATCGAGCAAGTTGGTAATACCGCTGACCATCGGTTAAGGCGCTTGGATCCCGCTTTCCGTGCGAGTCAGCAGGCAGCCGATACTCGGCGTCGCGCTATAAGGCGACAAGTTAGAGAAGTCCGAGCTATCGAGCAAGTTGGTAATACCGCTGACCATCGGTTAAGGCGCTTGGATCCCGCTTTCCGTGCGAGTCAGCAGGCAGCCGATACTCGGCGTCGCGCTATAAGGCGACAAGTTAGAGAAGTCCGAGCTATCGAGCAAGTTGGTAATACCGCTGACCATCGGTTAAGGCGCTTGGATCCCGCTTTCCGTGCGAGTCAGCAGGCAGCCGATACTCGGCGTCGCGCTATAAGGCGACAAGTTAGAGAAGTCCGAGCTACCGAGCAAGTTAGTAATACGGCACACCATCGGTTAATGCGCTTGGATCCCGTTCTGCGTGCGAGTCAGCAAGCAGCCGATACTAGGCGTCGCGCTTTAAGGCGACAAATTAGGCAAGTCCGAACTACAGAGCAGGTCCGAAATACTGCTGACCGTTCGGAAAGGCGCTTGGATCCTGATTTCCGTGCGGGTGAACAAGCAGCCGATGCTCGGCGGCGTTCTCTGAGGCGGTTGGATCCTACGTATCGTGCGGGTGAGCAAGAAGCAAATACCCTGCAACGAGCGCAGGCAAGATCAACTCAGGATCGCTTATTGCAAAGAGCGCAGGATAGGTTTAGGAGAGCTACGGCTAGGAGTTTTAGGGAACGTAGGGCCGTCGAGCAGGCGAGAAATACACTGGCTCGACGAAGTGCTCGTATAGCTGCTCGACAAGCAACTATCGATGCCATTCGAAATATTAGTCAGAGAGTTAGTCAGTATAGAAGCCTCAGTGGCAACAGGGATGTAGAAAACCTTCGGAACGCAAACCGAAGTCAGGAGATTCGACTTGATTTATCTCAGGGAAATAGGACTCCTAGAAATATACCTATTGGATTGTATGCTCACATAGCCAAATTCAATAGGTTAGTAAAACTTGGCCCCGATCAGATTTGTTTCTGCTGCAAGGGATTGTGGTTCCCCAAGCAAATACGTAAGCTTTCTAGAGCCTATTTGGAAGAAAATTGCGAGTTTAAGGAAGAGATTTACCAGAATGCAAGCCAGCTTGCTTTCACTGGGGAATCCTTTAAGTTCTGTGGCACATGCCACGGCAATATAAAAGCCGGAAGAAAGCCCAAAGGTGCCATTTCCAACGGCTTAGACTTCCCAGAAATTCCTCATTCCTTGAGGGGGCTTACTCCCTTGGAGGAGCGACTGATTTCACCTCGCCTTCCATTTATGATAATTAAGTCGATAGGTCATGAGCGTCAGAGTGCAATAAAAGGAGCTGTTGTAAATGTCCCCATTCCGGTTAGCAACATCGTGACGTCCCTTCCACGAGCTTTCCACGAGGCAGAGGTTGTACAGCTCCACCTCAAGCGAAGAATGGAGTACGGACATGATTTCATGGCAGAGACCATTAGGCCTGCCAAAATTGCTGACGCCATCAGGTACTTAGTTAGTACAGAGCTTTACAGAAAGCACAATGTGTCAGTGAACGAGCAGTGGATCTCTGATTTCACATCCGAAACTGTTCCATTCGTAGCTTCTCAAGCGGACTTAGCCTTTGTAGAGGGACAACTAGCCATCCAGCAGGAGGATGTAAACTTGGAGGCGGGAAATTCCGAAGAGAATGAAGAAGCCGAAGAGCTAAATCCTGGAGGACAGGAAACTCTGCTTGAGAATAACCAGGCACACAATGTAGGAATTCCGAGAATCACAATGGCTCCAGGTGAGGGCCAAAAGCCTCTCGACGTGATTCTCGATGTCGACTCCGAAGAATTGGCGTTCCCAAGCATTTATGCTGGCGTCAAGAGACCATCTTCGGAAAGTTATACAACCATAGTTAGATCAGAGCTTAGGAACGTAGATAGAAGAGGTTGTAGAACTGACAAGTTGTTCTTCAATTATAAGAAGTTGGAATTGTTGAAAATTCGAAACAATATTTCAACTTGCCTACGCAAGAGGAGCGCTTCTAGCGCGATAACTGCCGCCAACGTACTCGATGAAGCTTTCATGGGAAACATAATTTCCCATGATGACGGATATCGAATTCTTAAGGACATTCGCACGTCTCCTGCTCACTGGGAAGATGAGAAGAAGAAAGTCATGGCTATGATTCGCCAATTTGGTTTGCCAACTTTCTTCATAACTCTGTCGGCCGCAGAAACTAGGTGGCCAGAGCTGCTAGTACTGCTCAAGCGCAATGTAGATAGGATTGACATTAGTGAGGAGGAAGCTTTGAACTTACAGTTTAGAGAAAAGGCGCGGCTGATCAGAACTGACCCAGTGACGTGTGCTAGGTATTTCGATTATAGGTATAGGGAAGTTCTAAAGCTCATGAAGAAGACGGGGGAGTCTTTGGAAGTAACTTTGTTACTACCTATTATTGGCGAGTTGAGTTTCAACAGAGAGGTTCCCCTCACATTCACGGCATGTTTTGGCTGAAAGACGCCCCGGAAGTGGATTTCAACAGTGAAGAATCTATTGCTAGTGTAGTAGCCTTCATTGATCAGTTTGTAACTGTGGATGTTACAAACACAGATTTGGCTCCGTACATTGAATACCAAAAGCATAAGCACGGGCATTCGTGCCTTAAAAATGTGCGCGAATCCGTTTGTCGATTCGGTATTCCATACCCCCCAATGCCCCGCACGGAAATATTGAAGCCACTTCCCGAAGAAACTCCCAATTTGTCTCTTCATCACGAAAACTATCAGAAAATTCGCAGTCTTTTACTTCGCGATCAATCCGAGGATTTGATTAGCCATCTTAGCATATTCGAAAATTTTCTTTCTCACGATGAGGTGAGCCTCAGTTACGAGGACTATATATATGCTATTAGGTCTAGTTTGAAAAAAACACAGATTTTTCTGAAGAGAACATTTGCAGAAATTCAAGTTAACGCCTATAATAAACACATTCTTTCAATGCAAAGGGCAAATATGGATATCCAGTTAATTTTGGACCCTTTTGCGTGCTGTAGCTACATAATTAATTACATTAACAAGTCCCAAAGGGGTATTTCGAAGTTAATGCGCGAAGCAGCTAATGACATTCGAAGAGGCAACTCAAGCATTCGTCAAAAGCTACAGTATCTCGGTCACAAGTTTATTTCGGGCACTGAGATCTCTGCTCAGGAGGCCGTATATTGTTGTATGGGATTGGCGTTGTCAGAAACAAGCAATAAATGCGTGTTCATAAACACCTTCCCTCCAGAACAACGAGTTCGTATGCTTAGACCTACAAGCGTCCTGCAAAATATGCCTCAGGATTCCACTGACATCTTTCAGAAAGGTTTGCTGGACAGATACGAACAAAGACCAGATTCCCATGACGGCCTGTGTTTAGCCGATTTTGCTGCAAATTACGAGTATTCTAAAACCCGTGATAGAGCTCGCCAAGGGGAAAATAGTAACAATGAGGCTGAAGAAGAAAATGAGGTCTTAGGAACAGTTTTTTTCGCACTTCGCGATGGTAGTGGATTTATTAGGAAAAGAAACCAGCCGAGTATCATTAGGTATAGCCCCTTTAATATTAATTCTGATAGGCCCAACTATTTTAGAGCATTAGTTATGCTATATTCTCCATGGAGAGATGAACAGGTAGAATTGTTTCAGAGAAATTGTGAGGAGTTTTATCATGAGCACGAGGAGGCTATTAAAGCCAACTTTGATAGGTATAATGCCATAGACAGCTTAGAAGACGCGCTCAGAAGGGCCATGGAAGCTGAGGAAAGTAGCGAGGAAAATGTAGATGAGGAGGCCGCAGTTAATGAGGAGTTTAGAGCCTTAGCTTTTCCAGAAATATCTTCTCAAATCAATGTTTTAAACTTAGACGACCGTGTTCAGGAAGTAGATCCGGATAGCAATATCCGCATAATAAAGCTCCCGCCAATTATTTCCCCTGAAAATTTAGCCACCTTAGTTAGGTCTCTTAATTTAAAGCAAAAAACTTTCCTTACGCATGTCTTGCACAATGCAAGGAGAAATGCTAGTTTCCATGAGTTCGTAGGAGGCGGAGCAGGTGTCGGCAAGAGTAGACTTATATCCACCTTATTCCAGTCCCTTTCCAAGGAGTATAATGGTAGAGTAGGATGCGACCCAACTTCTGTTAAAATACTGCTGTGTGCTCCCACAGGCAAAGCTGCTTTTGGAATCGGAGGCTCCACTCTCCATTCCATGTTCTCTCTCCCTGTAAATCAGGCTGGGTCTGCATTTAGGAGTTTAAGCCCTGATCTGTTAAATACCCTGCGTTCAAGATTTATTGATCTTAAAGTTCTTATAATAGACGAAATTTCTATGGTCGGCGCAACCATGTTTTCCCATCTGGACTCTCGCCTTAAGCAAATTTTCTCCAACGTTGATACTCCCTTCGGAGGCATTTCGGTCATCGTGTTCGGCGATCTTAGGCAATTGCGGCCAGTTTGTGATCGTTGGATTTTCCAGCCGCCGTCGCATGATCCATACAGCGCTATATTTGGATCCCACCTCTGGAGTCCTTTTAGGTTTTTCGAGCTCACAGAGATAATGCGACAGCGAGATGACCAGCCGTTTGCAATAGCACTCAACAACATGGCGTCCGGCCAAATGTCGTCTGAAGATATTGTCCTACTTAGAGGCCGCACTTCCGTAGAAAGTCAGATTCCAAATGACGCCATTCACCTTTTTTCAAGCAATCAGGACACAGACCGATACAATAGGGAGAAGCTCAACTCGATTCCCACTGATCAGTTCATTTCGGAAGCCATTGACTCTGTAAAATCTGCACATATTAGCTCAGAGCAGGGGAACAGATGTCTGGAACAAGCTAGGGCATTAAAAACATCTGAGACACAAGGTTTGTGTACCTCACTCATTCTAAAAACCACTGCTAAATACATGATGACGGTCAATGTAGACACATCAGATGGTCTCGTAAACGGAGCCACTGGTGTCCTTAGGGAGATAGGTTTCAACACGTCCAACTCTCCAAACATTCTTTGGATACAATTTTTAGATGACAGTATAGGAGTAGCTGCACGATCAAAGTGCAGTCATCGCCAAGAGGCTTCATGGACCCCAGTAGTTAAGATCATAAAAAGCTTTCAGATTAATTCTAACCAGGCCACAACCATTGACCGAAAGCAGTTTCCAGTGGTACCTGCAGAAGCAATAACTATTCACAAAAGTCAAGGCGCTACGTACAGCAAAGTGGTGGTTCACACTAGTCCTAGCATGCAGAGAGCTGCGCTGTACGTAGCCTGTAGCAGAGCCACAAGTGCAGCAGGTCTCTATATTATTGGACCTTTCGTCCCCCAAGATCCGCCCAGGGATCGGCTTCCGAGGAAGAGCTCCGAGAACTGCGTTCCACTAAGTTACTGAGTACCCATTTCGATTGTTTACTCAATAGTCCGAACCTTCATGTCTTTTTCCATAATACGGAAAGCTTGCACTGCCACATTAGCGATGTGTGTTCCGATCAGCTAATGCTTAAGTCTTCCATTCTGTGCTTCGTTGAGGCTTCCACATACTCAAATGAAGCATACGACATTCCTGGCTTCGCCACAGCAGTGCGACTAGATTGCCAGTCAGTAGCTAACGGAGCTCGACCAAAAAGAGGCATTCTCGTTTTCGTTCGAAACGAACTCTTTGAGAATGTCAGTCTTTGTTCAAGTGGTCGCTTTCTAGCTAATTCCTCAAATTTAGCCTCTCCAGTGTTCGAATTTGCCATCTTTAGGTACCGGTCTTTAGGGATTGTAGTTATTTATAAAAGTCCGACCTATCCGTTGTTAAAGTTTGAAACAGAGTTTAAGGAGTTATTTCAGCGGCACACATTTTTAAATAGTAATAGTTTAGTGTTAGGAGATTTCAATTTATGCCTTCACTCCATCTCTGGCTGCTGTAGGAGAGTTTTCGATTTTCTAGCAGATGTAAAAGGGTTTAGTTCGTTGCTAGATTTGGACTCGTCGACAACCAATTGCAATACTCATATTGATTGGGCGTTTTCAAATATTTTCGATAATAGGGCCACTGCGCGCACATTTGAGACTACATATAGCTACCACAGTGGTATATTAGTTAGCGTTAGGGAGGCTGAATAGGTAGGGAAAATTGTATATATTATATTTATAGTATGTATATATTTAAATTAAAAAAAAAAAAACCCAAAAAAATTAAATAGTTGCATGCACAATTTTTTTTATAGTAGTATATATATATTTAATATAAACAAAAAATCAAAAAACAAAAAAAAATTAAATAGTTGCATGCTACATTTTTTTTATAGTAACTAAATTAAATTTTATAGTAAATTAAATAAATACAAAAAAACCCAAAAAAATTAAATAGTTGCATGCAACATTTTTTATAGTATGTACATATATACTTAAATTAAACTAAATTTTTTTTAAAAAAAAAACCCAAAAAACCCCAAAAAAAAAAAAAAAATTAATTAGTAAGGTCAAATAAGTATTAGTAGTAGTAAGTACATAAGTATGCCTTCCGTATGTTACGGATAAACAAAATTTTGGGGAACATGGAGATTCCAAACTTGAATAAAGTTTGGCAACTCAAGTCGACTCGTAGGTCCCCAAATTTTATTTTGGTTTGAAAGACCCCGTTGCAAATCAACGGCCTCCACGTGGTGTTCCCTGGGTACCGATTTTAACATAAAAATCGGGAGCTAATTCGAGCGGCGAAAAACGTACAAGAAAGCATATTTATATTAAGTTGTTTAGCTGAGTAACGGGTATCTAATAGTCGAGGCACTCGACTATAGCGTTCTCTCTTTTTTTTTTTTTACTTTTTTTTTTTACAATTTTAGGTGAATTAATTACGTGATCCCGGTGCCTTATCAGAGTTTGATGTGCACATATTCGGTCACGGTTTTTTTTTATTATGCATTTTAATTTTAACAATTTTAGGTGAATTATGTTATTTCGCCGGTGCCTTATCAGAGTTTGATGTGCACATATTCGGTCACCATTTTCTTATTAAGCATTTTTTATTTCAACAATTTTAGGTGAATATATTAATTGCGTGGTCCCGGTGCCTTATCAGAGTTTGATGTGCACATATACGGCCACGAATTATATTATTATTATTATTATTATTTGCATTCTGCCACATTTTGAACACTCACACTTATACACTTGCACGAATTTAATTGTTAATTGCAATTTATTTTGTTTTTCGCATTTTCTTGTTCTCTTTTGTTTTTTCTGCCATTAGTACACTTACCTGTCTTACAGAAATAGTATGATCAGGAGTTGGAGCATCTCTATCTCCAGGTTCAAGACCAGGCTGCGCCAATTACAGTATCTAAGTATACTGTGGGTTAAGTCCCAGGGGTGTTTTCAGAATCCAGGTATATTGCGAGTGAGTCCAATGGGTGTTTCAGTAATATTCGATAAGTTTTAATAAATCAGAACCTCTTTCGTCTTCGGTCAAAATTATAATGATTCTTTATTGTCTTCGAAACTAAGAACTAACTTATGAAATAAGTGCGAATGAGAATGGAATGGAAAACGGGAAGAGGGGAATTTGCACATCTTGCATATTTGTGTGGCTGTCGATGCGGCTGGTTTCGGGTGACGGAGAGACGGCTGGCTCTGGGTGACGAAAAGACGGCTGGCTCCGCTAGCTTCCGCTGGTCTCCAGACTCAGCGTTTGTGCACGCAGTGAATGGGTTAATGACCATTCATCTGTGTCGCTGAGGCTTGGGGGCGGCGGTGTGTCCGCAACAA